>CM053774.1:47255374-47368123 GCA_028658325.1 Potorous gilbertii | reverse complement strand
TATATATATATATATATATATATATATATATATATATATATATATATATATATATATATATATATATATATATATATATATATATATATATACACATCTCCTTGTATGGCCAGTGCCTATTGTACCACAGTGACTTACACATAACATTATAATAATTCTTTTTGAAATGGATATACATGGCAATCCATGAAGCACTTTGCCAATATCATCTCATTTGATCCCTCTATCAACCATATAAAACAAGAGCTAGTATTTATCTCTATCCGAAAGATGAGGACAATGAAACTGAGACAGTTTAAATGACTTGCTGAGGGTCACACAGTTAATATATGTCTGAAGCAGAATTTGAACTCAGGTTTTCCAAATTTCAAGTCCAGCATGCTCTCCACCTTACTGACCATTCTTTTAATTTGGGATAGTGTTACCTTAGATTCTGTCATTTGTTATCGTATTGCTGACAACCTGACGAAAACCGAACATTTTCAAAGACATAGCTAGGAATCTCTTTTCATTTCTTTAATAAAGACATTAGATTTTTCTTTCTTCTTTTCAACACCAAGGTAGCTGTCTACCCTTTACTCATTATCCTTTTTGATACTATATGATGATTTGTCCAGACAGAGAGATTTTCTTCTAAAATTCATTAATTTTTCCTAAAAAGAGGCTGCAAATACTCATAAATACCTTTATTGCTCTAACTACCTTGCATCTCCAAGACAATTAATCAGAATGATAACTTCTAAAAGACAAAAGTAATCTGCAAGGAACATTTGACATAAACAACTAGCAATTATATCTGAATAGTTTTGATTAGCCAAGGTAGTATGTTGAAATCTGAAATAATGCGTTTTTTAGCTTTGGGAGAGAAGTTGGAAGAGCAAATATAGGAAAAGGGCAGTATCACCCATGGAAAGGGAAATAATCAAATCCCTGAGAAAAGCTGGGGCAAAGGGCATCCTTGGCAAAGAGTTTAACATTTTGCTTATCAAAAAGCTTCAGAGCAAGGAAACCTAAAAAAAAATCAACACCTAAGAATAGGTCCTCACAGCAGAATGTTTTAGAGTCATGAAATGTTTTCTGTAGGAACTAGACATTCAAGAGGAGAAGAAAAAATAATGAGGATTTGATTAAGGGCAGAGGACTGTCTACTACTCATTATATTACTAAAGGCAAAAAAAGAAATATGCAAAATGGGAATATATAAGGCATAAATATTAGAAGTAATTATGAGAATATTGACCATCCTATAATTGGGGCATCTAGGTGGTATGGTGGATAAAGAGCTGGGGTTTGAGCTCCTGGAAGATGAGTTCAGTTCTGGCCTCAAATACTCACTAGCTGTGTGACCCTGGGCAAGTCACTTAACCCTGTTTGCCTGTTTCTTCATCTGTAAAAGACCGAAGAAACAAATGGCAAATATCTCTACCAAGAAAACCCTAAAGGGGGTCATGAAAAGTCAGACACAACTGAAAATGATTGAACAACAAATGTACTATAACTGAGGTAAAAGGACCAAGAAATTACCCAAGTAAATTAAATATGTATTAATACCCAACTTTTCAGACTTCTGACAATTTGAACCCATTTGTAAACAGAAAAATATGAACAAAATTCTTTTGAGGAATGTAACTGTCCCAAATCCATGCACTTCACAAAGAAATATAAAGCCATCCTCAAGACCCTAGCCAATTGTATGTAAAATAAAGAGATTGGAAGCAGGACATAATAAAATCAGCAGGGAATGGATGACTTATAGAAAAGGAAAGAAAAACAACAAAAAACCAAAAAGAAACCTGTGTGATCAAAATAAACAGACCAAGTTATAAAAACAGAGTATTGTGGAGAAATCTAACTATTGGGACAATTTAATAGCAATATGACATGAAAAGGACACTGACCTAGCAGACTGGAGACCTGAGTACTAATACTACTTCTAGCCACAAAATAGAATTTTGACCTTAGGCATATCACTTAATTTTCCTGTTCTAAGCGTTCTCATCTGTAAAATTAGAGAATTGGATGATTTTCTTTAAATATCTTTACAATGCTACCATTTCTTTGATTCCAGCGTATGCAAATAGGTAAATGGCTGATCATATCCAGTAGCCCAAAGGGCATCACTTTTTAAAAAATACAGGGAAACAACTGCTGTTAAAATGATTGATTTTGTTATCAAAAAAAGGTTAAATAATGCTCAATATATTTCGCACAAGAAGTCATGGAAGTACATAATTCATTTGAAAATATTATCATAAAACTTGGCTAAAAGTGAAAATTCTCTAATGGGGAATATGTCAGTTCCCAAGGTTGCTGGATGAATGGGGTCTTTTTTTCCTCTCTTTTTCCTTTCTCCCTGCCCTTTCCTTTATCCAGTAGTCTACTTAAGTATGTATGACTACTTCTCCTATAGTCTAGATAAGTAACACAGAATACTTTTTATTCTCTCAGGTCCTCTTATTTTAAATGGGCAGCAATATTCACCTATTTTAATTTAACAGACACTGAAAATGGTAAATAAATTCAGGATCTGATCACAAGATGGTAGATGTAATAAGAGTTCAAAGGGGAATGCGTTCCCTTCTTTTTAGTTTCCTTTCTTACTTTCATAATTAGCTAAGTTTTCCTTCTGTTCTTATGTTTGTCTAGGAATAAATAGCACATGGTATTTTTCTCTAGTCAATAGATACTGTTAAATCTCAGGCTACAGAACACATGATCATTTGAAGGCATGAATAAATACACTTTGCAAAAGGAACAATTCTTGGCTCAATTTACATGGACATATATACATATATACACATACATATACCTACATATACACACATATGTGATATATGTTTATATCACATATGAAAATAACCATCTTCATGTGTGTATGAGAACAGGAATGATAACTCTGCTCCACTTAACATGACAGACTCTCTGTGTGTATATACACATATATATATATATATATATATATATACGTATGTATAGACATACATGCATGCATACATACACACACATTTTCTCTTGAAAAGGCCTAGAAGGTAATGGCAAAAGGAATCCCTGTTAGGTTTTGTTTTTGTTTTTCTTTTGTTTTAAAAGTCTGAATGGTCAGAAGAGACTATGGTGAAATACAGTTCTAGTGTTAGAAGCAAAAAGATGGGGCTTCAACTTACTGGTTGTCTGACTTTGGGCAAGTTATTTATCATATAATCATATATTTGGAGTTGGAAGGGACCTTAAATACTGTATTTAACTCCTTCATTTTATAGATGATCCATCAAAGGTCCAAAAAGGTTAAGTGACTTGATCAGGACACATAAGCAGTAAATCTCTAAAGCAGATTTGAATTCAGGTCCTCCTTATTGAAAGTCCAGAACTGCACCTGGATCTTTGGTGAGCCACAGTTTTGTCAGCCATAATATGAGAACACTGGATAAGGTGACCTTCAAAATTTTTTTCCAGTCTCCAATCTACTATCCTAACAGTGAGGAAATCTCCTGAAAGTATTTTCCAATAGCATTCCCATTTTTAACTCAGCCACTCTGTCGATGAGACCTAAACACTATTCTGACTTTTTGATTGGCTGGCTGTTTTCAGGATCATAAATTTGGAGCTAGAAAGGGCTTAGAGATCACTTAGTTCATCTCTCTTATTGTACAGATAAGGAAACAATGAGCTTAAGTGGTTTGTCTATTGGATGGATAAATGATACAGCCAGGATCTGAATGTAAATTCCCAGATTCCAATTCCTTTCCTCTCTCCTACAGCATAGATGTATTTTATCCATACAGGTATTTGAAGAGATTCCAGTGTAAACAACTCAAATAATCATAGCATTTGAGAGTCAGGTGAGGATGGAAGTTGTAAATCACAAATATGGAGTGTGTTTCTCTCTACATACATACATACATACATGTATGCATACATGCATATATTTGTTATGTATATATGAGTATATACTAAATCACGTGATATAGAGAGAGGGACAAACAGGCAGCTGAAATATCATTGCTTTTTTAGTTTTTCACTCCTACTTCCCAGGCTTCAAATTACGTAGTTCCTTTGAAGACCTGAGTTTAAATCCAGTCTCAGACAGTTCCTGGCTACATGGATCATGGGCAAATCATTTGAACTCTGTTTGCCTCCGTTTCCTCATGGGTAAAATGGGCACAATATTAGCACCTATTTCCCAGGGTGGTTGGAAGGCTCAAGGAAACAATAAATGTAAAAAGCTTTAGCCCAGTGCCTAGCACATAGCAAGTGTTATATAGATGTTAATTATCATCTATTAGTAATTATAAGTATGCCTGCATCTCCTCTTTTTAGAATTAGGCATAAACTGATGAGCGGAAAGAAAAAGCATGGCATCGAACAGTTGCCTTTACCGAACTCTCCAGTTCTACTAGCTGGAATGAAATCATGTTAAGTAGACATCTCTCAGTCAAGGAGCTGGTACTTGGTTGGGTAGGTCCAGTTTATTTCAGCTCTCTTCTGAAGAGCCAAGGTCCACTGGGCTCCCCTTCATATTTTCGTGGTTATTATATAGACCATAAACTGAGGTATAAAGCATTAGAAGGTAAGGTCCCTAAGAGCAGAGAGCATTTAACTCATTGCATTTGTACCCTCGTCACCTAATCCAGTACCTAGCACTGATAGGGTATCTTATTGATTACTCTGATAGCTTGCTCTGACCCTATGGAGACTGAAGGTGTGGATGGCACTTCTATAACACCTCAGAGAGCAAGCAAAAAAGGTATAATTGAGAGAATAGGGCTTTTTCTCTAAAAGTTTCTTATTTCTAGAGAAAAACATAACAATTGAAAATTCAGAAAGACAGTTTTGGAAAAAAAGTATAGTAGAGAACAGAAAGATAGGTAAGAGAAAAGAAAAGCAAGAAAGGAGAAGGGAGAGGAAAATAAGAAACTGTATAGTACCTCCTATGCACCAGGCATTGGGCTAAGCATTTCTTTAAAAAAAAGAAAAAACAATTACTCCATTTAATCCTTACTATCAGGTAGGTGCTGTTGTTATTTCCATATTACAGAGGCAAACAAAGGTTAAGTGACTTGCCCAGGATCACATCGCTAGTAAATGTCTGGATCAGGATTTGAATTCAGATCTTTCTGATTCCAGGCCCAGCATACACCATTCACTGTCCCACTTAGTTGTTTCAAAGAGAAGAGGATGAAGTGAGAGGTGCAAAACAAAGTAAATGAAAGAAAATGTTTCCAAGATCTATTTTCCATCAGTCACCTTATTCCCTTCTCCTCCCCATGCTAACCTGTCCACTTAAACTTGATCTCTCTCTAGTGGCAGACTAGTTATACATGAAGCTTTATTTCCTGCCATTGTATCTCTGACATAGCCTTTCCTGAAAGGCCTTTATGAGGTTTTAGCACTTAAGTAACCTGCATTATAAATTTAACTAGAAATACATGAATTTTGTATCGGATATCAGCATGGTGCCCATTTTTCTAAGGTGAACTAGGACAGCCAAAGTTCTTTCTTTTATTCTCTTTGGAAGGTTCAGGGGTCATAGTGACCTCTCTCACTTTTACTATTGAGTACTCCCTTTGTTTTAATAGTTTTATCATAAAGAAATATTATCTCAATTTCCAGCTCTGACAAGCTTTCTGTGAGGGTCTGAGGACTGCCCTGAATTTGTTTTTTTTTAATAACATAAATGAATGAGAGTTCTCATGGTTTCAGATCTGGGCTAAGCTTACTTCCATGCAGAATGTGGTGTCATTTTTTAAATTTAAATTAGTTAGAGTAGATGTGAAATCACATGAAGAGAAAACTGGATAAGCAGTCAACAGTAAATCTTGGCTCAGAACTGGTGTTCTGGATCACCACAGGCCAAATTCATTTTAATAGGGTTTTTACTATGGAGCTCTTTAATTCCTGTCACCACTGAGAAATTTCCTACAGGGAAAGAAGATGAAACAGGAAGGGAGGAAGGAATGCAGGAGGAAGGAAGGAAGGAAGGAAGGAAGGAAGGAAGGAAGGAAGGAAGGAAGGAAGGAAGAAGGAAGGAAGGAAGGAAGTGCTTTTCTGGTCAAAAACTGACAAAGATGTAATGGGTTCCATGGATGCTGAGGAATGGAGGTCAGATTTTCTTCATGTGATAGTAATGAGTGACATCAATGATTTGCATTTCCTGGGAAACATCTGAAGAACATATAGAGTATCACTAGAAAAGACTAAATAAAACCTCCTTTCTTAAATCTATCCACTGGGGTATACATCTTTGTTAGCCCCTGTTCCACCACTGCTGACACTATATTAGAAATAAAGCATGACCTTCCAATCTCTTAACACTTAGAATGCCTTCACTGGAAACATGGTTTTGAAAGCAAAAAAAAATCATAAAATTAAAATTCTTAGGTCTAGAGAAAACTTCCTATGTTGTGAAGGTTCAGGATTTGGAGTGGCAGAACAAAAGAGAAAGTCCCTTTAAATAATATAAGAAGCAATGATTATAAAGAAAATGTTCTGAAATCCATACCAGCAGGTTAAAAGAAAAAGACATAACTAATTAGAAAGACTAATGAGAAGGTAATTACTCCAACATTGGTCTCAACTAAGAAGCTATTTCAACCATTAGTAGCGATGCTTATTTTACTTTCTTTTTCCACTTTGGTGTACTATGACCCAGAGTATAAAGGAGAATGTTCCATCCCATTCTTAGAGGTGAAGATGCTTTCAAAGTGAGAACTTCAAAGTATATCAATACTGAGTCTATCTCTTAGGAAAAAATTGAGGAGAGTTCTCTTTACAGGTGACATACTAAGACCACAGATATTAAAAGCACTTTTGGACTCAGGAATGGGCTGGGTTACAGGGCCAAAGAAGAAAGAAGTGAATTCTTGAGTATTTTAGGTACGGCTGCTTTTTGCCACCCCTTGCACTGTGATCTGAACAGTGTCAATCAATGGGATCTTGTAAACAAGATTGTCTATAGGAAAACAGTGATGCAGTTCCATTATGCTTTATTTCTTTTTTTTGTTTGTTTGTAAGAGTAAATTGTATTTAAATTTTTACACCCTCAGGAAATAAACTTTCAGAAAAACTATGGAAGAAATATTCTACTGGAAACTCTACTAGAAATAAAAAAGCTAAAAAAGCCATTTACAATTTTCATATTTTGAAAAAATAGCTAAATATTTTTATATGGGAGGGAATATTATGTGTGAACTAAAAAGTTTAAAAAACATTTTTAGACTATTTTGATACAACATTTTCCAACCTACCCTCAAGTACATCAATTTTCACAAAATAACATTTCCGTTTTTTACAAAAGGCTGATAGACCAAGGATACAGAACTACTAAAACATTCTCAGATATGATTTCTGCCTTTCTGTCTTAGCCTAAAGTCTAGCACACAGTAGGTTCTAAACGAATGGTTGACTATTCATTGATCATTCTAGCTCCACTGAGGAAAAAAAATAGAAGTTATAGAAGAATTAACCTGCCACTCTAGGACATCTGGCTCCACAGGTGTTCCAAGTGTTGGGAGGTTGGAAGGACATTATTTTTAACATAGCATCAGCAGCAGTAAAATAAGAGCTAACAAAAGATGTAATACTCCAGTGGATAGATTTAAGAATGGAGGATTTATTAATTTTTTTCCTAGTGTTGCTCTCTGCACTCTTTGGATGTTTCCCAGGAAGCTCACTCTGATCATTGATGTTATTCATTACTGACCCATGAGGAAAATTTGACTTGCTCCTTTTCCATTCACCAGAAACTATGGAACCCATTCCATTCTTTATTAGGGTTTTTGACCAGGAAAGCACTTCTCTACCTCCAGAACAATACACATACACACACACACACATACACACATACACACACACACGTAAATACATATAGGTATGTGTATGTAGATTACCAAACAAGGGAAATGAAACAAGAAGTATCTGGAATGACTGTGTGGTATGATTTAGCACAGAGACTTTTGTCTGTGCCCTGAGGTGAGGGGTTTAATGTCACTACTTCAAGATGTTAAGATTTCTGACAGGGTACTTCATGCCTGGTTTACCATCTAAATGATGGGATTCTAGGCAGGGCATGGAAGCTGACCTATTCTTCCTTGTGGCCTAGACCCAATTCAACCCTCAGAACAGCAGCTTGAGGAACATCCCTTTCATGGATGAGAGGAGTCACTCTCCACATATTTGATATCTGTTATACACTAGGACTCTGAGATTCTATTGAACGGCATTGTTCTAACTACCAACAGCTGTGAAAATTAAAATTTCTCAGAATCCTGGAATTTAAAAGAATATCTAACGAAATATCATTTTGCAAATGCAGAAATTCTAAGAGACAGAGGTGAGGGGAGAATCAGAGTGCAACTAAACTGAAGCTAAAAAAAAAGGAAATGTATTATTGAAAGTCACAATAGGTATGACTGGTCTCTGCCTTTCCATCTTCCTGGTTACCCTCTGGCAGTATCAATTTGCTTTCTGGTAAACTGAGGGCATAAAAGTCCCATCACCTTGGAATTCAGACCCCTCTAACTTGATGGATGTTTGAAGAACATCGGAATCATTGCGTCTTACCCTGTTGACCGGACATGCAGAAAAAGAGTGTGGGGGATGGTTTCATCTAAAGATTCAATTCAAGTCAGAACCTAATAGTTATCATTTTTACAATCAGATATTTAGTTTATACAATATGAATTGTGGGTCAAAAAGAAAATCTTCCAACACTAAGGTGGCAACATGGGAGATTGGAAGAAAACAGTGGACATGGAGTCAAGGTTTAAATCTTAGCTCTGTGACCACAGATGTGACACTGAGCCCATCATCCAAGTTCGTTGATTGAGTCCTGCCTCAGTTATCTTGGTTACCATCATCATCTTCATTATTGCCAGCGTAGTAGTAATTTATAGATCTGTGATAGATGGATGGATAGACAGAGATAGATAGATAGATAGATAGATAGAGATAGGTGACACATCAGGGAGCATGATGAACCCCGAATCAGGAAGACTCATCTTTCTGAGTTCAAATCTGACCTTAAGACACCTACTAGCTGTATGACCCTGGGAAAGTTCACTAAACCTGTGGACTTTGGTTTCCTCATTTGTAAAATGATCTGGAAAAGGAAATGGCAAAATACTCTAGTATCTTTGCCAAAAGGTCCCCAAGTAGGGTCACAAAGAGTTGGTCATAACTGAAATAACTGACCAACAATATCTATCTATCTAACTCTATGTGTGTATGCATACATTTATAAAATTTATAATACATAATCATCAACATAGCTGCCATTTATAGACCACTTTAAGCTTACAAAGCATTTATAGTGTGTTTTCTCATTGGAGCTTCACAATAGCTCTGTGAGATACATAAGGTTACTATTACTGGTTTATGGCTGAGAAGACTAAGGCTGAGAAGAATTAAATGCCTTTCCCAGGGTCACAAAACTAGTGTCTGAGGCTGGATGATCAGATCTTCTTTCCGACAGGTCTAGCGCTCTACTTACTGTACCACTTATCATATTCAGGTTCAACATCTCTTAGACTCTTGTTCTATGCCCAGATGACCTCTTGTTTATCCTAATCCACCTCTACATTTAGAAAATACCCTCTTATCTCTCTCTCTTCTCTGTCTCTCTGATTTTCATTCTTCTCTCTTTCTGTCTCTGTTGTTTTCTCTATAGGCACTGAAATAAATTTAGTTATGCCACATGTAGAAACAAACTACCTCATTTTTGATTGACAAATATAGAACATGCATGAAAAGAATGGAAAAAAAATCAAACCTCAAAGCAAAATAGAGAATTTAACTGCACATGTGGGCAAAAAAACCCCCCAAAACATTTCACTATTAGAATTTACCCCATTAGGATAATGCCACTGGCATATTTTATATGCAGAGGAAGCCATGTATGCACAGAGAATGATAGAGGATCTTCATGACTATGTTTATACGTCATCAATGAGTATAATTCTAATGAATCTTTCTATATACAATTAGCTAGCATTTATATAATGTTTTACCAAGCTCTTTACAACTATTAATTCATTTTATCCTCACACCAACTCTGTGAGGTAGGTACTATGGTTATTTTCATTTGGCAAATGAATCCTGTTCATTTCTTCATTCAAACTGTATCACAAATCTTTTCTTCACCAGATAAAACAAACAAAAAAGGTACAAAAAATGGCTCTCAGTTGATTATTATTTTTCTTGCATTTTTCCTCCCCCAACTACTCCCAGTTGATTATGGTATATTGACAAACTCACAGCCAACAAATTGATATTCCCAAATAACAGGTCTGACATGTCCATTCTGCTCAGAAAGCTCCCCTAGCTTTCAAATGAAAATGGAGATTAACAAACCAAACAAATTTTTAAAAATCTTATCCTTTGCATACCCTCTTCTACCCTCCCTGCAGAAGATTCATTTTCTAACCTCTATGAAAAAGTAGTTAATCTTAGATCTGTTAAGATGGTATCATGTTAGCCCAGAAGATCTATGGAGCTATTTTTAAGTGTTCATTCTCCAAGTGCCTACTTCTTCTTGGTTTAAAAGAGCTAAATATTTAAAAAGTGATTTTTTTTCTCATTAAGATAAATCTATTCTTGATTACCCAAAATAAATTCAAGCATTTGTTTTCTTTGATTAAATATCAAAACTAAGTTTTAAAGTAAAATTTATCCTCTCCATGAGTAGTGAAACTTAAAAATAGATTTCAGTCTATAAAAGATTCCCTCAAAATATTTGGGGGAGCTCAGATTTTTGGTGATCCCTCAATATTTCAGCTGAGTAATCTCTTCCTTAATTACCAAGTTGCATTTACTCATAATTCTCCACCCACTTAGGATATAAGGGACCTTCCAACTTCCGCAGTAGCTTAATAACAGTCTAATTTATTTATATGCAAAAGTTGAAACTGGGTTGGGGGTTCTGTAGAACTTTGTGGAAGAATCTGAGACAATGATCTCCACTATGATTTTCTGACATGTACAAATTGTACTAATTTGTGCTAAACTGCAGGACCTTTGTACATTAGCAATATAGGAACTATAATGAGACTGGTTAAAAAAAGCTTGCATTAACATAAGATATCTCTTGCCTAGGCATTCAACTGAAATGCATATGTAATTAGAGAGGGTGGCTATTTATCAAAGGTATAAACACTGGCAAACACTTCCAACAACACTACATTGTTTAGGAAACAAGTAGAGGGACAGGTATGCCAGTTCAGCTAATTCTGCTCAAGAAATTACTGTTTCTTTGTACAATTCAGTCCAGATATTTTCCCTTTCTCATTTAGGGCACAGAACTCTAGGTTCCAGCAACCAAGGTTCAGTGATATAAGGCACTGGACTTCTCATTTGAAGAACTGGATCTGAATCTTGACTGGTATTCACTATCTGTATGACCTTGGAAAGTCAATACATATCTCTGGGCCTCGGTTGCCTTATCTGTAAAATGCGGTGGCTGGGTAAAACAGATGATTTCTAAGGCCTGTTTCAGATCTAAGAGCAGCATGGCACAGTAGAAAAACAAAGAGGAGGTACAAGTTCATATCCTTTCTGATCAAGTCTTTTACCCTCAATAAACCTCAGATTTTTTTTAGCAATTTTAAATTGCCATAATACTTTCAGTATTTACCTCACACCTCAAAATCTTGTTGTAAGGTTTCCATGGAATTTTGTATCTAAAGTTTTGCCATTGTGAGACTGCTCTAATTCCATCTTCCTTCTATATCTTAAATTTCTCCCTGGTTCTTTCTTGTTGCCTACAAAAATGCCCATATCCCCTCCATCCCTAAAAGCAAACAAAAAGCCTTGTACCTGACACTGCCACTGCCATCCCTTCAAACTCTCATTCTAGACCTCCCCCTTTAATGACAGGTTGCTAGACTGTCTGGTTATACTGACTTCAACATCTCAAAACAAATCACTCTTCAATCCCTTGTATACAGTAAGTGCCCAATAACTCCAGTCTCTCCCCACTATAATCCAGGCTCCACTCAGATATAAAAGTCATTTCCTTAAAGCTCAGGTTTGTTCTTTGTCCCTTCTCTAATCAATAAACTTTAGTGATTCTCCATTACCTCAAGAATCAAATATGAAATCATTTCCCAACATGGATCTTTTCTACCCTTCCTTTCTTATATTTTCATCTCTCTCTTTTCTTCCACTTTTGGTCTCCTTGATCAAATCTTAACTTCTACAAGAGATTTTTCCTGCCCTCCCCCATATCATTCTGCCCTCCCCAGGTACCTTCTCTCTGAGATTACCTTCTACTTACCCTATATATTATTTATTGTTTAGTGATTTCAGTCATATTCAACGCTTTGTGACCTCATTTGGCGTTTGTCTTGACAAAGACACTGGAGTGGTTTGCCATTTTCTTTTCCAGTTCATCTTACAGATAAGGAAACTGAGGCAAACAGGGTTAAGTGACTTGCCCAGGGTCATACAGTTAATAAGCTAATAATAAAGTTGGATTTGAACTCTGTACATATCTTGCATAAAAATAGCTGTCTGGCATGTCATCTTCCCTATTAGAATGCAAGCTCCTTGAAGTTGAGGTCCATGTTTCCGCCATTCTGTCATGTATCCCCAGGACTAAGTATAATTCTTCAAACTAAGTAAATTAATAAATGCTTATTAACTGACTGATTAGTTAATGATTGTTGAATTTAATTGAATGGTAGTTATTATAATTAGATACTGAAAGGCGCAATCAGGAAATTACTCCTGATGGTCAAATTCACCTTTTATTAGTTTCATTCCATTATACTTCATGACCTTCTTGCGCTACTTAAGATGTGTTCACCCTTAAGAAATATACAGAAGGCCACCACTATTTTGGTTCCACTGGACACAATAAGCCATACTCATTCAGGACACTTAACATTTCAATAAG
This sequence comes from Potorous gilbertii, assembly GCA_028658325.1. NCBI lineage: Eukaryota > Metazoa > Chordata > Mammalia > Diprotodontia > Potoroidae > Potorous > Potorous gilbertii. Next base: position 47,355,237 of record CM053774.1, on the reverse strand, counting down.
AGCCAAGTTATTCAGTGCACAGCAGGGCAAGTTTTGGGTAAAATCCTGAAGAAGTTTATCTTTGGTATCTTTATATTTTCTTTGAGTATCCCTGCCCTTTTCTTGGCACCCCTGCTCTCTAACCTTAGGCATTAAGGACCATAGCTCATTCCCACAGGGCCTTGCTTTCAGCTGAAATGTATAAACTGATAATTGCTAAATGTCCCATGGTTACCTGAATTTCAAAAAGAGAATCTAGAGAAGTAAAAAGTTTATAATCCAAAGAATATATCTCTAGTGGCAAAATTTCAAACACTCTTGCAGAAAAAGGGAGAGATATTTTTGGTCAGTTGGCCTAGGCACTTTCTCACATTATTTGACATGGGTGATCACCTGTTTTTCCTTTTTATTAAAGTAAAATTGACAGAAAATTCCCCTTTCCACTGCTTAGAATTCCTTTAAAGGGTGTAATGAGACAGATCCCTCAGTCAATTCTTGGGAAGATGGCATGTATAATGAGAAGATCTTGCCTTTCCTGTCACTAGCTCCAAACATACATTAGGTTACATTTGTTTAGGAATCTCTACTTAAATAAAGTATAATAAACTCACATGGACTTTAAGGTTTGCAAAACTCTTTCAACAGCTGTTAGGTAATTTATCTTTATCATTAATATTAAAAAATAATACTGTTTTAAAGATGAGGAAACCACAACTTGGGAAAGTGGATGCCTACGGCCATAAAACTAATATATCCAGGATGCAAGCCAAAGTCTCTGGCTCTAAGTGTATGCCCTTTTCCACTATATGAAACTTACTCTCAAAGGCATATACAATATACTTTTCTCTCTCATGATGAGAAGGAAGAAAATTCATGACAATAAGTATACTACAAAAATGCAAAAAATTAAATTTTGATCAAAAATAATAAAGACCTCTTAAACAGTTTATCGAAAATTTTTAGAAGCAGAACTCATTCGGATAAACTAAAGAGAAAATATAGAACTGAACAAACTATTAAATAATTTAGAAATAAATATCTTATTATAACTAAATCAAACTATGGCATCTGAATGGAAATAATAAAAAATATACATATTTGTCAGCAATACATAGCACCTTAAAAATAGATAATGTGTTAGTGTCTAGAGAGATCGCAAAGAGACGTAAGAAAAAAGCAGAGATCTGAAACGTCTTTACTTTAAAAATCTTAACACAATATAAATAGTAATCAAGCAAAAGTCATGTCTAAATGTAAATTTCATAATGAATTCCTAAACAATGAGTGGGTCAAAGAATACAATATACAGTTAATAACTATGTAAAAAACAATGATAACAGAAATATACCAAAATTCCTGAGAGGTAGCTAGAGTTGTCAGAGGAAAAATTATATCCTTAAAAAATATATTTGCAAAAATATGAAAAGATAATGACTTAAATGGATAGTTTTAAAAATTAGAAAGTCAACAAACTACCTAACTCAAAATAATCACCCCCAAAAAGGGCAATCTTAAATATTAGGGAAGAAACAGATAAACTAAAAACTTAAAATACTAGAAGTGACAAGCAAAATTAAAAATTGTTTCTCTGAAAAGACCAATAAAAATTTTAAACCCTTAGCCAGAGTGAGTAATAGGAGAGGTGAGAAAAAAATGAAATTAACCAAATTGAAAAGGAGTGAGGGGAAATAACAACCGAAAGTTTAAAAAAATAAGAGTTAACACAGTTCAAAAGGAAAAGATGATTATCTTTAAAAGAAAATCTCCCAAAATTGAAATAATACAATACAATTGAAATAATACAATACAAATAATACAAGCAATTGAACTACTTACAAAGGAACTATCAAAAGAAGGGGGGAGAAAAGGAACCAGATAGATCTGTAAACTAATTCTATCAAACATTTAAAATATATTAATACTTATTCTATATCAGTTATTCTCAAATTTGAAAAAATAAGCATTCTGCCAAATTAATTTTATGAGACAAATACATTTTAATACCCAAACCAGAAAGAGATACATCTTTAAAAAGAATTTTAGCATACGTGTGTGTGTGTGTGTGTGTGTGTGTGTGTGTGTATACTCAAAGTATTTAAATATAATCATGGCCAAAAACACTACAAGATTTATCCAAAAAAGTTTCCACTATGATTAAGTTGAACTTGTACTAGGAGCATAAAGATAGTTCAATATTAAGGAGATGATTACTACAATTAATCATTTTTTATTTAAAAAACACATTTAAAACCATCAGTAGACATAAAAAAAACCTTTGACAAAATACAACAGTCATTTATGCTAAAAGGCATAAATTATGAATCGTCGTCTGGAAGAATTTTTACTACAATAAAGTATCTATCTTAAACTAAAGGCTACTATCATACGCAATTGGGAATCATTAATGCTTTCCTAAAAAAGACAAGAGTAAGCAATGATGCCTCTTCCCTTCTCTTCTCTGCTGTTATTTGATGTAATTCTTGATAGTGGGATTAAAAAAAAGAAGCTAAAGGCATAAAGATAGGTAATAAGAAGACAAAACTATTATTTACTAATGACGTGAGAGTTTACTTTAGAAAATTCTAGGGAATAAGGCAAGGCACTAATTGAGAAAACACTTTCGATAGAGTTGTAGTCTACAAATAAACCCACAAAATCAACAGCATTTCTATATAAATAATAATTCAGGAGGTAATAAAAATAAACCAAGCATAAAATAAATTTAAAATAGTTGGAAGGCAATGTACCAAAGCTTATTTAGATACAATAACAAAGCAGGTGGCTGGTGCAGCGGAAAGAGTGCCGGATCTGGTGTCAGGAGGACTTGTCTTCCTGAGTTCAAGTCTCACCACAGAAACGTACTAGCTATGTGATCCTGAGCAAATCACTTAACCTGGTTTGCCTCATTTTCCTCATCTCTAAAATGAGCTGGAGAAGGAAAGGGCAAACCACTCAAATACCTCTGTCAAGAAAACCTCAAAGAGGGTCATTAAGAGTCACACATAACTGAAAAATGACTACATAACCATGAATGTAAGTGTAGGTACATAAACCCAGTAGGCACATCATCAGAAGACATGGTTCTCAAAAGATATTCAGACTAGTGACAACCACATAGTATAGAGCTCCAACCCCCTGATAGTAACAGAAATGCATATCAAAACAACTTTGTTATTCATTGCACTACAATTCATTGCACTCTTTCCACTGCACCTAAAAACTACAAAAGATAAAATTGGATCAAAGATGAAACCAGTCAATGTTGGAAGGGTTGTAGAATGATAGGCATGATTACGCATTGTTGGTGGAACTGTGATTTGATCCAACCATTATGGAGAACAATTTGTAATTATTCACAGAAATTGACTAAAATGCCCATTCACTTTGATCCAGATATACCATGGCTTAGGCATATGCCTCAAAGAAGAGAATGACAAAAGGAAAAGTTCCATACATGCCAAAATATTGAAGCAACTCTTTTTTTGGTAAGAAGCAATGATAAATAAATTAGATGCTCATCAATTGGGGGTATGGCTAGACAAACTGTGATATATTAATATGATGAAATATTTTGGTGCTGTAAGAAATAAAAGCAGAGAAGCATGGAAAAAAGATTAAGAACCAGGAAAAATACACAATAATCACCCCAACACACACAAAATTGCATCATACCTTTTTGCTTCATTGGCTCATTTTGCTACAAAGACATTAATAAAAATATTTTTGAAAGTGGAAAGGACATATTTGCCCTTTCAAAGTCACTCCTCTCCACCTCCTTCCAACATTTCTCCTTTCTTGATGAAACCAAGAGAAAAAACAAATGATAACTACTGGTTTTAGCAAAACCATCTAACCCCAATTAGTATGGTAAACTATTTTCCCCAGTGATCACTCCATAAATTTATCCCATTTCTTTCTCTGTTCTCTAAATAAAATCTTCTAAACTATATAAAATATTTATTTCCCCCAGTATCTAAGTTGGTTTATTATACAACAATCTCTACTTCAACTCCTCAATATGAATTAAGTAGATCCCACTGAGTTACAAGTGACCAGAAGAGATCAATATTTAAAAAATCAGAATGTAAATTAATTTATCCATCAGGAGGAAGAAAATGACCATTAGTTATGATGGATTGAAAAAAGCATTTGAATTGAAGTTAGAGGATCTAGATTTAAATCCTGGTTCTTCCATTTACTTCTTGTATGGTATTGGACAAGTCACTTTATTTCTCTTGGTCTCAGTTTCCTCAACTGTAAAATGATGCCGTTGGACTCAATGACCTTTAAGTTTTCTTCCAGTTCTACATCTATAATCTATGATTGTTGACTGATGTTAGTCTATGAGATACCAGGCCATGTATCACACGCTATCAAGCCTTCACTCTAATACAGGAGTGTGCTTATCTTCCCATATCTCCTTTCTATCCTTCATCCAGTTTCAGTAATCAGATCAATACTATCGTGTTCCCACTTTTCCTGGAAAGATACATCAATTATCTGCCCTTGACTGCACCAACAATCCATTTCCTGGTAACTTGTTGTTTTTGATGTTCTTGTGTTTGTCCTTCATTCTTGAAAAGGACCATGACATCAAGATGATGATATGCCTTGCAATTGACTTGAATTTGAGTGAGGTCACCAGCCTCACCTTCTCCTCCTGAGTCATCTGGGTCCAGTGACCTGATATTCATCAGGATGGCTGGAGATGGCCCAAGATGCAATGGGAGACCCCGGCCCTTTTAGGCTAAGGTCTCATCACATTCTAACTTTGGGTGAGCTAACACCCATTGAATGAATAGGTTTCTTTAAGCAGTTGCTCAACGGATGGTCCTTTTAAAAAAAAAATCAAACTGAGAGAAGACCCTCAGGGAGAAAAAGGAAACAGTTACTATCCAGTATTTAAATCCACTCTGTGCTAGGTGGATGGGGACTCTAGTCCAGTCTAGGAGCTTCAGAGTGAATTAGGTTTGAGGTTTGATCTTTGAGTAAGAAATGTAACTAGTAAACCCAGATGAAAAAAGGCAACTAGTCATTGCAATATATGTATTATCTCCTCTTTTTTAATATGATGTTCTCGAGCGTAGGACCGTCTCACTTTTGTATTTATATCCCCACATGCTTACTTATCTGGTACATGATAAAGCACTTTTTTCATTCACTCACTTATTCAATAATTCATCTTGTGATTAAGAGTTGACATTACTCTAATTTGAAAGAAATCAGGTAACAGAGGTAGAGGCTTAAAAACTGAGGGTGGTATCAGGGAATGTCATTCAATTTTTTTTTATTTCCATAATTATTTTATAATTATTTCTATCATTTATCATCATTTCTATAATTTACATTAGACTGAGAGGACCCATCGCATGATACAGAGTGGGTTTGCTTGGAATGAGAAACACCTTGAGTTCAAGCCCTGCCCCTGACATATACTGGCTGTGTGATCAGAGGTATATCATTTAACCTCTCATTGCCCAAGGAATTCTTTAAAACTAATAAGCCCCAGACAAACTGTTGACAAACACACCAGGACGGGGTTTCCCATACTCTTAGAATTCCCCATTCAGATGAAATTGGACCAAAAACAGATCCTATGACCTTCGAACTGGTAAGGTTATCTTGTGAGTTAAGAACAAAATGTAATTTTGAATCACTTTCACTTCCAAATCTCTGAGGATTGCCTCTGAATCTAATTACACAGGGAGAGCTAAGAAACCACCATGATAAAGGTCACACTACTTTCTTGGGACCTGGGTGCCAAGCAGAATGACAAGGGATTAAAAAAAACTCTGCAGTAAGATGAATTTTCACAGTGACCAGCATTGTATGAGGAAGGCATCTGGACAAACCAATAGGAGAGGGAGTATGGAGGGTTAATTATCATATTAAACTGCTTTGATATCCTAACCATTTATGTGTTAAGCTGATCAACTTCTACTATTCTTGGAAACGTGATTTAGAAAGTAAGAAAGAGGCAAGAGTATGATGGAGAATAATGCCATATTTATAGTATAAAAGGTCTTTATTTAAATTCTGACTCTGCTACTTGCATCATTGTGGACAAGTCATTTAATTTCTCTGGACTTTAGTTTCCTTTTCATTAAAAATGAAGAAAGCAGATGGATTAAATTAATTTTAAGGTCTCTTCCATCTCTAAAGTCTATCATCCCATAAATTAGTGTGAAGGTCATTTGATGGAGGGAAGAAGTAAAACCCCTCCTTGAAAAGTTGAACTCTATAATTGTATCCCCTAGAACAAAAGAAAAAAAAAGATGGTGGGGAGAAATTGTAGGTATAAGTGCTAAAAATTAATAATAATTTTAATGGCTTGTTTTGACAGTTCTTTAAATCAGTAAAAGCTGAGAACGGATACCTAGACCTCTACCAACACCATTACAAGCAAAATTAAGCCTCATCAAAATGGCTGTCTCAGCAGAAATATACAACTGCAAGCTGCCACATTAGCATAAAGCATGGCAGCCAGAAATTATTGCTGCCTCTAATCTCCAAACACTCAGGAGCTCAGTTGCCTTCAACAGAATGACCTGTCCATTGTGATGCATTGGTATTTTTTTTTCTCACACATGCACATACCTTACCGCTCTTTTGAAGTCAAAATTTATAGGTTCTGAAATTAAAAAAAAAAGATGCAGTATTTTTACTGCCCCAACTACCACTCCACTACCCTCAAACTAACCCCAGTACTTCCTCTGGGATATTCAATCAGGTCAGTGAATTCCATCTACTCCTCTACCGTCTGAACTGAATATAGAGGCACACATCCACTTTCTTGGACACCTTGCTAATGGTTCATAACCCAGGGAAAAAAACAAACAAATAATCCCTGTATTCTCTGAAGACCTGAAAAGGTACATCTTCTCAATGTTAAGGACACTTTTGTGTCAGAAGTACCATTTTTATTGAGTATTTTGATCTCTCAGAATTGCATTGGTGAATCAGGTGAAATAAAAAATGTTCATAGTTACAAAAGTGAATGAAAAACACTGCAGAAAGACAGTAAGTGGGGAATATTTCACTGGTATTACAATCATGTCCCTTTTCATAAATCCACCTATCCTTGTAAAAGGTCATTTCAAAACATGCTTAAATATTCCTCCATCTCCTCTGTCTACATATCTCCATTTTAATAAAATGTGACATTTGATGCTTATGCTTCAGGATAGTACCTTTACAAGCAAACCTTCACAATGCCTTGTAACAAGAAGAAAAAAGAGGAGTCTATAAAGGGAGAAAAAACCTGGGAAAAGCAAATTCCTAGATTCAAATATACACTAAAAGTTTTGGATGGAAAGCTATAATTTATTTCTATCTCCCAGCATCTCTCCTGAGAAGACTGGCCATGACATCAATAGACTAGCCAGTATTCCAAATCTCATTCTCTGAATGCTATCCCCATCTGAAAAAAGCCAAGAAGATACATTCTTAGGATGCTTCATATCTTGTCCACTGACTTATCCAAGGACACTTTCCTATACACTAGAGGTACCCACATGGGTACTCCAAGTAAGAACAAGAAGTTTGTTAAGAAGTATGGAGAATTGATTTATTTTTTTTGTGTTTTATGGCAAACGCTGGATTTTTTTTTTACTTTCATATTGTTTAGAGGTTGGGGGTGGGTGTTGGGGGAATGGTGGTAAAGGGAGGTATGCCAAAAGTCAAGAGAGAATTATTGGATTACACCATGTATCTTGGCATAGAGGGGGAGAGGGAAAATTAGTCTGGACTCAAGGGTCATCCTTGTCTTCTGTGATAATCTGCATGCTTGCTTTGTATTGCTACAAGGCTGCCTTATACCAATCTCTATTTCATCCCCGCCTTCTTTTTTGATGGGGGGAAGAAAAGAAAAATCAATCAGAATGATATATGGCTCGTCAGATCTGAAGTAAAGCCCAGTCATGTAGAAAATAGATAAGGCATTGTACTATGAGTTCAAGAAAATACGGTGAATAAACTCCATCCCTGGGCACAATTATCTCTCCAAAGAAAACCAAAATAAAAGATAGGAAAGTACACTTATACAGAGATACAGAGTGATATAGTCATGAAATATTCCTGCCCTCGCCACACACATATTTGGCTACATGGGATCTGAATCACTCACTTCTTCCATAATTTAGTCTTTCTACAGAAGACCCTGGAGCTCTATAATACCATTCAATGAAAGGTTTCACTGCTCTCAGAGACTAGTGAAGGAAATAGCAATGAGGAATGATATTCTCTGGCCTAGCAGTTTTGTTAAAGAGAGTTAAGTTCTCCGGTTCCAGGGCAGGATATCCTACGAAACTTGAGGTACACAGAATCCATTAACTGTAGACCATCCCAGAGATTTACTGGGAATATTAACATAAAGAACTACTGGATAATCAACATCTGTCCACTAATCATCATCATCATCCTACTCTGATATTTTAAGGTCCTTTAAAATTGTGCAAAGTGCTTTATATACATTACCCCAATTTGTCCCATTGTCCTTTACTCAAACCCCATGAAGTCAGTACCACAGGTATCACTTCTCTCATTTTACAGATGAAGAAACCTACTCAGGGAATTTATGTGACTTGTTTAAAGGTGTATAAGCTGGTAAGCATCAGATCATAGGACCATAATAGAGATTTGGAAAAGTACCTTGGATCTTATCAAGTCTAAACTTATTCTTTTCCAGATAAGAAAACTGATGTCCACCACGATTGTGTGACTTACTCATAGTAAATACCTGACCACAGGAGCATGGATTTAAATCAAGAAAGGACTTTAGAGAAGCAATTCTACCCTTTGATTTTAAAGATAAAGAATCTAAGTCTAAAGAGGCTATTTAACTTGTCAAAACTCACACTGCTAGCAAGAAATGCTTTTTGTTTTTGCTTTTTGCATTTCTTTTCATCCCCAGTGTATGTCACATAGCAGGCACTTAATAAATGCTAATTGACTGGCTCCAAATCTAACTATGCTACCTCTTCAAATCTGAAATGAATGCTAATCTTCTGCTGTTTCAGGTTGGGAGGATAACAGATCTATAGGAATGCAAGGCATTGATGCATGGCTAGGTTGCTATCTGCATCTCTGAAGGAACACTCACATTGGTTAGATGGCATCCATTTGATGTTTGCCCATCAGAATAGGAGCCAAACACCACAATGGGGAGTACAATGCTCTTTGTTTCCATTTTTCTCCAAAGAGTGGAATCATTAAATTGTCAATGATGAGATTCTTACTGGTTTCCTGATATTGCACTTAAACCTATGCACCAAACATTAGTCTTACTTGCTCTCCTAAACTTCCAGGTTCTTTATAAGAAAGGTTTCTGCTATCTGTGGACAAGAAAAGTCTTATTTACCTTTGCATTTAAATGGGACCTATAATGCCAATCACAGAGTACATACATAATACTAAAATCCTTTATAAATGAGATTTTGTTGATGGGGATTCCACAAATAAGGAATATAACATAAAATCAGAGTTTTTGATGTATTTATACTTGCTACATTTTTTTCTGCTTTCTTTTTTCTTTAAATTTTATATAAATGATAGCTCTTTGGGTGGGGGATGAGATATAATATAGGGGAAATTTAGACAATGTAAAACCAAAAAATACCAATAAGAATAATTGAAAAAACAAAGTTACCCTTGCAGAAAAAAATATTAAAATCTCCATGAGATGCTCTAATTTCAGAAAGAAGCAAAGTTTGACCTTTAAACCCATCAATCACTTAGAGACATTTAAAGTTAGATCTAAAATTACTGAAAGGAATCATAAGAGGAAACTGAGCGGTGGGAATGATTAAGAGAAATCTATTTACTTTCATATAATCTCCTAGAGGCCAGAGGCTTCTTCATTTTTGTCCCTATACCCCTAATGCTTAGCATAGCTCTTTGCATAAATGTATCCATATGTTTTTCTTTTTGGTTATGAGGTATGGTTTCATTAGTGCAGGGAAACCACAATAGCCAGTTGAGCAACCATTCTAAGACTTACAGTCTCAGTGAATTGCCTGGGATGCACTGAGAGGCACATTGATTTGTCCAAAGTCACATACCTATTAAGTGTCTGAGGTAGGAACTGAGTCTAGGTCTTCCAGACTTTGGGCAGCTAGGTAGTATACCTAGCTGGAGCACCAGACCTACAATCAGAAGACTCATCTTCCTGAGTTCAAATCTGGCCTCAGACACTTACTGGCTGTGTGACTCTGGGCAAATCACTTAATTTCATTTGCTTCAGTTTCCTTATCTCTCAAATAAGCTGGAAAAGAAAATAAAAACCACTTGGTTATCTTTGCCAAGAAAACTCTAAATGGGGTCAAGAAGAGTCAGACATGACTGAAATGACTCAACAACATGTTCCAGACTTTAACAATAGCCCTCTCGTCAAGAGAATATTCAGTAATTGTTTGTCAAATTGAATCATTCATATTTTAGGTTCATTTTAATTGAACAGAAACAAAACATATAAACACATTAAGTGCATTAAAAATGAATTAATTGGAAATTGAAGGATGCCCATCAATTAGGGATTGGGTGACCAAGTTGTGGTATATGAATGCAGTGGAATACTATTATACACAAGAAATGATGAGCAGACAGATTGTAGAAAAACCTAGAAAGACTTACATGAAGTGAGCAGAACCAGAAGAACATTGTACACAGTAACAGCAACATTGTGCACTGATCCTCTAGGATAGACTTAGCTCTTCTCAGACAATAAGCTAACACTATTCCAAAAGACTCATGATGGAAAATACTATCCACATCTAGAGCAAGAACTATGGAGTCTGAATAAAGATCAAAATCGATTATTTTCTCTTTTTTTCTTTCTTGTGGTTTTTCTCTTTTGTGTTGATTCTTCTTTCACAACATGACTAATATGGAAGCATGTTTAATAATAATTGAACATGTATAGCTGATATCAGATGACTTGCTGTTCTGGGAAGGGGGAGGGGAAGAAAAAATTTGGAACTCAAAATCTTATAAAAGTGAATGCTGAAAACTGAAAGAAAGAAGGAAGGAAGGAGAGAGGGAGAGGGAGGGAGGGAAGAAGGAAGGAAGGAAGCAAGGAAGGAATGAAGGAAGGAAAGAAGGAAGAAATAGAAAATGATGAGTTTTTTTTTCTTTCTAAAAACACTTGAAAACACAGGACTTTCTGTTCTCCTTGTTTCCATTAGGTAAATGGAGTAACATCACTTCTGAATGTGTGACCATAAAGCTACGGAAGACCACACATCCTCTCTGGAGTCTCACCTAGGTCTTTGGGATCACACATAGCTGTGTTATAATTGCACTTACACTAACATTCACCTATTCCAGAGATTATTCCCATAGTAATATCCATGGCAGTTTAACTGTGCCATCTTACATAAACTTGTTAGTGACAGCTCTTTAGAACGCGGTTGAGATAAAACAGCTGGAGCAAGGTCACAAATGAGAGAAACTTAGAGAGAAGTATTCAATTTCCTAATACTTCTGTCAAGTCAGCTGCCAAGAAGGAATCAAAATAAAAATCTGCTAGAGAACTGGAAATTCCATATGAGCAAGACATACCTTAAAGTGACATTTTAAAAAATCGGCTAATATTAAAGTTCTTTGCTTTTGGCCCTTTCATACACAAAAGTAAAAGGAAACCGCAATAATTTTTAATAACACTTTACCATATCATTTCCTTGCATTTCCTATGTGAGGCAGACAGTGCAAATATTGTTACCCCCTCTTAAAGATGAGGAAAGTAAGTTTACGGGATTTGCTCGGCATCACTTGCCTAATAAGTAGAGAAGCAGAGATTTGAACCTCCAGTGCCCTTTCCACCATACCATAATCCCAATCTTTGTAAAACAGAGGAAAAGTTCTTTCAGCGGCTCTTCAGTCCTCCCCCTAATCTAGCCCTAATTTAAAATTCATTCCTCACTACCTCCCACTTTTCCTGTTTAGCTGCCTCTGTGCTTCAAAATACAGCTAAATTCCTTTCCCTCTGAGAAACCAACCCCAACAAGCCAACCCACAATGTTCTCCTCCTACTCTGAGTTTCTGTAGCAAGTCTAGATTGTTCCACACATTTAATAGCTTCACACCACACACACACACACACACACACACACACACACACACACACACACACACACACACACCAACAAGACTGGGGTAAGGAATGAGGAACTCCCTCTACCAATGCAGGTCACAACCTTCTTTGAAATTTTTAGTCTTGCTTGATTTAGTCTTCCTCATCATTGCAATGGTAAACCATGATTCCAAAGGACTCAAACACACTACTTATCTCCTGCCGTGGAGGTGATGGCCTTAAAATGCACAATGAAGTCATATTTTTGAACACGGTCAATGTGGGAATTTGTTTTCTTTGATTATGCGTATTTGTTATAAGGGTGTTATTTTTTGATGTTCAATTGTTTGGAGGCAGAAGTGGGAGGGAGAGAAAAATACATGCTTGTTAATTGGAGAAAATGGTAAAAATAAGTTGGGTGGTAAAAAGAAAAAGAAACTTAAGAGTTTTAGTTTCCTCAGAGCACCGAGAAGTCAAGTCAAAGTCAAAGGAAAGGACCTGAACCAAAGTCTTTCCGATTCCATGGCAGTCTCTTCATTCACTCTGCTGTTGTCTTTCTATTTAATATTTATACAGTGTGGCATAAGGACCAGAGTAATCTCTAACGATTATTAACTTTGTAAAGTTAAGGATTGCTCCTGATATACCTCAGTCAGCTCCCTAGACCTCTCTTTTTAAATTACCAGCAAGCTGTCTTGGCTTTAGTGGAGTACAATGGGAGATCCACACGATGAAAAAGTGTATTCTGCATATTATAATAATTAATAACAAGTTTGTGTAGTGGGCAGAGGGCTGTCCTTGGAATCAAGAAGACCTGTGTTTAAATTCTGTTTCTAACGTATATCACCGTTATTACCATGGACAATCACTTAACCTCAGTGCTACCAGGAAACTCTAGTTTGGCACACAGTGAGGGCTTATTATGGTAGCTAGGTGGTACAGTGGTTGGAGCACCGCATCAGGAGTCACTTCCTGAGTTCAGGCCTCAGATACTTCCTAGTTATGTGATCTGGGGCAAGTCACTTAACCCTATTTGCTTCAGTTTCTTCATCTATAAAATGGGTGGGAGAAGGAAATGTATCTTTCCAGTATCTTTGCCAAGAAAACCACAAACAGGGACACAAAGACATGGATATGACTGAACAATAAGAGGGCTTAATAAATGCTTATGGACTGATTGAATAACCATCCCTAAGAAATAGCATCCTGCTTCTGCTTGATGATGGCCAATGAATGGAGAGTCACCACCTCTGGAGGCAATCCTTTCTACTTGTTGGGTTTTTAAAAATTAATTAATTAAATTTTAGTTTGCAACATTCACTTCCACGAAATTTTGAGTTCTAAATTTTCTATCATCTCTCCCCTCCACCCACCCCAACAGATCTTGTATTCTGATTATCCCTTCCCCCAATCTGCTCACCCTTCTATCACGCCTCTCCCTTCTTTCATCCCCTTCCCTTCTGTTTTCTTGTAGGGCCAAGATAGATTTCTATGAAAATGGATTGTTTTCTTACATGGAATCAAAATCTGCTCTTTGTTCTTCCCTCCAGAGCCATTTAGACCATCTCCAGTGCCCTCTCATTCTGTTATTCAGAATCTTACCCTTCTAACCCTTCTCTTTTCTAGGTTGAACATTCCCAGTTTCTTCAATAGATCTCTGTACAGCCTTTCTTCTGTAGGGCATCTTCCCCTCTCCTCTGACTATCCTGGTTCCCCCCTCTGGGCATTTCTTTTTCTGAAATATGGTGCGTAGGAATAGACACAATATTCCAGATATACCTGACAAAGGAAAAGTACAGCATTCCCTTAATGCAACTCTTAATGTAGTTTACAATAACATCATCTAGTTTTGACTATTATTTGATACTGTTTACTTATATCTGAAACCTCCAGATCCTTTCCCCTTAACCCTAGCACTATTGTATTTTCTGTTTTTTTCTAGCATTTTAATGTTTAAGCTGATTTTTTAAATTAATTAATAGATTTTTTTTCCACATTTAAATTTTTTCCCCAAGATAGCACATAATCTGATATGACTATGTACACATACATTTCTATGAAACATATTTAATATTATTCATGTTGCACAGAAGAATTATAATGAATGGGAGAAACCATGTGAAAGAAAATAAAACAAAAAAGAAAATGTCTGTTTCACTCTGCATTCTGATTCCATAGTTCTTTATCTGCATGTTGCTGACATTTACCATCATGAGTCCTTTGGAATTGTTTTAGGTCCTTGCATTGCTGGGAAGGGCTAAGTCTATCAAAAATCAGTTATCACATACTGTGGCTGTTTATGTGAATCATGTTCTCCTGGTTCTGCTCACTTCACTCAGCATCAGTTCATGTAAGTCCTAGAACTATTTTCTAGATATACTTCCTGCCTTCTACATTTGTAAATTTTATTTTTTGAATCTGTGTAAAACATAGTTGCTTCTACTATATTTTACCTTATTCAATTTGACCCAACATTGCAATTCACAGATATATTTTTGCAACTGGAGTTTACCATCTAATATACTAGCTTCTCCTTCACCCACCACCCCAGTAATAGTTATCTGCAGATGTGACAAGTATGCCAACTATATCTTCAAACAAATTCTTGACAAAAAAAGTGATAAATAGGACAGAAGCAAAAATAGATCATCTGGAACTACACCCCACACCAGAGGCCATACCAATTCATTCTTTGAGTTAAGTCATTCAACTAGCTCTACATCCACACTAGAAAACATATCTCCATTTTATTTATAAAGGAAAACATGAGCGAGTTTGTCCAAATAACACAACTATTGATTGGATGAAGGGGAAGTTAGTAATAGAAAGAATGGAGCTGAAGATGAAACTGAGATTTTAATGCTGAGTTAATGACAGTTTGAACTGACAGAATGACAAATCTGTTACCTAGAAAACTGCCAGGACATTCCCTTCCCTGTGGGGATAGGGTGGGGGCGGGGATGATGGTGGGAATATGACCGACTACTAAACAGAAAGCTCTATTTATCACAATAAGCTGAGAACCACAGATCTAGAACTGTCAGAGGCCTTCTAGTCCAAGTCTTTGATTTTACAGATGAGGAATCTAATTTCAGGATTATATGGTTATTTGCCCAAAGTTACCCATCAGAGGCAGGATTTGAATCGAGGTCTTCTGATTCTTGTGCCACTGTTACTTCCATGGTAATTCTGCTTCTTGCTTAACAATAAACATCAAAGTGTAATTCATTATAATTTCCTCTGATAAGAATGTTCTATTAATGCAATAAGGAGGTGGAAATTATCTTAATGCATCTGGGAAGTCATTGTGCATGGGTCAATAACAGCTTGCCTAATTTGGTAGTTTGAGATGAAAAGTGAGAGGCAGATGCTGAATGGATTTGCAAATCAGACTCTTGGTCCATATCTCCCTGTGTTTCTGTGTCTCTGTTTCTGTCTTTGCCTCTGCCTCTTCCTTTATCTCTCTCTATCTCTCTGTGCCTCTCTTTGCCGCTTCTTTCGGTTTGTTTCCATCTTTGTTTCTCTCTTTGTCAATCTACTTCCATTTCTGTCTCTCTATCTCTAGGTTTTTCTCTTTCTCTTCTCTCCACCCAATAGTAAAAAAATATTTGCACACATATTCCATAGGTAGTTTATCAATGGTAGTGCAAGCAAGACAATTCCTCTACATAATATTATATAAGGAAGGTATCATCTCTATAACAATCCCATTTTTAACTTAATGGAGACAATCCAAATAAATACTTGAATATATATATGCATATATATGTATATTTTTTCTAGTGATTTGACCAACATATACCTCACCTCTCCTAATCCTCCAAGGCAGGCACAAAAAAGCATCTCAATCTAGACCGAATCATCCTGCAATAAACTAACCAGAGGGATGTTATGAAGTAAATAAGGCATTCAAAGGAATCTGCTATTCTCCTCATGTGTCTCCTGAAGAATTCAGTAAAGTAGTTAGAAAGGCTATCCTGACAGTACACCAGACAAGTATGAGAGTGTGTCTGAACAGTCCCATAACCATCATCTCTATGGTAAAATAAAATAACACCTTGTGACAAAGTTCAGCTTTTTAAATTTGTCTACTAAATTCATTTATTCAAAAAGTTAAGCAACTCTTAGGCAATGAGCACTGTGTTAGGCACTGTAGATACAAAGATAGAATAAAAAATTAATCTCTATCCTGAAGAACCTTACACTTTACTAGCACATAGAGCCCTGAAGAAGCTTACACTTTACTAGCACATAGAGCTCTTTCTTAATAAGGTTTTTCTCAGGAGCTATCTTGTATGAGAGGGGCATTTCCTCATTCATTTAATTAGTTCCCTCTCCTCTAAATATGCATTTATTTTTATATATTTTGCATGTTCTCATTTGTTATCTGATGTATTATTTTCTTCCAGTAAAAAGTAAGACCTATGAGGTCAGGGGCAGATTTATTTTTGTCAGGCATTTACTAAATACTTTTGTGTCCCTGGCAACTAATACAATGAATGTCTGATATACAGTCCGTACTTACTAACCATCTGTTAAATTTTCAATTGTATTCCATTACTAAATCAGAAAAATGAAAAAAAATCTTTGTCTCTAGGGATCTTGTTCCCATGAGTTTACAAAAAATAGTCTTTTCCACCTGGGATGCTTATCTTATTCATCCTTCAAAGCCCAGGTCCAGGTTTCATATTTTCATGAAGTATTCCCTGAGCTCCTCAGCCAAAAGCAATTTGTACTCTCCTCAAAACTCTCTTCCAATCACTGAATACTTGTAAGTGCTGCCCTGAATTGAGGGTTCAATTTTTGTGGATATACCACCTTTGAAGTTAGATGAAATAGCCCAGCAGGAAGGGATTAATCTTCTATTTCTTTGCATAAATGCCCCCTTCCTGCCTTAGCACCTTGCAGAAAGTAGTTGCTAAATAAATATTCTTGATTGAGTTGACTAAATTCCTCTCCCTACGGGGAGTTAAAGATGGTATTTGGATTGCCCTTTCCTTCCTTGCCTCTAATATTACAACTCTTATTAAAAGTCCAAAGGGTACCACTGCCACCAAGTCATATATCACTTAACCTTTAAGTGCCTTAGTATTGTCATTGTATAATGACTGGAGCAAGGGAATATTTTCAATAGCCTGTCTTCATCTCAGAAAAGTGATGATTTGGCCTTCTCTACTTCATTTCAATACTATTATATATATATATATATATATATATATGTACAAATTATATTATATTATGCATATAATTATATATTATATATAATTATAAATTGTATTATATATGCATAAGATATATATGTATAAATTATATTGATATAACATATTATATACAATAATATATTATGTTATACATAGTATATTTCAATACTATTACATTATATTTTATCTCCTTATATTCAAAGGAGAGATTGAGACACATCAACCTGGCTGCTACACTCAGATGGAGTAGAAACTCTAAGCACGAGTTTGTACTGATGGGTTAGAAACTAGAAAGACAAGGAGGCTGGGTGACTTGTCCCAATTTGTGCAGTAAGTGTAAATGGGGTCCAGAAACCAAGTATATTCTTTGACCTAACCACTTACTAGACAATACTTTTCTCCAGATAGTAAAAAAAAACCTAATGATTCACTTGAGAGAATTCAACCTATCAATGCAAGTAGAGATTGCTTCAGGTAAGGCTCCACTTATTCTATTCAGAGATAGCATAGACCTTCTGGAATAATGCTTTAAGCCAATCAAATAGTGGTGAGCTGTTATTTCTCAGACAATCTACTTCTGATAGTTTTTCTAAACTGAGACTGTAAATATGTTCTTGTCATCTACTCTCTGCATAGTTCTATCAATAGAATTATTAGAAGTTCTATATATACATACATATATACATATAACAATATATATGTAACTATATATAACTGTATATATATATGAAAATAACTATATATACATATATATAAAATACTATATATAACTCTTTACACATAGTAAGGTAAATTAAAATGGCAAAATATTTTACCGTGCCCTGTCTTTACCTATGTTACCTAGGGAGTTTTGTATATATGTCTTTTTTTTAAAGAACATGCTAAAAAATAAGGAAACTAAGTGCCAATTTGTGTCAGGTCACTTCAGGCTGCCTTGAAGCTAGGAATGGGAAAAACTCAGAAGCAATTGGTTTGGAAGACTTGGTGTCAGGAAAGAAACCATATGTTTACTCAGAGAGCAAGCAAGGAGAATTTTACATATTATTGATGTGATCCTGGGCCAACCAAAAAAAGACAACTTCTGGATGAAAAAGTAAAAATGGCTTGCATTCCCTGGAATTCTAGGTTCTGATGTAGCAAAATCCATTAAATCGGGGGAATTCTACAAGGATTAGAAAAGTACAAATATACAGTGATTTTATTTAAGGGTGCTAGTTTAATCTTAATTCGAGTCTGAGAACATTTCAAGGCCTCCTAAATAACATTTATAGCAACTAAAGGATTCAGCCTTATAATTGGCAATGAAAAACCAACTGCATACAGAATTTCCATTTAAATTATGACATGAAATTAGATAGAGAGTTCACTGAGCTGGTCCTTCAACGTACATTTTCGAGGTAGATTCCACAAATAGATAACATTTAGAAAATTATATAGAGCTTTCAACAATCCCAAGACTTTGTCAAAATCAAAAATACTGATCTCTCTAACCCTACTTTTCTTCAAATGCTGATATGTTACTATGAACCATAGTATACTCAATTTCTGAAGAATGAAAATTATGGATTACCCAAGCAGCAATGGAAAAATGCCCCTCTGGGTGTAAATAGACTATAACATATTAATAATTAATAATTACATGCAAAAGCCGGTGCAAGAAATATTATGAAAGAAATATATGAGCAGGAAAAGAGGCAGACTGGTCAAATAAAGAGAACAACAGAATAGCCTTAAGATGGACAACCCACATGCTACCTGGTACCTAATAAACATTAAGAAACCTAGAGAAAAAGTATAGGAGGATATAGACAAATTATATTGGATGAAAAGGTATGGAAAGAATGCCTATCTTGGATGGAAAATGAGGAATACTTAGATGAAACACATCACAGGTTTCTCTGTGATTTTCTTTGAAAAGGAATAAACTTTTTTCAACTCTGTTTAAGAAAGAAAATGAGTGTACTAAATTCTTTATAGCATACTATTTTTGCTACTGCAAAAGACTATAGTCATTTGGCTAACAAACTTTTAAGAAAACATATACAAATGTGAAAAGCAGAGCTCTATTCTTGAGAAGAGATATGTTCTGTCATTTCTTTTTCTTTTCATGGGGAACAAACCCTACAGAGGATGAAAGGAAATACCAGGTGCTGAATTATGATATCATTCTCTTCAACAAGCCTGCTTTGTTGTCATGCAGATGTAATAAACCTTAGAATAGCATAGAAGAGGGTCCTACCATATTTTTAGCAAGAAATATTTTTACCTAAAATGGCCTTGCGGTTATTGTGAAATAGTAGAAGTTCCCAAGCGTACTCAGTGTGACTTTAAGAAAATAGTTTCCTAATTCTTGCTACCATGTCTATAAAATGAAGGTGAATATGTCTGCCAACTTAATAATACTTAAGAGGAAATATTGTAAATGAAACCATGTTTAGACAGTCTTTCAAGAATTAGAGAAGAAAGTTTAGGTTTCCCCACCTCTCACCATACAATAAGGAAATTATTGTCTAATTTTCAAAACCAGTATACAATAAATCAATCATCTGAGGTGTATGAAACATAATCTATCAGCAAACTTTATCCTCACCTTCCAGGAGATTATATTTTCACTTTAAATTTGTTTAAGTCAATTTAGATTATTTTTTCCCTCTTTCTTCAATTCTCAGACTTTTCCTGTATTCAGGGAATGATCAAGAAGCTCTTTGTTTGCAGGTAATGGAACACTTGCTAATTTTCTTAGAGATAAGCACCCTAAGGTTGTGTAGATCTATAAAATATTGGGTCTTTTACTAAAGAATGTCAGAGCCATTCTGCTTTGAAGTTTTTCTTTAAATTTTAGAAAAATTAACTATAAGGATAATATAAAGTAAAATATTAGGTGTGATGAATATTTGTAAGTCCACCTTAACTAATATAGCAAATATTATACTTTGTATTAAATATTTACATTCAAGATCCAAGAACCTATAATAACCCACTCCCCTTTGTCCATTGGACATAGTTCAAGCCCCTTCACTAGCACCTTTAGATGCTAGATAATCCTATGCAATTTCCCCACTTATCTACTCATTGTTACATTATGTTCATTTTAACTTTCTTTGTTCTCGGTCTATACTAGTTGCTCTGACTGAAATATCCTTCTTGAAATGTCCTCTACTTCCTCACCTCTAAAATGAGGAGGTTGGATTATGAACTTAAAGATCCCTTCAATTTCTGAAACTTCTTATTCCATAATTCCATAATCCCCCCAATCTCCCAAAACTATCCAAATACCCACACATTGCCCATTCCTCAGTTTCCTTTGATAACTGTTACCATTACTGTTCCTTCCCCTCCCTAATCTCCTCTAGCACTTATTGTACCTGGCAGGCAATCCCAGGATCTTAGAACTGGAAAGGACTTCAGAGCTCATTTAGTTCTCATTTATGAGTTGGAATCTCCTCTACAGCATTACTGCCTAGTCATTATCCAGCCTGTACCTGAAAATGTTTAAGGCAACACATTCTATTTCTAGACAACTGTAAATTGTTAGGAATTTTCTTTTTATGTTGAGCCAAAAATCTCCTTTTCTCTAGATTTCATCCATTACCTCCTCCTTATCCCATCCATTTTGGCCCCTCAATACCCTTCTTGACATGTGGTTCCTAAAATTGAGCATCTTAGTCCAAATGGGGGCGTTTCATTGTTGTTTGTTTTAGACTGGATCTGTGATTTCATTGGTATGAGAAATTTCTTGTGAGCAAACTCTCAGTATATGTGAGAGCTGGGACTCAAACCCAGGTTCTTATTCTTAGGCTGCCTCTCTACCCATTGTATTATATTGCCTTTCTCTAATTATATCTTAAGTCTCTCTCAAAATATATTAAACTCCTTCATTAGATCACGTTCCAAGCTAGAAAGGACCTTAGAGCTGAGGCTCAGCTGAATTATTAGTAAGTACTAGGGTGTGAATTCAAGTTTCTTGACAATAAATATGGTGTTATGCTTCTTTAGTATTTATCAAAGGACAAGGATATAACAAGTGTGCTATAACTAATCACTTAAATATTAGTCTATAATTTTCACTTGGACTAAGTATTACACTGGTGTACATGTTTGTCATTGTTTGACAAACTTATTTCTGTGGCTTTCAAAGGGAACTGATTTAAAGAACATGATAGATTTGGGAAAAGTCTCATTTTTTATGCTTAGTAGGTTTTGTTCTGTCTGTACAATTGAGTCAATATGCTTGCAGTCCATATTCCTTGTATTCTAAGACAATATGACCTGGCAGTATTGCCCTGTCTGGGCAATACGACCTGGGTATAATAGTTAAGAGTTTAAAACAAAGAATGAACATTAATTCCCTTTCACAAAGAAGAGATATTATTCCTGGCAGGCAATGTTGAAAACTAATATCTGACTATGAATCCTGAGTTGCTTTGTCATTTGGAAAAGTTTAAAATGGCAAGAGCTTTTATTGCCTTAATCTAGAAAACTAGTTGTTGGCATTATTTTGACTACTGTTAGAAAAGAGTAAAAGGAAAAACAAAGGAAAACAAGGTTTTGATTTTTTTTGTCCCTAAAATCATCTATATTTTTTCCATCCATGAAAGTTCAAGGGAGTTCACCTTAAATTGAGAAGAGAGATCAAGGTTTGGCTATCGTTTTATTTTTTTTTATTAGATATGGTTTCTTGATCAGAAGAGTAAAGACAAGGATAATCTCTTTGGGAGTTTTAAGGAAAGTGAAGTTACAAACATACCCAAGTTACAGTCATTGCCTTTTCCATTTTTCCCTACGATGTTCATTTGAGTGCATAGACCACGTCCTACTCCCCAACAGTGACACTGTTTCTCCCCTCCTTTTCTCTCCCATGAAAAGAGAATTGGAGCCCTTCTCATACTTTGCTACTAGAAATATCAGACATAAGATATACAAGTAGAATGAGAGAAGAAAAAAAAAGATCCAAGGAGGAATCTGGAGACATTGAAGTTCTTAATAACTCTTTAGTGATTTTAGTTACACATCCATCTTCTCTAGTTCAAGAAGCATCTCGATATAACTCTAAAATATAACTCTTCTGATGAGCTCAAAGGACCAGATGAGAAGTGAGATGAAACATTGGATTATTCCAGCTAAAGTGTCATTTTTGTCCATCCAGAGAGGAAACAACTGTTTCTGGTATACCCCTTGTCACCTCTCTGAACTCTCCTCCCTACCATAAGCTTCCATGGCTCCTACCTGGAGCCATCATAACAGCCTCAGAAATGACTGAGGACCAAATAAGGTGAGAAATGCATAGGCAGCACACAGTGGATCTGGAAATATTAGATTTCTGGAATCCAAATCCACTGCTACGACATTCTATGTCATGTGTATTATAATCTATTTTAGTTTGATTCTCTATTTTTATCTTGCTGATCTCTCCATACCCATCTCTGTTGCTTTTTTATTGCCAGAGCATTTGTCTTTTCTTCTCTCTTCATCTTTCCTCTCCCTCTTTTTCCTTTATCCCTCTCGCTGCTCTGTACTTCTATTTTCTCCCTCACACTCATTCTCTCCCTCTCTCTCCTCTCTCTTCCCTTCTTTCTCCCCCTCTCTCCTTTTCTCATTTCTCCTCTCCTGTTCTCTTCTTTCCTTGCCCCAAAAGATATGTGTTCAATGCCTCTGATACATACTGTATGATGGCTGGTAAGTCACTTAAGTTTAGCGCTTCCAGGAGATTCTCTAAGACTATAAGTTGCAAAGGCCAAAATAACTTGTACCATAAGATGGAGTAATTTAATTGTTCCTACACCAATAAAATCACAAGTCCTATCCTAAAATAATAATAAGAAAGATTAGATGATGGTTATAAACAAAAAAGAGAATTCCAAATGTCTATTTTTCTTTTTGAGTTGGTCTGCTAAATTGTGGTACATTTCAGTCAGCCTTAATACTGATCTTAAAACTGGCCCATTTACTTTCATAAATCATCTTTTTTATCCTGATTGATAACTGACAGCCCAAGGCTATAACTTGACTTTTCAAGGCTAAAGACAACTAACTGCTGACATAATTAGAACAGCAGCTACCATTTAACAACAGATAATCTTGGAAAGATAACGATGCATATAGAATCTGGCACTAGTAAACACTTAAAACAATCCTAGCAAAACATAGACCCAACTCTTAACGTGAATTGCTTAGTCCTGTCACTTTAAAATCTATAATTCATCTTGGTGCTTTGAGGTTCAGCCCAGAAAACAAATTGCAGCAGATAAAAATGCAACCTTTCTATCTCCACCTAAGAACACTCCTGTCCTTAGGCAGAAGCCAGAAACAATCCTCGAGTCAGGGTACAAATAAAATGTCTTGTCAGCTCTTAGGCCTTCATGCATTTTACCTTAAACATTTACATTAACAGATAGTCCCCGGCAGTCCTATAAACTCACTTTTAAGTTCATTTCCTACTCGGTCTCAGTCCCATTTATCACTATCCATGTAGCAAAGGATGCCACAGGGGGTTTAAGTCAGAATAGTAAGGGGAAGGGACAAACTGTTTGAAACACTTGGTGTCACCTGAAAATACATATTTGACCTTTGTTTAAAAAAGATCAGGAAGACAGATGAGGATGATACAAAGAAAAAAAAGATAAGGAATAGGCAAGTCACTGCACTTGACTAACTGAAAGATAAATAGGCACATTTGACTACAAATTCCTTCAAAGACTTGACCATTTTTCTTAAAGAAATGCCTTCTAGAGTGACAAAGACTTTCACATGTACAATACAAAGGCAGGGCATCTAGGTGGAACAGTAGACAGTGTTGGGCTGGGTTCAGGAAGACTCATCTTCCTAAGTTCAAATCCGGTCTCAGATACCTACTTACTGTGTGACCCTGGGCAAGTCATTTAACCCTGTTTGCCTCAGTTTCCTCATCTGCAAAATGAGCTGGAGAAGGAAATGGGAAACAATTCCAATACCTTTGCTAAGAAAATGGAGTCAAGCAGAATCCAACTCTACTGAAATGACTGAAAAACCATACCAAGGAAATTATTAAACATTAGGCACAGCTTTGGTATAAATATTATAAAGTTTTTTGAGAAAATTTAATATAATGTAGTTTTTTGGTTTCTTTTTTATTTGTGCCCCCCAGATTTATTATAAATAGTATCACTATAAATATTATAAAATTTCTTTTAGTAAATTTAATATAACATGTCTTTTGGCTTTTTTTATTTGTATCCCACGCACATATTTATAATGTATTTTATAGTTGAATTGCCGTCTCTCATTCCAATGTAAAATCTATGATGATGGAGACCATGTGCTATTTAGACCATATATCTTCCCCAGTGCTTAGCACAGTGCTATGTACATAGGCACTTAAAAATAGTTATTTTTCCCTAATATTATCTTTTTTGTTGCTCTTTTTAATATCATGTTCATTACTGAGACCTTTCTGTAATCTGCAAGTTATCTCTGGTTAACAAAGATTTAAAAAGAGGCACTAAAAAGCAATTCACCAAAGCAAACCAAGAAATCTCTTCAAAGGAAGGAGGAAAGTGTAGTTTCCCAACTCTTCTCAGAGGCCAAGGTTGAATCATTGTATTTACACTCACTTGTTTTGAAAGAAGAGTATTCGAACATCTTGTTCAAACTGTTTATCATGTTCTCTTCATTTCTCCACTTAGCCTTTGACTTTTACTTTTGTTTATGGTAGGTATCTATCACAGCAAAACGCTTGGGAGATACAATCTATCAATCAATCAACAAGCATTTATTGAGTGCTCCCTATGTGCCAAGTACTGTCTTAAATGCTAGAGACATAAAAACAAAAGTGAAATGATCTTTGTTCTTGAAGAGTTGACTCTACATTTTAATTGGGGAGACGTACACCTATAATTGCTTATAGAATATATAGTAAAAAATTTAAATTTGGAAAGTGAAGGGGTCAAGAATGACTTCCTATAGGTTGTTTTTTGTCCTTCATTCTTGGGCTCTTGAAGGAAACTATCAATTCCAAGAAGTAAAGGTGAGAAGGGAGTATATTCAATTTGCAAAGATGGAAAAAATGGTCAGTCAGTATGGCTGAAGTGTAGCAGACGTGGAAGGGGGTATAAAAAGACTGGAGAGAAAGGAAGAGACAATGATGCAAAACCTTAAATTATCAAGAAGAGTAATTTATATTTGTATTGAAGGTGATAGGGAGCAACCAGGATTTACCAAGTGTAGAAGTAACATTGCCAGACCTGTACATTAGGAAAGTAACTTTCATTGCTTCATGGAGGATGGATTGGAACAGGGAGAGACTTGAGGCAGACAGATCAGTTAGAAGGTCATTGATATAGTATTTATTCATTTTAAGCAGTGAGACCAATTATACTGAGACAAATCTAGCTAACTATTAGATTCAGGAGAGAGGAGGAATCATCATATTATATCGACACTTTTAGTTTTTAAACTAATGCTTTATCTCTAATCAAGGGCTACCACACCTTACTCACAAAAACTCTGGACCTTTTTGTGTGATTATTTTCCAGCTGCTAGCCTTTCTAGTTAAAAAACTAATGAAAAAGCAGTGTCTATGAACTCTTGAAGTTATGCAGTCTCCAATAATGGTATTTCCTAATCCACATATTACTTATTCTCCTTGGTGGAAAAAAAAGAGGCAAGATGTTTAATTACTGAATACAGGGGAAGCAGAAAAATCTAGTGGAACACCAAATGGCAGATGATTGAATTATCAATCAGGAAGCATCTTTATTAGCTAATGGTGAATTTGGAATTACAATGTGGTTGATTTAACTTTGAAGCTTGAGGTGTTAAAGAGGAGGTGTTAGTTTGAAGGGAAATAAAACACCTCTCTTTAATTTTGGTTAGGCACATGAGCACGTGATTCCCTATGGGGAATCAGGGGAGGCAAATGAGTCCTAGAAATGTTAGCTAACTTTAGAATGGTTGAGCCCTCCAGTCTAGTAGCATGAGGATGCAGTTAGAAATTCTTGATTATCTAAAACAAGTTCGCGTTATTTGTCTAAATTTTTTCTCCTATGAATAAATGGCCTTAGGAAACAGCAACAGTGCCATAGCACTGTGTGACAATAGGAGGGAAGGAAGGAAGGAAGGAAGGAAGGAAGTAGAGAGGGAAGGAAGGGGAACTGGATGTCTACCTATATACCTTAGTAATGAGGATCCTTTGGTGGCTCAAGGTAGCAATTATTTGAGGGCAATTTGTTGAACTGGATCAAAGCATTGAATTAGATAAAGTAATTTCTATACCAGACAAAGAAAAGCATCAGGCCAAAGAGCTTGGAATTCCTAAGGCTGTTAAGAAGAAATGGTTCCTGCCATATGTAGGTGTCAGGAGCCATAGGTTTCACCTTTGCAACATCTCTCAAATAAGCCTCCTTCTCTCCTCCTACCCTGCCACCACTCTGCTACAGGCCCTCATTACCTCTCAGCCTAGACTACTGCAATAGCCTGCTGTGGGGTAAGTCTGCTGGTGGGCCTGCCTGCCTCGGGTCTCTCCCCATGACAATCCATTCTCCATTTAGCCACTTAAAGGGATTTTCTTAAAATGTCAAAAAATTCAAGTGGCTTCCTCTTGCCTCCAGGAGCAAATACAAAATGCTGTTTGGCATTCAAAGCCCTTTATAACCCAACCTCCTCCTACCTTTCCAGTGTTCTTACACTTTTACCCCTCAATAGGTATTTTTTGATCTTGTGACACTGGCCTCCCAGCTCTCCCCAAGCATTTGAACTCAATGGCTTATAAAGTCCCTCTAGCTCTAAATCTGTGACCCTATTATTCTATGAATCAGTAAAATTGAACTTGTGTTCTTGCTTCTCAACAAAGATGCAACACTGGTCCTACAGGCAGTGCAGATTCTGAGTTATCATAGCTATGCAAATATAATTAAAGTTTCCATTTAGTTTATTCCCTAATCTACCCTAAACCATGAATTTTGGTAGGATTCTAAACAAATTCTTAATTCTGTGTTTGAAGACCACTGGCTAATGTGATTACTTTGTTATCTAGTTAGTCAACTGAATTTAAATATTGTTATTGCCCCTGATTTCTAATATAGAATACAGTACGCTTTGGAAAAACAAATCAGCAGACTGACAGATTGTGATTTCTTTTCCAAAGGTCAAATCAAAACTGTTCCCCAACCTGGGTCATATATTGGAACGGTCAGTTTAGGTTGGGTCCTGCATGGCATAGATAGTTTTCCAAACAAAGTTGATTATACATCATTCTAGTAAAGAAAGCAAGTCATGAAGCAAACTAAAATGATTTTATAAAGTCTGTAGGATCAACTTTTTATGCATGACTGTTCTGCTTCTTTCCTTTTTTCAACTTGTATGTAATAGTATTTAACAGTTCCGAAGTTTTAGAAAAAAATCAAACAACAATTCTTTAAAATGGTAAGACATATTAAATAAAGTATGAATGTGTTAGAAGGTGGCTTTCACCTTAGCTTAGAAAACAATGTAGTATTTTTGACTCACTGGCTTTAAAGCTGTAGGGAGTAGTTATAGCCTATAGAAAGAAGCCTGGGAAACAGAAGAGGAGGAGGGATTGCCACCAGTGTGTAAAAGAAGGGAATTTAAAATAAGCTGAATAAGGATGGTATTTGTCTTTGCTTTCTTTTTAATTTAATTTTTTACATTTGTTTTTTTAACATCAGCTTCATTTCCCAATATATCACAATCTCCCTCTCTCTGAGAATCACCCTTTATAACCAAAAATTTTTAAATAGAGGGGGGAAAGTTCAGCAAAATTAACCAACGCATCAGCCGCGTTGTACCATATATGTGGAATTTTCTAGTCTTCTCATTCCTGCAAAGAAAGAGGTGAATTCTCTTGTCGCTTCTTGGAGACTGTCTAGTTATAATTTCACAGCATTCAGTTCATTTTCTCCCTCCTTTTTTTCAGCTACATTATTACAGATGTAGTTTCCTTTTTTTCATTCAAAATAATTTTACAAGGACAATTTATAAATGATCTACAGAGAGAAAGAAAATGGTTTTGAGAGGAGCTAAAGTATGGTAGAGTCACTAAAAAAAAAAAGAAAGAAAAAAGAATGATACACCAGAGAGGGATGAAAGAAAGGAAAAAAAGGGGGAGGATACAAGTGAAGCATCTAGCAGTCCTGGGAGGATAGGAGTTGGAGAGAGAGGTGAAAAGAGAGGCACGGGCTGGCAACACAGATGTCATAAAAGGCAATTTTGGAAATTGTATATAAAAGCACAGCTGTGCTCTGGGAAGGAAACCAGGTGGTGTTGGAATCAGAAGCTGATAGAATATGGATATAAATGCTTCCCTTGCAAACCACATTAATGGCCTTGGCAAGAGGCCCTTTCCAAGGTTCATCTCTTATTTTCACCACACTCAGTAGGCAACTTGAAATATATACAATATATATTAAATATAACATTAATTATATTATACTGTAATATAGTAATATTATAGTATATTCTATTATAGTAATATAATATTGTGATATGATATATTAAATATTATATAATATATAAAATATATGTTTTTATGGGCACATCTAAGGCCAAGTGATCAATGAGATATTTCTTAAACTCCAGTTGACCATCTGCAATGTTCCACTGTGGGCATATCAATATTGACAAAATATATTCTCAGACATACTCATATACTTCCATACCTCTAAATCATGGAGTCACTGATTTCCCTCAAGATTCAGCTCACGAACCACCTTCTGCATGTCTTTCCCTGTCTCCCTGCTTTCTAACACTTTCTCATCCCAAGGTCACCATGTATGGTTTTGTATATACTTTCAAAACTGTATGCTCTCTTCCCTCTTAGAATATAAGCCTATTGAGGGCAGAACTCTTTTGCTTTTATATCTGTAACCCCAGTGCTTCGTAGTGCCTTGCACATAGTAGGTGCTTTAAAATATTGATTGGTTGATTAAGGTTTATACATATATTCTCTCTATAATCATGGATTTTCCTCAACTCTTCCCTTGTCCTATTCTCTACTTTCACCTTCTTTCTCCTGCCTTTATGTTTTATCCTTGGGCAAGAAACCCCAACTGCCTTTCTCTCAAGGTAAGTCAAGGACATGACTCAGCAACTCAACCTCAATTGGACCCAGGGGCCTTCAGTTGCCAGTCTCAGGTTCCCCTACAGCCAAACCACATGGCTTTGCTTCCGTGGTCCTTAACCTGTCCTTTTCTGACAAGACCTCAGAGGGGCAAATTGTGAAGAGCCTTGTAGATTTCCATTGGGTCACTTTACCAGATCAAATGACCTAAGGATTTTACTATACTGTCAATTCTCAATTATTCATGCGCTGATTATACAGTGTGAGTGGAAAAAAATATATATATATGAATACACACATATGTATGTATACACACATGCCCCCATGTATGTGTATATATGCACATACACATGTATATATGTGTGCACTTATATATGTATATACTCACAAATATACACATGTATATATCTATCCATCTAATTGGACATAGTGCAGTACACAATAATCACTTAATGGTTTATGTATCTACAAATCTATCTACTTGTCTATCTAATTTTTCATAGTACGTACATAGTAAGCATTTAATGGTCCTTTTGTCTGTTGTTGTACCTAATTGTTCATAGTATAATACACAATAAACACTTAATGGTTGATGTAACTATTTCTCAATCTTGCTATGACTTTCCCTTTTCTTGATTCTATGGCTAACTCTGAGCTACTTTACCTACTTATTAGATCTTACACCATTCAGTTGAAGATTAGGAAAAGAAGGAAAATTGAGTTTCATCAATTTTTAACTTAGCATCTCTGACCAAAACTTTTGCAATTAAAGAGACTTAAACTAGTGACTATAATAAATTTCCTTTATCTGTAGATATCAATAATCCATGTGACCTGAGTAGCAAAAGTTAACTCTGAATGCAAGTTGTATGATTTATTCTAACAAACACGCTCTCTATTTATCCATGAAGCTTTTCAACACTGAAAGAAAAGCCTATTATTTCTTTAGCTTGGATGACTGTACTTTTGTTTTTATTACTCTATAATGTTAGAGAAAGGCATACTTTTAAAGGCATAGTTAGTGAAAAGTGATAAAAAAAAACACATACTGGGGATTCTAAATCATTCTGTAATTTCATTATCATATTGATTTTAGTTTTCAAGCTCAAAGATGGTTTTTCCATCCTGCCTGTTGGTTCAGGTCTGCCAACACTTTTCTGACAATACATCTAAACCTTCTCTAGCTCTGACATTATTCTCTGTATGGAAAAGCATGCCGAACTGAATACAGCTACCAGTTGTCAGAAGAATGCAATGCAGAGTCTGATCTAGTTTGCTCACCTGTGGCAGTGTTGCCTCCAGAAGGAGAAGAAAAAATGCTTACTTTTGTCATTAAAAGTCAGCAGCTGAGACTCAAGGACAAACATGCCATGTCATGAATCATAAAGATTAGAGGTGGAACAAAATTGAGATCATCTCTTCCATCAATTTCTCCCTCCTCCAGCCCAGTACAACAATCATGGGCAGAATCAGAGGGTTTTAGAGCTGAAAAAGGAAATTTCATTCGTTTCCATGTTTTCCCTAGGTTAACAAACTGAGGTGCAATGAATGAAGTTATTGTGACTGATCCAAAGTCATATGACTTGACCAGGGTCATACAGGAGTGCAGCTGGGACAATAATTCAGGGCTCAGCTCTGGTGCCAAGTACTTTCGTTGATTACCAAGAACCCCTTAAAGATAAGTCTTTAATCTGGTTGTTGCAAATAATGATAACTTACACACACACATAGATAGGAAGATAGATAGATAGATAGGTAGATGGATGGATGGATGAATGGATAGATAGATAGATAGATGGATAGATAGATAGATGGATAGATGGATAGATAGATAGAAAGATAGATAGATAGATAGGTAGGTAGATGGATGGATGGATGAATGGATAGATAGATAGATAGATGGATAGATGGATAGATAGATAGATAGATAGAAGGATGGATGGATGGATGGATAGATAGATGATAGATGGATGGATGGATGGATGGATGGATAGATAGATAGATAGATAGACAGACAGCATTTTTCAAGTTTATAAAGTATTTTTATCCCAGAAACCCTGGATGGTAGATAGCTGCAACATTTATTACACTTTTTTTAACTTCATTTCGCATTCCCAACCTTACCTTTGCACAGGCTGACCTGAATACCTGGAATCCATTCCCTCCTTACCTGCACCTCTGTCTGTCAATATTTATAAGATATTCTATGACATAGTTGGGCAACTAGGTTGTGCACTGAATACAGCATCAGGTCTGGAGTCAGAAAGATCTGAGTTCAAATCCAGCCTCAGATTCTTACTAGCTATGTGATCCTGGGCAAGGCATTTGACTACTATTTACTTCAGTTTCTCACCTATAAAATGTAGGGGTCACACTGGAGAAGGAAATGTCAAACCACTCCAGTATCTTTGCTGAGAAAGTACCACTGCGGTAATGTTGTAAATGGAGTCAAGTAAATAAGTGAACAAAAGCTTCTACATAAGCCATGTATTCTTTCCCTACCTGTGCTTCTTGGAATCCCTAGTTTCTCTCAAAGTTCAGCTCATGTGTATGAGACCTGTAGAGGCAACTACATGGAACAGAGCATGAAATGCTGGGCTACCGCCACAAAACCCTGTATTCAAATATGACCTCAGACATTTACTAGTTGTATGACCCTGGACAAGTCACTTAACCTCTGTTTCCTCAACTATAAAATGGGAATAACAGCACCAATGAAACATCTGTAAAACACTTAGCAATATCTGGCACACAGTAGACTCCATTGAAATACTTATTCCCTCCCCCTCTTCAGTCTTTCCCATAGAAGTCAGGATATCAATTCCTTAAGGGAAGGGGTTGTTTACTTCATTTTTGTGCCTAGACAAACACCTGCCAAGGTATGCGTTTAAGAAATGCTTGTTGATGCCTATACTTTTTAATAGATGAGGAAACTGAGTCAGAGAAAAGTTAAGTCATTTTCCCAGGCTCACACAGTTCAGTGTCAGAACCAAGACCTGAACTCAGGTTTTCTTTCTCCAAGACCAGTGCTTTCTCCACTGTTTCTATGAAATCTTGATAATAGAGTATTCTTTTTAAAATTAGACTCATATTTTATACTCGAAAGAGTATTATAACCGAAAGATATTTTATTGACAAAATTACACATTAAGCATAGAAAGCAAATATTTGATCATGATAATTGAGCTGTTGCTACATCCAGAAAAAATTAATAAAGCTGGGGCTCAGTCTTTTATAACCCCATTGGTCTAGAATGTGTGAACATTTAAACTTGGTCCATTTTACTCTGTCTCCTGGCATGAGTCGATTCAAAGTAACATAACCTGATTTTAAAATAATTTCCCATCAAGTTTGGACAACTTCCACAAAAGGGCCTAGGCTAATTTCCAAGATATTTTAGGGGAAAAGGCCTTTGTTCTTCCTTGACTCATTAAATTGCAATAAAAATTTACACAAGACTCTACTGGCTGCCAGTCAAAGACCAATCTGATTGCCCTCAGATATTGACTAGTTTTCAGGTATTCTCTCCCAGGGGTCACCAAGTCAGTCTGAGAGTAATTGAACTTGACCTAGTCCATTCTTCCCTTTCCAGTTTTATATTTTACCCCTCTTTGTATTTTTTTCCTATTCAAGTTCATGCAATCCCATCCCCCAGGGGAGATCCATAGATTCCAGGTTAAGAAGCTCTACTTTAACACAATGCTCTATGTTCCATGAGACCTCATAGCCAGAATGCTCTCCCTTCCTTCTCACTTCCACATCCAGGCTTCCTTTGTGACTCAGATCATATCTTGCCTTCAGTAAAAGACCTTTTCCAAGAAACACCTCCCCTGACCCTACATACCCATGCTCCTGTCTTCCCTCTAAGAGTACATTACATCTACTTTGAATTCATTTTGATGTACCTAATTACTTACATATTGTCTCCCCATTTAGAAATGAACTATTTAAAAACAGGAATATTTTGGCCATTCTTTGGATCTCCAGCACTTGTCACATACTAATTGCTTAATGAATACTTGGTAGTTGACTGAATGACATTAAGTCTGTAGTTTGATTCTTTTTTGAAACTCTGTGAGACACTAATGAATATAAAGAAACTAGGGAGACCTCTTCGTACCTTTTTTGGGGGGAGGCAGGAGGGAAGAAAGAGAAAGGCAAAGATGTCCAGTGAGTGAATAGCTGAAAGACTGCTCTGGAAACAGATCCAAGTGCAAATACATACACCCTTAAAAATGCCTGACGTTGGACAAGTCACTTTACCCCTCCGAGCCTCAATTTTTTCATCTATAAAAAGAGGAAATTGGATGAAATACCCTTGAAATCCCATCTAGATGCCAATCTATGAGGTTATGATCTCGAGCCACCAAAGAGGGATCGGTGACTGTTCTGAAAGTCTTACACAACCTCCCTAGAATACGGAGAGGTTAGTTAACTGAGTTTGCCCTGGTCACTCAGTCTTTGTGTGACAAGGGCAGGATATGAATCCATTGCTTCTGATTAAAAATAAATTAATAAAGGGAAAGAGACACAGAAAGGAGGCAAACTTCAGGAAAGAGCCCAGGCCTGAAGCAGAACAGTATGTTATGGTGGAAAAAGAACAAAATATCAATTCAGAAGGGCTCCAATTCAGGCCCTGCCACATACTAACTATGGCACTATAGGCAGGTCACAGGAATTGGGTCAGAAAAGAAGCACAACTGGGATTTGAACCCAAGGCCTCCTTACTAGTGGTCTTTCCACCCAGCTACTCCATCTCTCAAGACCTTAAGCTCTTCATTTGTAAAATGAAGGTGTGATCTGTACCTCCCTTCTAGCTAAGCATTCCAGGGGTTGTCTTAGTGCAGTTCTCAATATAACCTATTATTTCCTTTTAACTTCACACCTTCAATAAAAATAATCTACCTTTTGCTTGAGGTGCTGTCCATCTTGTCCAATTTTTTGTGTGTTTTCTTGCAAAAGTACTAGAATAGTTTGTCATTTCCTTCCCCAATTCATTCTGCAAATGAAGAAACTGAGGCAAACAAGGTGAAGTGACTCACTCAGGGTTACACAGCTAGTAAGTGTCTGAGGCCACATTTGAACTCAGGTCCTCAGGACTCCAGGCATGGCATTCTGTCCATGGTTGCCTTTGCTTGTATACAAAGGTAAAATCTTATTATGTGGCACTTCAATGTAATTCACATTCATTTATACAACTGCCTACCCATCTCCTGTGTGCTTCTTCATGTATATTAAGAACAGCAGCTCACATTTCTATACACTTTAGAATTAACAAATCATTTTTTCTCACACAGCCCTGCAAAGTTGTACAAGTATCATTCCTAAAGTGTTGGTAACCCCAAGGTAGGTCAAGTGGCTTGCCCACAGTCATACAGTTGATAAGTTTAGGGACTGGAATTTGAACCCAGGTTTTCTGAGTTAAAGTCCAGTGTTTTTCCACTTTATAGATCTTTCAAACAGTTTTACCGCTAGAACTTGAGACCCATCTAATCTAACCAACTCATTTTACAGGTAAGAAAACTGAGACCCTTTGCTCCTCCTCCCCATGCACACACACACACACACACACACACACACACACACACACACACACACACACATACCCCCAAGAAATTTGTCTAAAATCTTTCAGGTAGTAAGTTACAGAGTCAGAATTTGAACACAGTTTGTCTTACTCTAAGAACATCAAGAAATCTTTCCACCAGTCTACTCTACTTCTCTACTCATATGTTGGGTTTTTTTGTTTGTTTTTGCTGTTTTTATAATACAGGATGATTATAAGTAGGGGTGTACTGGTAAATGTTTAACAACCAGATTAAAAAAAGAAGAATGTATACATGACAGACTTATTAGTTTAATCTCAGTTAACATTTTCTCCACCATTTTCTGAAGTCATGACAATCAATAAAATCTTAAAGCAAGCCCTAATTTGTACCATTGGTAGAGATTCATGGTATAAATATTCACAGCAACCATTTCACCATGAACTCCCAGGAGTGCAATCAAGTTGGCTCCAGAACATAGAGGAATATTCCTATTCCTGACCTACTCTTATCCATTACCAGGGATGCAATGAGGTCCTATTCTATACTTGTCCTTTCAACTCAATGTTTGCTTAATTTTAAATTTTATTTTCTGTGCCTTTGTAAGCCTTCAAATTCCTAAAGGTCATGGATCATGTTCAGCGTGCCCTGTTCAGTGGCAAGTACAGAGCAGCACTTCAATAAATGTTTTAGTCATAGATGATAACAAGGCAGATGAAGTTGCTCATCCTTGTTTCATGGGATGGAAAGAATTTAACTATAGAGAATTGGAGTACAGATAGCAAATATGTTTTATTTTTAGTAGCTACAGGTTACAGAACAGTCTAGCAAGTAGCCTGAGGCTACAGAGTTAAATTAGATATGCACCATTCCTGGATGATTTATTTGGCCAGAGTAAAGCTCCCAAGTGAGACCAGTTTAGTGGTTTTTTTTGGGGGGTGAGGGGTAGGAGGGCAGGGATTGGTGGCTTGGGAGAATATGTTAGCATCTGCTCTAGAAGTTTGGCCAACAATATTTCTGACTCAAAAAAACATTCTAAGTTTGTAGTTAAAGAGATAATTTAAATCAACATATCCCAGTTCCTGGTTCCAATGCACCAGATAGATGTCCAAGTGAGTGTCCCTGGTTCCAACCTGTTCTATTACATCAGTAGTAGCAGGGGTTAAGGTACAGGGTTGAGGGGCTGGGGAAGGTGAAACAAGGAAGGAAGAAATTTAGGTCCAGGTAACTTTAAACTAATGGTCTGTAATGGTTAAGAAATTATTTTTCATTTAACAAAATAACAGGAGGAACTAAGACCCTCTTTTTTTGAACTCCTTGAAGGTCTTGAACAATTTGAATCCAAATTCAACAAGTTATTAATCATTAGTAATACTATTCTGCCAGCCCCGGGGAGAAGATGATGAGACAAAAGACTATGTCTCCCCACATGGAGTCTGATAGAAGGGTGAGACCTCTGTAGACATAATGGTAATATCGTTTAATGATTAAGTGCATTGGAAAAGTCAAACAGGTTGGTCTGAGAAATTCCAAGGAAGCAGAGGATCCTTTCTGGCCTTGGGGATCCAAGAAAGGCATCAGAGACTAGATGGCATAAGGGCTCATCTTTTAAAAAAAAAGCCACCAGAACTGTGAACATTTCAGAGCCCTATCCAATCCACAATAGCTGTTTATAAGGAACATCATTGTAACTAACTGAGAAGTTAAGGTAGAATGAACAAAAAACAACTTTGGGGGGGGCAGAATCAAGGTTAACCCTTTTCCCCAGAAAGGATTGTTTTGGATGTTATCCTTTCCCCCCATGAGACAGAAGGGCTCTGACTGGCTCCTACCAAACCATCCCCATTTAGTTAGATGTCACCAAACAGCTCTGGAAGGGTCTCAGTTATATTAATTTTCTTCTGTAGGGACATAACTAATAGGGGCCCACAGTTCAATTCTTGGATATTGATTATTTCTCAACTAACACCACTATAGCTGTGCTTGGCAAAAGGCCAGGGATATCTGATCTGCCTCTTTTCATCTATCTCATAAATTAGTTAGAGGTCTGGTAAGGACCGCTACATTTCCCTTCCCTGACCTCATTCCCCTCCTCTACTTTCCTACTTCCCTCAGCCAGATGAGAAAAATGCAATTTAAAAAATACTGTTAACCTAGGCATAGATTTGGAAGTAAATCTGGTTGGAGCTCAATCAGATAGTGTATACCTGCCACCAAATTGTATTTGGCTGGTTCAGAGAAAAAAATAGGTCTCTTTTGGTAGGAGATAAAACATACCAAAATGGCCACCTGATATAAAATCAAAGAACATGATATAACATCAAGGGAACTAGGAGAAGCAGTAGAGCATAGTACACTTCACTTGTCAGAAATACTTGGGTTCACATACTAACTAGATATAGGGGTGGGAATTTGTGGCCCTCTAGGTCCTCAAGTGCAGCCATTTGACTGAACCTAGGACCTAGATGGCTCCATGTGACCTCAAGGCCACCTCAAGGGTTTCCCATCCCTGATACTAGAACATTCACTAGATTTATGAGCCTGGGTAAGTTCTAGGTTCATAAATATTAATTTGGAAGGAACCTTACAGATCATTTAGTGCAACCCATTTATTTTCCAGATGAGGAAACTGAAGCCCAGAGAGGCTAAGTGACCTGTCTGAGGTCATGTAGGCAATATGTGACAAAGGTAGGATTTGAATTTGGTTCCTGTGATTCAAATTTCTGTGTTCTTTCCCATTCACTTAACCTGTCTGAACCCCAGAATCCTCACCTGGAAAAAGAAAACATAATAGCATCTACTTCATAGGATTGCTATGGTGATCCAATGAAATAACATGCGAAGCATTTTGCAAACTTCAAAGTACTGTGTGAGCGTCAGTTATTAGTATTATTTAACCAAATTTTGATCCGGTAGAGAGCAAGATTTCATCAACTTTCAACTGATCAATGAGGTGGTGAGAGACAATTTACCTCATGCATTCCCAAGGGACATTCTTTACCCCATCCCTCTCCACTCTCCCAATGTCAATGAATTTCAATAGGGAATAAGCGGTCCTGTTAATGATGGAGTACTCTCCATCACACAAGTAAGCTGCATTTGGACGACAATCTATTTCCCTTCTGTTTGTTTAGAATCAAAGGATCAAGAATCAACAAGTTGCAAGTGAAGGATGCAGGCTAAACAAAAGCTTAGAAATTGTAGGAATGAATTTAAAATCCAGCTATGCTACTAGCCTGTAGAGTCACTCTAGGGAAACAATTCGAGTTTTATTTCTTCCTTCATAAATGGGGGCACTAACGGCCTCTCCTGCACAGAGACATAATTTGGAAAAATGAGGAAGAGTAGAAATTTAATGATGATGATGGTGATGATAGCAAAAGCACTGACTCTACAGGATGAATACGAAGACCAAATCAAATGAGAAAATGTGTGAGAACCTTAAAGTGCTACTTCTTTTTTATTATTATTTTTTAATTTTGTGTTTGTATCCCTAGAGCTCAGTATAGAATCTGGCTCAAAGTAGATGTTTCAGAACTGCTTGGTGAATAGGTGAGTGAGTTTATTACATCTAATTACAGAATCCAGAGGTGAAAGGAAAGAGGTCATCTAATCAACTTGTCCAAAATGACTCAGAAATAGAAAAACCTTCTACAAGAGTACTGACAAATGGCCATCTAAATTCAATCTGAATCTGATGACTCATGTATTAATGACATCCTGAAGCAGGGATAGAGAACCTGTGACCTCAAGGCCACTCTAGGCAGCAAGTTCTCCACCCCTGTCCTAAAGTATCTCAACTATAAGCAGCCAAATTCTTGTCCCTTCCTCCCTTACAATTTATTCAGTATGGGGAATACCAGGTGTGAAAGCTTCTTCTCTAGTTTTAGATTAATTCATATACAATTAATAGTTATAAAGGGTTTCCTTGGGCATTAAGAGATAAAGTTACTTGTCTACAACCAAGTAGTTTGGTATGAATCCAAGATAGCACTTGAACACAAGCCTTCCTGGCTCTGAGGTCAGTCTATCACCCCACCCCTACCCAACCCCAGTCACTGAATAGTCTAGACTTACTCAGGCTGTGAGACTTGCTGATGCTTTGAGTGCTGCAAAACATAGATAGTGAGGAACGTTCAAAGAGAGCACCACACAGCGACTAACTCCGACACTGCACTCTGAGTTCATTCAGATTGTCTGACAGTGACAGTTCCCTAGTCCCCAGCCTATGTGACAGCATAAGAAAGAGAGTACTTCTAGTGAGTAATCTGGACACGTAATGTCACATATGTGTTTGTGACAAGAGAAATGCCATTTAACAAAGGAGAGGAGAATTAGGGAAACTGGTCAGGGAAGTTCACATCCTATAGACATTTATAGGTAATACACTATAAAAAATGAATAAAAGGAAAAGTTAAATTTAGTAGGCCACAGTCGCAAATACTATGGTTCTACAGTTATAGGAGTCAGTACAATGGGGGTAGCTAGGTGGGGCAGTGAATAGAGTGTCAGAAAGACTTATTCTTCTCCTGGCTTCCAACTGACCTCAGAAACTCACTTGCTGTGTGACCCTGGGCAGTGACTTAGCCCTGTTTGCCTCAGTTTCCCCATCTGTCAAACGAGCTTAAAAAGAAAATGGCAAAATCCTTCAGTATCTTTGCTGAGAAACCCCCAAATAGCGTCATGAAGAGTTGGACATGACTGAACAACGATGACAAAATTGGATAAATTACAATAATTGTAATATTAATTTACAAAATGCTTATGTAACTCAAGAAGTCCAGCAATAAAAAAAAAACGACTAAAGGATACCAAACCCTGAACTAGTTGGTAGGTAGTATATATGCAAGACGTCACACACTAATGGGAATGTGGAAAATATTTATGCTATAAACACAAATCAGACCAACAACACAATGAAAACAAGAAGTGCCTCAAGGGAAACAATCTAGTAAAATAGTGTCAGAGAACCTGGGTTCAAATCCTGACTCTGTCACTAACTTATGTGACTTTGGGGTGGTTGTTTTACTCTTCTGGACCTCAGTCTCCTTATTTGTGAAATGAGGGTACTAGACTAGATGGCCACGAAGTTCCCTTAAGGTTCAAAATCTATGGTTCTGTGATATTGTAAAGATTTAGGAACAGATAAAAGAATCATAGACTTGGAGATGGAATCAATCTGGGAGGTTATTTAGTCCAAGTCTCTTGTTTTACTGATGAGGAAAGAATCTTCATTCCCAATGCAAAACTACTTATACATATTTCCATCTCTAAGTCAATTTATTCAACAAATATATGCTGACCCAGAGATGGGCACACAGAGTTACATGGAAAGAGTTTTGTACTACTGGCACTCTAGGGGTAATAGCTGGAGTGGGAGAGCTTCAAGCTGGGGCTGATGAGCCCCTGAATTGGCTAGTGTCCCCAAATATCCCAAACATCCCAGAGTGTTTACTAGCATTATCGAAATAAAAATTACTATCAAACTCCAAAAAATATCACCACTCCAATATATGTAATAAAAATGAATCAATAAGAATACCTCCAGCTTTGATCATGGGTGGCTAGGTGCCAGTGGATAGACTATGGGGCTTCGAGTCAGGACAATCTGTGTTCAAATCCATTCTCAGATACTTACTAGATGTGTGCCTCTGAGCAAGTCACTTAATTCTTATTTGTCTCAGTTCCTCATCTGTAAAATGGGGAAAACCTGGAGAATGAAATGGCAAACCACTACAGTACCTTTGCTAAGAAAATCCCATGGACAAAGTCCATGGGGTCACATAGAGTCAGACATGATTGAATGATTGAGCAACGAAAGCTTCCCTGATAAAAGACAAGCCAGTAAGACTAAAATAAAAACAGAACAAAAACTAGCCAGTTGAATGAGAAGCCCTAGCTCACTTTACAGCCACAAAAATAAAACTCACAGTGAAAATAAGTGCTGGAAGGTTACCGTAAATATGATGATTGGTAGGGAGAGAGGAGGGAGGTCTGTAAGCTCCAGTGTCCTTTATCTAACATTATTCTCCTCTGCAAAATTAATTTTAAAATGATAGCCACATCCTATAGAGTTCAGTGAGAAAAGGCAAATCTAATTGCCCTTCCAATAATCATGCACATTTAACAATAGCAACGACAGAAGTGATAATTAAATAATCCAAAGACAGTCTAACGTTCATTCAGTGTACAGATATAATGCTCCAGTTGAAGCCCTGAGAGAAATCAATGCAGGGTTTTCTGCCCTCTTCCTGTTTCCTTCTCTAGCGATGCCAAACAAAAAGCTTATCTCCCTCATAGATCAGCATATGAGATCTGCTGAGATATGTTTGCCTGTCAAACTCATAAACACTACAGGATATGCCAATAGTCATGGAAGAAGAGTCTTGATTCAGTTCATGGCTTACAGAATGCAACATCCATCAGTCTAAAAACAAATAGCATCCAGCCATTGCCTTGGGAGCCCTGACTAATAACAGGGTGGAAAGTACTGGAAAGAGAGGTTGCCTGGGCTCTGAGCATCTGCCTCAGATTCCCTTACACATCGGGAAGTGGTTTTGGCCCTCCCTGTGTGTACACAGATGAGATCTGGGATCTCACACTTCTCCCTTCTCCTGAGACAGGACCTAGGCTAAATGAATATTATCTCTGAGGATAATGGACTTTTGGAACTGTTCTGTGGTACGTATTTGGGACCTTGACAAAGTCACTTTACCCAGACAATCCAAAATTATGAAAATATAATTTTGCAAAGTGTTCTCACAGACTATGATTAGATGACATAGAGAAAGGTGTCAATGCCTTAGCCATTTGGTACCTCTTCCATTCTTATCAAAAAGACTCCTAATGTTTTCTACTTTCATGCAATATCGTTCTTAGGGTCTTAAATCTGTTTTCATATGTGCTACCTATTTTGATACTCTACTGCCCATGATACTATGGAAAAAGGACTGAACCATCCTACTGAACTTAGAAAAATGAACCCTGAGTTTAAATTCTGTCATTCTCAATCTGTGTGACTGGGGAAATCAACTGTGTTGTCCGATTTTCAGTTTTCTCATTTGTAAAATGTGCATGTTGGGGCAGGAAGGGGAGGGGAGGAAGATGGGAGGGTATTGAACTAGATAAACTCTAAGGTTTGAGGTTCATCACCCTATAACCGTTGTTCTCCCTTTGTTGGCTAAGAGGATCAATGACCTCAGGAGGATGATGTCTTGGCTTGTGCATGAATTGTGTTTGAGTGAGGCAGAGCTGTGCAAGGTCATCAGCCTCTCTGTCTCCTACAGAATCATTATCCAAGTCCAGCAGCAAGACCAAAGTCAAGAAAATCCAGGATGCCGTGCATGTATTCTATAACTATGTGAAGTAGTGAAGTATTTTCATCTACTTTTTTTATGAGAAAATAGACCAATCAAGATAAAAGGCAGGGTCAAAGGATTTAGAGTTACTAGTGCATTTAAAGGCATAAACCCCTCATTTTAAATAAAACGAACTAGAAAGGTCTAATGGTTGCTGTATAAGACCACTAAGACAGTAATTAGAAATAGCAGAATTTGAACCCCAGTCTTCTGACGTCAAATATAATATCCTTTGTATTATAGTAGGAGGACTGTCTATATAATTCTCCCCAGATAGCTTTCCATCTAATAAATGCTTGTAAATGATCCTATGCAATGCTCCAGAATGACCAAAATATGTCTCCATCAATTTTTATGAATTTGTATATAAAAAGCAATAATTATCCCATGTAAGATCTCTCTAATTTTCAAAATTCTGAGTATAAATTTCTCAACACCAATCTCCAGTATTTCCCATAATGAGGGAAAAATGAATGTACTATGGTATAGGACAATGTAGGTGAGGGCCTATCTACAATCTAATTAGTGGAATATCATGAGTAAGACCATGGTGAGAACGAGGCAAGATCCTTCCATCTGAACTGTAGCAGCCGAGCTTACTCAAGGTTTTCTATTTCAGAGAAGGGGGCTCAGAGGGGACTTCATGTAAATAGTGTGTAAATGGAGATTATTTATCTTTATTTTTAATGAACTCTAAGGAGTGTCAGATGTGTGTGGACTGATGATCTTGGAGCATCATTTGTTGGTCTCTGATAAATACATTAGATCCACATATTTTCAAGAAAGCAAGAGGAATACTGTCATATCTGTCTGCTTATTATGGTCGTGAGGGACTCTTAAAAATGTACAAAACAACTCCAGCTACCTGAGAATGGCATTAATTTATCTAAGACACACCAGCTGGAGTGTCTCCTAAGACTGATATTCGGAGGACCAGATCAAGAGTATGAATGGTTCTTATGTTCATTTAAATATATATATATATATATATGGTACATATATATATGATATATTTGTAAATATATACTATACTATTATATAAAATAAATATATATAATATGTATATAATGTGTGTATGTGTATATATACATATATATGTATGTATGTATGTTTTCTTTATGCCTTTGTCTTAACCTCACGGGCATTGCCCATCCCCTTCTAAACTGAATCTTTCTTTGTGACAAAGAAATAACACTTAAGCACCCAACACATAAAGCTTGTATGACAATGTATATAATTGGTTTTAGCAACATCACCAACACCACCACCACCACCACCACTTCTCTGTCATGAGAGGAGGTACATTCAGTCTCTTTGAAATCAAAACAGAAGTTATTGTCTAACATTGCTATTAATATTATTAGGTGGCCTAGGACTAGTTAATAATGGTGTCATATAATGGTTATTTTTAAAAGGGACTCCACACAAACATAATGCAAAAAAGAAGGAAACAGTGAGTAACAACAATGATGAGAATTAATACAGCAATGAGGGCTAACATTTATAGCTTGCTGTCTGCCAGGCATTGTGCTGAGTGCTTCACAATTATTGTATCATCTGATTTTCACAACAACTCTTAGAGGAAGGTGCTGCTATTATCTTCATTTTACAGATGAGGAAACTGAGGCAAACAAATGAAATCACTTGCCAAGAGTTCCACAGCTAATAAGTGAGACCGAATTTTAACTCAAGACTTCTCAAATCCAGGCCCAGAGCTCTATCCAATGAGCTACTTAACTGACCATGATAACAAAAAAAATCCAAAACTCAAAATATACTTGGTAGCTTCTACTCTTAGGCAGTCTCCATATTCTCCAAGTTTACCCATAGAAGTAATTGAACAGTACAAATGACCTGTGCCTTATCTTTATGCCTCTGCCTGGAATGGATCATATGTAGAAAGTCCGCAACAACTAGGTTGTCTGGGAAGAATGCCAATGGAACTACAGAAAACCATCTTGAATAAGTGAATGAATGAATGAAAATGCATATTAGGTGCTTATTGTGTGCCAAGCACTGTGCTGAGTCCTGGGGAAAAAAATTGAAAAGCATGACATTTTTGGCTCTAAAGGAGTTCATACACCAAAGTATTTCCTTCTGTCTTCACTTCATGATCCTTGTAAGGTCTTTAAGGGCTCCCAAAACATATTTTTATGAATAATCAAGGTGGCGTGACTGATCTTCTCAGGGCAGTGAAGTTGTGGTATTCCCTTCTAATTAAAGTCTGGTGTACAGGCAGATGAAGCAGAAGTTGCTATTGGAGAAAGTGATCTGTGTGAATGAGTCATTGGCTGCTTAGTTACCCTCCAGAAAGTCAGAGAAGAAAGGAGAGGGGACGATTTCAGGTAGCAAAACTTGAGGCTCTGAGGACTAGAACTTTTTGCATTGTTCTCTGGTTTGATAGCAACAAAGAAACATAGGAGGAGAGTGAAAAGTCGAAAATAAGCTATTTGTCTATTGTTTCCATAATGAATATTTTTTCAAATTTTCCAGTATATATCTAGGATGTCTTTTAATTCCTTAAGGCTATCAATAGCATCAAAATTTGTTTTTAAACACAGTAGGCAACCAAGAGCTTCCAAGATGACGATCTACTCTTTGTAACATTATTGAAAGGGTTACTAAATTTTTAATTTCTTTCCCATTTAATCTCTTTGTGGGAGAGTGGGGGAAAACACTTTTTTTTAAACAATGCAATCTGAAAATGAATGTTTCATAAAGGGGCTTGCATAGAGTT
This sequence comes from Potorous gilbertii, assembly GCA_028658325.1. Classification (NCBI taxonomy): domain Eukaryota; kingdom Metazoa; phylum Chordata; class Mammalia; order Diprotodontia; family Potoroidae; genus Potorous; species Potorous gilbertii. The sequence goes on along the minus strand of CM053774.1, from coordinate 47,310,297 downwards.
TGTTTAAATTCACATTTGTGTTATTGTCAAGGACATTATGGAAGCTGACACCAAATTACCAATTTATCAGATGTGTAGTGTTATCCAGAACAAACACAGGAGGTTTGTGTACACTACAATAGCCAATTAAAGGTTCATCACACTTTCCATAATTTGGTCCGACAGTGGTTTACTAAACATGAAAATTAGATAGTACAAAATACTTTGTGAGGTGGGTTGAAAAGGAATGGAACGATCGAAGTTAAGGAAAAGGGAAAATAGGGTGTCTGAGTATTTGTCTTGAACTTTTCTCTTGCAAAATAATTACTATCTTTCCTTTCAAAGCCACCTTTCATCTCTAAAAATATCCTAAACAGTTCTAAGGAAGGAGTTCTAGTCTTTGGGATCTCATTCAGAGATTACTTCTTCCCTGAAGATACTTAAATTTTTCCACCACTGAAATAGAGCAACATCTGGGCTGGAATTGCAAGTGCCCCCATTACTACACATAAGCAAAGACCTCCTGTAATTCTCCACCATTCCATTGGTCCCAGATTACTAGGATCGTTAATGACTCTTGGGAGAAAATGCATTGGGAGTTTAAATATCCACAGATTACAAGTGGCCAAGATCGAAGTTCTGTTTTTTTCTTCAGAAATATGGTTTCTCCATTTCCTAAGGAATGTACAATTGTCACAATGAGGAAAAACTGAGTGCTGCGTGTAAGAAAAAAATTATATTTATTGTATTCATATTTATCATATGAATAATAACTAATAGGAAAGTTTTAATCAGAAAAAATTACATTAAAGACTTTTCTCTGGCATTTCCTTAAGGTCATGTATAGCCATCAAAGCACTGCATAAATGATAGAAAGCTAGACTCAAAGATCAGAAGGCCTGGGTTTAAATCTTGACTCTGACACATATTGACTTTATGATCCTGATCAATAACTTCACCTCCCAGTCCCTTAAGCAACTCTGTAAATATATAAGCTTCAGAGAAGGTGCAGCTTATCTGAGAATTCCATATATTAGTGAAATCACAGGTTCCGTTGCTATCCCCGGCTTTGGTTCAGTGAAATGTAAGATCTGCATTTGGAGTCAAAGGACCCTGCCATGGTCCTTCCTACTTTTGTGACTAGGGCTAAGTCTCTTTACTTCTCTATTTATTTCTCCTCAAAAAAGAAAATATTGAACTAAATGATCTCTAAGATCTCTTCCAACTCTAAATCTTGTTATTGCCAGCCCAAAGTCATTACAAAGGTATGTGAATGTGCTATTTTCATGTAAGGATTGGTCAATTTGTAAGCAAGTTTGGCAATAATCCTACTCAAACCACCTCTTCCTCTTTCCATTCTGAACCCCCCTTACTTGAAATGACATGAGTAATGGGAGAAGGGGGAAGGGGAGGAAATAAGAATTTATAATGTGCCTAGTAGTAAATGTTTTTACAAATATCTCATTTGATCCTCCATGTTTTGTTAGGTGGATACTATCATCTCCCCGTTTTACATTTGAGGTAACTGAAGAAAACAGAGTTTAAATGACTTGCCCAAGGTCACACAGCTAGTAAATGTTTTAGACTGCACTTGAACTCAGGTCTTTCTGACTGCGGCCTGAGCACTCTATCCACTATGTCTCAGCATGAGTCCGATAACACAAACTTACCCTTATTTTAGGCCTCCCATGTTCAACCAAACAGCCAATATTGAAGGTACATTATGTGTAAAATCTTCTTCCAGCTTCAAACAATCCCAAGTAATGTGATCATGAGAAAACCCAACACATCTTAATAATTTGTTTTTAAATATGCTTATTCAGATTTAAAGTTACTAGATTTATCCATTCATTTGGCATTATTAAACCATATGGTTGCTGGATTGTTCCTTTTTTTTCTTGTTTTTGATTCCCATTTTAAAAAGCACAACACAAAAACCAAACACACAAAATAAAACATCTAGTACCCCCAGGAAATTAAATGCAAAAATACTATGTTAATTCAACAGAGCAGTGGAGACTTTAAATGTAGAGAAGTCAGGAAAAATAAATTTATGCTTCCCACTGACCCCATAAAAGCCACACTGCATATGTACATGTTATTAAGACATAAATATAAAGTAGCAGGCATGGTAGAGAGGTAGAGTAGGTGGCTTTGAAATCAGGTCAACTATATTCTATCCCCAGTGCTATCTCTCAATCTGCATGTAGCTATTAGGAAGTTGTGGCCCCCAATCTGTGCCTCAGTTTTTTTCTTCCTTCCTTCCTTCCGTCTTTCCTTCCTTCCTTTCTTTCTCTTTTTCCTTCCGTCCTTTCTTTTTATCTAATGCACTAATTCTGAGAGGTTTTAATTCCTTTATCCTAACCATCGAGAACGTGACAATGGGTAGTGATTAGAGCCTTCTCCATGAGTCAAGTCATTTTATCTCTCAAGCCAAACTACAAGGTAGGGAAGGTGGAAGGGAGGGGGGTGAACAGTCAGAATGGTCAAGTACATGTTATACAATATAAAGACTGCTTTAGAAGCTACAACTCATAGAAGACAGAAATGTAAGGCCCCATAACTCATACACAGTTCCCCTTCTTTCTGGATCTCTCCAATTCTTTCTTTCATGCCAAGGGTCTTTAGTGGAAAGTAGATTCACTTGAGCCACCATGATTATGGGGCATTTCTGGAAGACCTTTCCTTCCAATTCTTGTCTGAGTCTTTTGCCAACTATGAGTTCAAGCCCTTCTTCTATTCTTTTGTATTTCTATTCTATTCTATCTTCTCAGCACAAGTAGAAGTGGCAAATTACTCAAAGACCTAGACCTGACAATCCAGCAGCCCCTACTCCATTTGACTAATGGGCCTTTGTTCAAGAAACAGAAACAGAATGCTTTACAAAGCTGACAAAATGGTGTTGGTCAACTTGTTTTATGTGTATTGATGTTTTGGCACATTAAATCTGACAATCCAGGATAATGAAAAAGGAAGGCAGCAAAATAGACTTCTACAAAAAGCTCACTGAGCAAGCAGATTAAATTAGGCCAAAAACACTAGCTGTCTATATGAGGGGCTCAAAAAAGACCTACTTCCTACCCACTCACCCTGATACTATGATGGCTGGAATTACCCCCAAAGTCCTTTGGATTGAGGCACTGTCTCTTGAAGGCCCCAGATAAAATTAACAGAGGAAAGAAGGACATTAACTTATTATTACATTTTCCAGAACTGCAGAACTGGAAAATTTCTAAATTAAACAGATATTAACTTAGGTCAAAAAAAAAACTGATCTGACCTTAAATTAATATTTATTAAGTTAGGAACCATTCCAGAGTACTGCCTCTGGAACTGAAATACCTAGATTTATAATGCTGCCCTTGATCAATACTGTCTGTTGGGTAATAATGTATAATACATTGGGCAAGCCATTTAACGTCTAGGCCTCAGTTTCCTCATCTAGAAAATGAAGGATTTGAACTAAATGGTCTTTGAGGTCTCACGCAGCACCACATTCAGGATTCTCTTAAATTTTATAAAATCTCTCTTCCCCTTCCTCTTCTCTTTTTTCACTCTCCTACAATGCAATTGTGTGTGTGGATAGATGGATAGATAGATAGATATAAATAGATATATATATAGATAGATATAAATATAGATATATACTGTATAAATCTCTATCATCTATCAGTCTATGTAATGTATAAGTATGTGTATCTCTACCTAGCCAACCTCAAAGTGAATGTTCTATAGGTTACAACACAAAGATGGCATAAAAACAGTCCTGTCCTCATGGAACTCCCAGTCCAGTAGCAGAGCTAGGGGCAGCTAGGAGATACAGTGGATAGAAGACCAGGCCTGGAGTCAGGAGAACCTGAGTTGCAATGTGGCCTCAGACACTTACTAACTGTGTGACCCTGGGCAAGTCACTTAACCCTGTTTGCCTGAGTTTCCTCATTAGAAAATTATCCACAAAAGGAAATGGCAAACCATTTCAGTATCTTTGCCAAGTAAATCCCAAACTGGGTTACAAAGAGTTGGACACCAATGAAAATGAGTGAATAACACAGAGCTAAAAATTTAGTTGTTGTTGAATTGTTTTTTGGTTGGAGAGGAAGGATGAAAAGAGGAAAGGAAAGGAGGGGAGGGGAAAGGGGATGAGAAAGAGGAGAGGGGAGGAATGAGGAGAGAAGAGAGGGGAGATGAGGGAAGAGAGGACACCCAGAGAGGAAAGGGGAGGACAAGAGAGGGCTAGAGAAGAAGACATGAGGGTGGGGAAGGAAGATATCTTTTTAAAATGTTATCATGTAGAAGAGTTATTAGATGTAGTCTCCTAGGCCTCAGAAAGTGGAGCTGGGAACAATGGATAGAAATTACAAAGAGGTAAATTTAGGCTTGATGACAGGAAAAATCTTCCTAAAAATATGGCAATGAGTTACTTTGTGAGGTTTGCAAGAGGCAGCTAGATGACCATTTATCTTAAGGAAGATTTTGTTCAGGGATGAATTGTACTAGAAGGCCTTTGCAGTTCCTTCCAAATGTGAAATTCCAAGGGATTGCTCATATTCCCTATCTTTTTATTGCTCATTGAATAGTGTTAAAGGAATATTTGGTGCTTACTAAACGAGATTCTTGTAACTGGTTTTTAATCTTATTTCTGTCATGGAAAAATGAGTGGAATTCAGTATAGTAGAAGGTACATAGGACTGAGAAGCAAGAGTCCTGGATCTGGCAAGAACTAATTGTATGAACTAGTATAAGTCAATTAATATCTCTGGGCCCTGGATCCTTAATTATCATTTGTGTGACCTGAATTGAACGATCTCTAAAATTTGTTCCACCTATATCATCCTTTGAATCTGTGAACATCTGATTGAGTGTTTATAATAAAGTTGCTCTAATAATTCCAGTTATATAACCCTAAATAATCACCATAATGTGGGCAAATGAGAAAGAGTCCTGTACTGACAGCCCAAAGATTCAAATTACAATTCTGGCAGTGTTGCTTGTGACCCTGGGCAAATTACCTCATCCCTTTAAGCCTCAGTTTCCTCATGTGTAAAATAAAGGGTTTGAATTAAACTTCTTTTGTCCACTAGTGATGAGATATAGTCCATATGGTGGCATAAAGCTACCTCCTATCCCATGTACATATGTGTACTTACAGAGAAACATCTATTATTATAATGAATGCTAAGGAAATATGATATATGTACTTTTCACTTATTGTATATCAGAAATATCATATCGTAAGAATAATGTCATAGCATCATAGACCATAGACCTTAGATAGGACACATCTATAAAGAAATGGCCCAAAGAAGGAAGGGAATGGATTTACACAAAGTAATAAATGTTCCAAAGATTAAAACTTGGGTTGTTGTGTTTTCTCAGTTGAGTCTGACTCTTCATGACTCTATTTGGGTGTTCTTTTTGTTGTTGTTTTTTGGCAAAGATATTGAAGTAGTAGCCATTTCTTCTTCCAGATCATTTTGCAGGTGAGGAAACTGAGGTAAAAAGGTTAAGTGACTTGCCCACCTTCATACAGCTAGTGTATAAGGCCAAATTAGACCTCATGTTCTCCTGACTCCAGACCCAGCATTGTATCATTACATCACTTAGCTGAAACTTGGGTTATCTGATTTCAAATTCAGTGTTATATCATCTATATACTATTACCTCATAGGGGAGAATTTAAACATGAGGAATTCTGAAAATTTAAGAGACCCTCCCTCAGAACAAAATAACACAAGAAGCTTGTCAAAGCCCTCCAGATGCATCTTGCCCTCCCTTTGTTTTCCTTTTGTCTTTTACTTCTTAAGAAACAGACATCTCTTCTACAGAACTGGCTTGATGCATTCAATGGCAACCCCATCTCATGTATGCCATATCAATTCATCACCATGGAAATGACTGCGATGATGTTTCAAAATGTCTTTTGAACAATCTTTCTCGTGAACCCTGAACGGAAGGAAGAAAGAAGGCTCTGCTAATGTGAAAGGATTGCATGGTTGCTCCTCTATTGTCTGGCTCACTCTTTTAACTTTAGAGGACAAGTACAGATTGGACCAGGCACCTTCCCTCCTTTTTGGAATGTGTAAATTCCAACCAGCAGAGCCAGGAATTTAATTTGTCACTCAGCACCAAATCTATTCAACAGAAACAAAACCAAATGTAAATGCACATCCTTGAACTAGATGCTTTAACAATTTGTTTCCCCCATTTGTCACAAAACAGGAAGATAAACTATGTTAAAATTCACCTAAGTTATTACCTGCTCCTCCCCCTCTTTCTCTGAATACCTACTATACAAATTATTGCCTTTAAGGGAGTAATTTCACACTGTTCATCTCAGAATTATCACTGCCAATAGCTATAATGGTAAAACCAATTTTCCCTGCAAGATTAACACAAACTAGCAACTCACTGTTTTTGTTTTGTGTTTCATATGTTATTTCCTGTATAAAGAGAGAGAGAGAGAGAGAGAGAGAGAGAGAGAGAAAGAACACATGGGTATTAGAAACCCTTAGATTGCTCTAATTACACCTAAAAGGAAAACAAGACCCCTCTCTTGGTACTAGATCTATGAATAATTAAACAGAAAGGAAGATAAAAAAGCTACAAACAACCCCCAACTGCTCTTCTCTTTCCCTAAGAGAGATTTGTCCGGCACTGAGAAAAGCTAGTCACCAGTATAATTTCTTCCCAACCCAATCCTTGATTTCCTCCAGGCCTACCTCCCACTTCATTGGTATTTTAGACTCAGCTGAAGAGCTGCTTTGAAATATGCTGCCCCTATACCTATGATCTTGAATCAATAAGCAAGAAATTCCTAGAAACCTAGTCACCGATTCACAGAACCAAAAAGTAAATTATGAATGATCACCATCTTAAAACTCATTACAGAGAGAACTAGAGTCAGTAAATATTTTATAATTTAATCCATTTGATCGAATTCATCAAAAATGAAAGTGGGAAAAGCTCCATAATGGGGAGGGACAAGGTCAGAGGTTCTTAACCTTGGATCCATCAGATTTCAAGGGGTTCAGGAACTTGGATAAAAAATAACTTTATCATCATTTACATGAATTTTAGTATTTCTTCCAATTTGTTTTTTAAATCATTCTGAGAAAATATAAGCTTCACCTGAGTGTCAAAGGGGAACATGATGTAAAAAAAATGTCAAGGACTTCTTGATTAGGTGATAACTATAGTGCTATAGTGAAAAAGAGAGCATTGGCTCTGACCCATAATTATCCATGTAAACCTGGGCAAGTCACTAAACCGTGAGGAGACTCAGTTTCCTCTCTAGATAAACCGGTAAGCCTCAACTGTAATCAATACACTGCCCTCATTAGGATCGAAACCTTAGCTTGCAATTAAATAAGTGAATGAAATCCTGCTTGTTTTTTCCCTATGATGTTGAATTACTCACTGCTTTGGTCTGGACACATTACTAACTAAAAGCCAAATCAGAGTTTTAAAAGATGAGTATTTTGTTAAATAAGTGAGTATCCCACAGCACTGACAAAGAGGATTTTCAAACTGCCATTTACTTTTTTATTTGTTTGTTTTTTTTATGTTTCACCCCCTCTAGGATGAAGAAACATTCAGAGTAGAGCAACTTGGTTCCTTTGTGAGATGTGATAGATTAGCTCTGGTCAACTGAAACAACAGCCATTACTCTTTCTGCCCACTCTAGCACAAGACATGCTGTGTTGGCATATAGACATGAGGTCAGAAAAGAAAAGAAGAAAAAAAAAAACCAACAGCAACACATATCATCATCCTTCTTGTATGGCAACACCATAAATGTGAGACATGAGAAGCTGAAGAAAACAAACGTGGATGCCAGATGGAACTAAGGGCAACGTTTGGCCTTGGAGAATTCATCCTCAGAGGGAGATCCTCTCCAGAAATCAAACAGATTTCTGTGATTCCAGACCACTAGACAGAGCAAGCCCATCCTGTTCTCCTATTCCTTTCCAGTCCCTACTCAATTCAAACCTCCAAATGTACAAAAATTGCAGACTAATTTTTTAGGGTGAATGACCAACTATCCTACATGGTTTCTTAACTGAGAAAATATTTATTATTAATTGTATTGATAATATTTACTATTTATATATAGCCTTTAAGGTTTACAAGGTGCTTTATATATGTTATCTCAAACTTGCTTTCAGCAAGTCAGTTTTCAGTATTGTCTGACTCTTTGTGACCTCATTTAGTGTTTCTTGGAAAAGATACTAGAGAATTTGCCATCTGTTCTCCAGCTCAATTTAGAGATGAGAAAACTGAAGCTACTAATGGTATGTTGTTGTTTCGTTGTGTCCGACTCTTCATGACCCCATGGATCAATAGTACGCCAATACTGTCTATGGAATTTCCTTGGCAAAGATATTGAATTAGTTTTCCATTTCCTTCTCCAGAGAATTAAGATAAACAGAGCTGAGCCATCTTCGATGGTCCTGATCTACATCTGACCATTGAACCCAGATGGCTCTGGAAGAAAAAGTAAGGCTAGTGACTTTGCACAGTCTTCCCTCACTCAAATCAAATTTAATTTGAAATCATGTCATCATCTCCCTGATGTCATGGTCTTCTTGGAGAATGAAGAATAAATCGCAACAGATGAGGAAACTGAGGCAAACAAGGTCAAGTGACTTGCCCAGGGTCACACAGCTAGTAAGTGTCTGAGGTCACATTTGAACTTAGGAAAATAAGTCTTCCTGACTTCAGACTTGGTGCTCTATACACTGTACCACCTAGCCACCCTCAAACTTGTATAGCACAACTTAATCCACACAACACTAGGAATAGGTGCTCCTATTATGCTCATTTCATAAGTGAGGGTACTGAAATGGGTAAATTAAGTGATTTGTTCAGTCATATAACATGTAAGTATATGAAGCAGATTTCAAACTCAGGTCTCCCTGACTCCAAGTCCAGCACTTTCTCTACCATGGCACCTGGCTTGGCTTAAACTTTTTTTATGTTTTGAAAGGCCATCTATATAGTTTTAAATAGATGACTTTGGATATGATTCTACTCATGTCCAATATCATTATTTATCAGAATGATAGATGTTACGGAGATGAGAGGCATAGTCAAAGTGTTGATTTGGTAACCAAAAATAACTCAACAAGCAAGAAGGTTAGGCTGCCATTAGATTGTGAAACTCCTTGAGGGAATGTCTTTTGCTTTTGTATTTCCAGCACTTACTACAAGGCCTCATACATAGTAGGCACTTAAAAGATAACTGGAAATTTAACAAGAACAAATTTTAAAGTTTCACACTTGGGCTCAAATCATTAGCTGCCCAAGGCCAAGATGAGGAAGGTGTAACTACACAATATAGTTAGTGTCTAAATAGTTTGTTTCAGTGGACTTCATGTTCAACATGAGTCCTCTATGTAATGGGGTGGCCTCCTTAGGCTATATTAATAGAAATCTAGTGAAAGCTCTTCACAATATGGATGCTTTTATCTTTCCAATATTCTTTTATTTTACTCCTGTATTTACTTCTATATTTTACTCTACATTTAGACAGTGCAAAGCTCAGTTCCAAGAACTTTGTAATTATCATATCCAAAAATAAATATTTTTCTCTTTCATCTAACTTCATGGATCCACTGAAATCTATCCATGACAACCTTGGATACCAGGTTAAGAAACTCTGCTTAGAGGGCAGAGGGTTTCCTGCCATTGGATGCCTTAAAGTGAAGGCTAAATGACCACTTATCGGAAATGTTATATAAAGAAACAAGGTGAAGGTTGAACTAGATGGACTTTGAGAAGGAGTATACTAGATCCACCCAGACTTAGAAATATTAATAAAGAAACCTCAGGGAATCAAGACATGTATGTATATGTATGTATGTATATGTGGAGAGACAGAGAGAATGAGCGAGACAATAAGAGAATGAGACAGAAAGAAATTAGCATCATATCTACTATAAGACAAAACAGGATGAGAGATAAACTTCCTATTCTTTCATAAAGTATACTATTCTAGGACCCTTACTGTTCGTACACAACAAATTCAATATTAATTCCTGGGATCTCATGAAAAGTACTGCTTCCAAAAAAATGTGTTCTATAAAGAATGGTCTAGCTTGGAAGTGTGCTAAGAGGCTTTGAAACCCTGGCAGAAGTTCAAATACCCTGGTTCCAGAGAGTCTGGGGGTATATTTCAAATTTGATGCCTAGTCCATTTAGCTGTCTCCACAGCAAGGGAGCTGGTCCCCAGGGTGAAATCTGTGGGTTCATTGAAGGAACAACCCTTGTTTGACTTTGCTGCTTCCCTACAGTCTAACCTCAAGGGTTAGAGGAAAGTAAAACAAAGACTCCTGGTGGAAGTTGAAAAGAAACTGGGAAGTGTATGCATACAGTTTTTGGAGGTGAGAGATAGAAGTCAGAATGGGATGAGAAACTTTTCCCCTCTGCTTACCTGTATAACATTAATGCACACCTCCTTTTTTTAAACCTTGGAACAGATCATGTATATAAAATGTTTGTCAACCCTAAAGTGTCATATAAGAATCTATTTTTATTATTTCTTTCTCATTCATAAATATTTTTGGCTAAGAGAAAAAAGGTAAACCAAAAAAAAACCTTATTTTTACAAGAGTTTGATATCCCAAGGTGCTTACTTGGAAGTGGAGCTGCTGGCATCTAGAGGAGAAAATTGAATAAATCATAACAAAAATGAATGCCAATCACTATTGCAAAGGCATCCCGTCTTCTAAAAAGGCTTTTCCTGGTCTCCCTTCTCTTTTCTGTGAGCCACTTACCTCTGAGATAACCTTCCATTACACAGACATACATACATATACATGTACACACATGTATATATTTTTTATTGTATACAGTTGTTTTCATATTGCTTCTCATTAGAACGAAAACTCCTTGGGGTGAGGGACCACATTTTTCCCTTTCTTTCTTTTTCCCTCAGCATTTAGGACAGTGCCTGGCACATAAAAGGTGAGCTAGGTAAGACTGCCAGGTCTGGAGTCAGGAAGACTCATCTTCCTGAGTTCAAATCTGTCTTCTGACCCTTACTAGCTATATGACCCTGCCTCAGTTTTCTGAGCTAGAAAATGAGCTGGAGAAGAAAAAGGAAATCCACTTCATTATCTTTGCCAAGAAAACCTCAAACAGGGTCATGAAGAGTCAGACACAAATGAAAAACAGCCACATAAAAACTGACACATAGTAAGCACTTACCAACTACCTGTCCATTGACCCACCAAAGATGTCTAGAACATCTTCCCTAGTTGGTCTACCACAGGAAGAATGAGATAAAAGTAACATGGCAAAGAAAGAGGTGACGGGCATGGTGAAAGTCAGACTTAACTAAACTGACCATTTTGCTGAGGGTCCTCCCTCAAGGCAAATCTTTATCATCTACATTGCTGGAAATAGAAAAGCTTAATTACGGAAAACCTCACTGCCACTGATTTTTCATTAATAGCTTTCTAGGTTCAAAAGGAAAAGACAAAAATCCCTTCTATAAATTTCTAGTTATGGTGAGAGGGAAGCAAACAGTCGTTTCCACTATCTAAGCTGCATCTATAGAGCTTGGCGAAAGAAGTACCTAAAGACCAATCAAGAAATCAAACTATGAGGACTGAAGTGGGCTTATCATCATTAGGCTATGTGGTACAGTGGAGAAAGTCCAGAATTGGAGTCAGAACAATCTAGGCTCAGGTCTTGCCTCTGACACATGCTGGCGCTAGGACTCTGATAAAGTCACTTACCCTCTTAATGTTTTCCAAAGCTATAAATTATATGTTACATATATTACATACATAGATACATATGGGGCAGCTACGTGGCATAATAAATAGAGTCCTGAGCCTGAAGTGGGTGAGATTGATCTCCCTGAGTTCAAATCTGGCATTGGACACTTACTAGTGTGTGACCCTGGGCAAATCACTTCAACCCTGTTTGTCTCAGTTTCCTCATCTGTAAAATGAACTGGAGGAACAAAATGGCAAACCATTTCAATATCTTTGCCAAGAAAACTCCAAATGTGTTCATGAAGAGTTAGACGCAACTAAAACAACTTAACAACAAGACAATAGACACAGAAATGTATTTATCATACATTGAATTTTATGTTGTTACTATATCATCTATAGCTGCAAATATTCCCTACTGTAGTATTAACATAATAACTCCAAAGAACACTCTTTACATACAATAATATTAATGGTGATCATTAATATTAAATAGTGCTTACCATGCTCAAGACACCGTGCTAAATGCTTACAGCTATCATAGTATTGGATCCTCACGATAACTCGGGATGTGCGTTTTGTTATTCTCACCATCTACAGATGAAGGCATTGAGGTGAATAGAGGTTAAATGACTTGGTCAAGATCACATAAGCAGGAACTATCTGAAAGAAAGTTTAAACTGAGATCTTCTTGACTCCAGATCCAGTGCTCTATCCTCTATGTCACCTAGCTAGCTGCCTCAATTAAACCTTTTAAACCGGAAACATATCTACATTTTCGTATGTACATAAATCAACAAAAAATGTCGATATCAATATCAATATAATACTAATCATATCAATCACATCAAATTAATATGAGATATATTGATGTTATCTAACTTTGTATGACATAATATAGCATGGCATACTGTAGCATGATATAACAATATAGTATAGCATAACATTATAACATAACATTATATGACATAACATGACTCATGATGTAATACCCTATGTAGGCTGTGCCATATGTGTGATTATATGCATTCACCCCTATATATGTGTGTGTGTGCATGCATGTTTATCATATAGCTTTCATAGTTATATTACATTATGTTTGTGGGTGTATACATTCATACATATATCCTAAAAATAAAGATAGTTAAAAGGGACACAAGGGAGGTTCTAACAGAATTTGTAACAACGACCTTCATGCTTTTTAGATGTCTTTTAGATGTCTTATGCTTTTTAAATTTTGATTAGTTCTAAATATAAATCAAAGTGATTTTGTTGTTATTGAAGTTAAGTTTATTATCACGTATGTACAAGAAGAAATTACGTTCAGGAGATCTGAGAATTATTTACAAGGAACAGAGCCAGCAAAACTCCTCTGACTGATTTTAAATAAGCAAGACTGGAGCCCAGCACCTCACAAGAAACTCTTGATCCATGGGGACTTTTTATGATTATTAACAACTGCTTGGCAATTCCACCTACTTAACATGAGTAAATTCAAGATGACAGTCTAGTTAGAGGGAAACAGGAAGAAATGATTCCCTTACTCCTAAAAGCCCAGGAATTCCTATTCATTGCTTTCAATAAGAAAATTTTCTGAGATTAAGGCTTACTTTACCTCTCAAGACCTTGAACCCAAGAGAAGGTGAGTGGTCTGCATCAACAGAAGACAACATGCATATTTGTAGTAGACTGAACTTTGGGGTCCAGTCTAGTTTCAGTGGTATAGGGAACTTACAAGGAGAGTTGGGAACTGTCTCTACCAGTGCAGACCAGCAACTGCTCTGTAATTTACTGTCTTAAAAGATTTGCACTCAGAAATTAGGTGACTTGCCTTAGGTCACACGACCAGTATGTATAAGAGCTGCCTAGCGTAACACAGTGAATATGCTCCAGACATTTCACTTTTGACTGGTCTTCTTCATTTTAAAGCCAAAGATCTATCTACTAAGACTATACCACATTGCTTCTCTTTTGAAAATTATATAACACAGTGATTTCTGAAACAAACAAAAATCAATCTGTAGGTGAGTTTGAGACGGCTTAGAGTTCATCCAAAAGTTTCGAGGAAAATATTCTGAATGTATTGTATATGTATATGTGCATATATGAATCCATTCATTGAGTATATATGCACATATGTATTTATGTATACATACATGCAAATATATAGTTATCTCAGTTCAAACTTGTTGAGTCTTAATCTGATAATATTTAGTAGTATTTTTAAGTTTCAGTATCTTATGTGGTTGGAAAATATAGAATGTTTTGCACACAAGAAAGTCAAGTGCCCTAAAGCATGAAAGTGTTGTTACTTGTCTCATTAATTCTCACATAATAGTCATGCATTTCCAAGATAGATATGGAGTCAGAGCACTTGGATTTAAATCCCAGATCTGCCAATTGCTACTTCTATGACTTTGGGGAGTCCCTTCATAATTCTGGGTTTCAGTCTTCTCCTCTGTAAACTGAGAGAGTTGGACTAAAAAGTCTTCCATTCCCTTCCAAATCTAAATCTATTGTCTTGATCCTAATTTAAACAGAGACACACAAGGGAAAAGAAATAATTGACTTGTACCAGATCAGATAGAGTTCTCCTGGAAAAGCCTAGAAAAAGATAATTTCCTCTTGAATTTGGTCTAGCCTTACAACCCCAATACCAGAAATTGTCATAATAGTCAAATGTGCCAAATGTGAAATGCTATCACAATCTGTGTTCATGTCCTGGTCACTTAAATCTGCATTTATTAGAGACCCTTTAAGAGATATTTCTGTATAACATCATCTGTGCCCCTATGGAGTTCATATTAGTGATGTATTTGTCAAATCCAAAATATAATAATATAAACCTGTATTTAATAATTATACTTTTGGGGAGAGAGAAGCTAAGAAAATCTCAAAGTAGTCAAAACAATTAAATAAAGGCATGATATAGAGAGTAAAGATGAAAAATAGAGTGAAATTAACTTGTAATATATTCTGATAGAAGGTAATTTGAGAACTAGAACAGGAAAATTTGTCACACCATGTTAAACTTGATTTTCTGTACTCCTTTTTCCAATCCGCACTGGTCTGAGAACTGGGAGACCAGAGTTTTAGTCTCCTGGTCTCATCATGTTAAAAATAGAACATTTTCCCCCAAAAAACTTACCCCACTTTCCACATCCCTATCTCTGCTGAGGTTACCACCACTCTCCAGTCATCCAGATTCACAGTCTTTAGTGTATTTTTGATGTATCCTTCCCCTTACACATCCAATAAATCAGTTACCAAATCTCTTCTGTCTTTCGCCTTTCTTTTACTCCTATAGTTGCCACTTTATTTCAGTCCTCATTACCTCTTGCCTGCACTAATTGACAGGCTCTTTTCTCCTCCTCATCCTCCATATTGTTGCCAAAATGATTTTCCTTAAGCTCAAGTCGACTCAAGTCATTTCATTGATTTATTGTTTATGCAATAAACAGTTCCAAAAGTAGAACTCATTTGTTTGGCATTTTAAGGTCTTTACAAGCTTTCTTCAGCCTATCTCTCTAAAGTCATTTTATATTACTTCCTTTCCTCCACTATCCATTAAAACCAAAGGGTTCTCTTTGTTCCTCATACACAGCATCCTATCTCCTCTTTCCATACATTGGCACTGGTTATGGAGTTAAAGTATCATCTTCTACATAAAACTTTTCCTGAGCCCTGCAACTACTAGTATCTTCCCTCTCTAAAATATCTCATAAATATTTTGTACTAATTTTCAGATATGTACATATGTCCACAGTGCCATTCCTATTGGAAAGTGAGCTTCTTGAGAGCAGGAATATTCACATTTGTTCATATTTGTAGCCAAATCGAAATGCCTAATACTAAATAAATGTTTTGATTGATAGTACAGGCTCTGCCCTCTGCCCTTCAGCAAGCTACTTTTCCTCTGCGAGCCCCAGCTTCCTCATCTATAAAAAGAGCCAGTTTAAGTAAGTGGTCCTTAAGAATCTTTTCTTTCTGAAATTCAGTGGATGAATGCCAATAGTTTTATAAGCTAAGATTTTTCAGTGTGCATATTCTTTAATTTTGACTAGACTGGAGACTCCCTGTGAACTTAACAGACTCCACCTCATTGTGTGATATTCCCTGTGAATTGAATTTCCTTTTCATTTAAACCATTACATCATTACACCTGTTTAAAAAAATAAATCTAGTTCAAATGTTTTCATTGAGATTGATTTGGTGTGTAATTAAATCATATGTGAAAGTTAATTTAAATAGATTCATTATATAATTGATGGACTTAAGTAACAGATATTATCTGGGCATTTAGCGGAATATAAAAAAGACAGAAAACGATACTCTGATAGAGAACATTTCAAAGTCTCCTAAATGAAATCCATAATCACTGTTAAGAGTTTGGACTAACTATTCACATAGGACAAACTGGCTGGATGAAGAATGTCTATTTTTCAGACATTGATAGATAGGTAAATGAAAAACTTATAGTACTTTGCTACAGATTTATACAACTTAGACAATGTGAACAGCATGTTGGGTCTAGAATTCAAGTGGAGGAGAGCTTAGCTGAAATGCTGTTAATGACTCGAGTTTTTCCTAAAACACTTTTTAAGAGCATCTTTTTAAGAGCAAGGTTTTTCCCCCCTATTGATGTATGTCTCTGAATCTGTAAAGCTGAACCTTACCCAAAGAGCAATGAAGAGACATATGGAGGGGTGTGTGTGTGTGTGTGTGTGTGTGTGTGTGTGTGTGTGAGTGAGTGAGTGAAGGGATAGGAGTAGGCTACATGCCCCATTGCTATGCATGAAATACTCAAGTATTATGCTAGGTGCTTGTGTCACCAGTACAAAGAATCCCTACAATCAAGGGAGCTTACATTCAAATGGAGTTAAATAAATAAATATATGTGTATGTGTGTGTGTGTGTGTGTGTGTATACACATATATGTATACAGTATAAAAATATTTATAAAATATATATTTAAATATAAATTATATATACTGCATAAAAATAAAGTGAATTGATATAAAACATACAAAGTGGTTAAATACAATAATACAAAGTAGTTAAATACAAAGATAGTTTGGAAGGGAAGGCACTAGGAGTTGGGACAATAAGGAAAGGCTTCATGTGGAAGAAGGTCCCTGAGATGCATCTTAGAAGAAGACAATGAGTCAAGGAGGCTATGTAAGGAGGAGGTGCATTGCAGGCATGTGGGATGACCAGTACAAAGGTGTCAAAGATAGAAAGGGAGTGTCACAGATAAGGAACATAGAGAAGACCATTCTGGAGGACTTCAGAGTGAAGGAGGGAAGATAATATCCAGTGAGGCTGAAAAGATAGACTGGACCCATGTTTTTGAGATCTCTTAAAAGCCAGAGAGAAATTTATATGAGAACCAAGAGAAAATAGAAAACCCCTGGAGTTAATAGAGTAGGGGAGTCACATGATCCAACTTGCTCTTAAGAATAATTACTTTAATTTCTACCTGGAGGATGGATTGGAGTGGGGAGACTTCAATTAGAGAGACCAATTAAGAATCTGTCCCAATAATCTAGGCAAGTAGACAGAAGGGGATAGAAGAAAAAGTTACCAACATAGAATCAGCAAGATATGGTAACTGACCGGACAGGTGAAGGGAACTGTAAGAAACCCTCTATCAATTGTCTGGCCATCCCTGTGGCAGAAGGTTGGGCAGATATAGACCAGACTCTTACAGGATGGTTAAACAAAGATTCTTCACCACTTACCTCAGAAGGAGTAATCACACTAGTGCAACCACATATTGTTGACCCTGCCTTATCTCTTTCTTTTTCCCCCTAACTTCTGTCTCACACACTCTCTGTGTCTCTGTCTCTTTTTGTATCTCTGTCTGTCTCTGTCTCTTTTTGTATCTCTGTCTGTCTCTGTCTCTCATAGTATTAATGAATTTTACTTTCTAATGTGTTTGGGGATCTTTGAATGGAAGCAATCAACGAAGGGGAAAATATCAACAATTTTTTGTACTAGAGCAACACTGAATGAAACTAGGAGGTCAAAGGATAGAGGCACACTAATAAAGCAAAACTTTATGAGGGGTTTTTTTAGGGGGAGCAGTTCCTGAAAAATCTTAATTTATTCTCAAGGGAAGGAATAGGATTCTGAGAGATAACTCTAATCAAATAAGAAACTTTCATTCATTCTTATTGTGTTGGTTTTTTTAATCCCAAGATGAAAGTCAACTACAGAAAAAATATGATTAAAAAAAAGAAGAAGAAAAGTTGAGACCCTCATTTTGTCGGATTATATCCTGCATGTTGCATTTTTGTTCGTTTGTTTGCTTTGTCTCTCAAAGACTCAAAGACAGCTCCAACTCTTCTTTTTGGGAATTGTGTTCATCCTTCATTGCCAAAGATGACCATGCCATTAGAGAAATGATGACATGACTCTGGACCCTCCTGGATTTTTGGAAATATGGAAAACAGGAAAGGTAAAAATGAAAGAATATATTTTCTCTTCCTCTTTCTCTTAACCACAAGTCTTTTTAGAAATCAATCCAAATATATTTTTGAAATGTATGTGTGTGCGTGTGTATGTGCGTGTGTGTGTGTGTGTGTGTGTGTGTGTGTGTGTGTGTTAGAGAAAATGCTATCACACAGAAGATAATATCTAGGGGTAAAAGAAGGATTCAATTCCATCAATTTCACTTATGCAAAAAAAGTTACAGAAAGGTGTACTCTCCTTTTGAACACTATGTACACCCCCAAATCTATGGACTACACTGATGTGCCCCTAACATGCTGTACTAGCTTAGGCTCTATTTTGTTAACAAAAATCCTCACCCTTTCCAAATGTTATGCAACCACCCAAAATAGTATGCACTATCTGAATTCTTGTGTTGTCTCTCCATTCATTTCACTTTCTAATTTTCAAGAGCTGTAATAGACCCATTTCTGGCTGTGTATACTATAGCCAAGGCACAGGCCATTGGTTTTGGTATTGCTAAGAAATCTACGAAGAAAGGGAAAAGGTTTTAGATGTTAAGAGAGGATAAATAAGTCTTGGCATACACAACCTAAAACCAAAGAATAAGCGGATATTAGAACTACTTCAGAGATAAAATGGGTTGTATGAACCACTGGGGAAAAGGCATGATTCTTTATGGAAGACAGATACTCAAATGTAGGAAGATAAATGTAAGGTAATGTAAGAAGAAAGCGACTTTTAACGAGCTTTCTACAAACAGGCCATGTATCTCTTACTGGAGAAACTCAACAACTCTCAGAACATTTTTCTTTTCTTCATTCAATCAATAGTTAGTCAATAAGCATTTATTAAACACTTACTATGTGCCAAGCATTGTGCTAAGTGCTGGGAATAAAAAGCAAGACAAAAGACTTGCCAGTTCTCAAGGAACTAATGGTTTAATTGGAAAGATAACGTGGAAGCAGCTATGTACAAACTCGATATTTGGGGGATATTTTGGAGATAATCAATAGAGGGAAGGGGCTGACATTCAGGTGGATCTGGAAAGGCTTGTTTTAGAAGATGGGATTTTAGCTATGACTTGATAAGCCAGGGAAGCCAGTAGGGGTACAGGTGAGGAGGGGGAGCATTCCAAGAGTGGGGAAGCATTTCGTAAGTGCCAATTATGTGTCAGATACTGTACTGAATTCGCTTTAAAAGATGTCCTCCTTATGTGCACCAATTGTGCCAACTCCTTCGAGATAGGAATTACTTCTTTGAGAAGGTCCATTCCCACCTTTCCCCTCAAGTTTTAATGACATAACATGCAAAGCATCTCTACAAGAATTTACTACTCTCTGCAGGTTTACAGGAAAGCTAGGCTTGACACGGCCTTTGAAATCTCTCTGCAGTCCCCTTAGCACTCTGCCCTGCTCTTTACAGGAAAGGCACGATTCACTGAGTTGGCTGGTATGAAGCCTTATTCTTTACTGTACCATAAAGCTGTCGCAGTTCCTGCAAACAGGAAGGTGCCGTGGCTGGGATTGGGATTGGCCTTCTCTGTTTATGGGCCATTCTTGATCATAAATTTAGCAAAGGAAGGCAGAGTGATTGGTGGTTGTTGCGGAGCTGAATGGGGAGCAAGAGGAGGTGACGGGAGGGGGTGTGGGCACCATGAACTGGGAAAGCTAAGCTGGTGCTCCCTCAAGGTCACTTTGCTTTGGCAGCAAACAAAATGGATTTTCTCATCTCTCTCTAGTCTTGTGTCATTACAGATGCAGATTCAATGGAATTCTATCAGAATTTTTTTTTGGAAGATGCCATAGTGCTAACTGAACATACTACCTCTGGGTGATAGCTCTTACCACATGAAGCATAAAATCAAAAGCCAGGATATAAGCGGTCTCATTTGGCACATGGGCTACAAATCAGTTAAACAAGTGGTATGGTAATTTGATGTTGCCTGTTCTCTCAATAAATGTGAGGAGAGGATTGAAAAGGAGACAAAGAGACTTTTAAAAAGTAAGAGCAGAAGAGGGGAAAAGGAGCCTTAAAGATTAACACAATTCCTGACTGTCTACAAGGATAGCCCATGGATTGTGAAGAGTTGTGAAATGCTATTTGGTCATCATGAGCTAATGAATTTTCTCTGGGAGGGGGCATAGTTTTGTGTAGTTGATAAGAGAATCAGTTTTAGCACTGGGAAGACCTGGGTTTATATTCCACCTAAGACACAATGTGATTTCTGGGAATTCTCTAAAACTATAAATTATACGCAAACTATTCATCTGCACCAGCTCTCGTTGGAAGGACTTTCTGCCAGCTGAAATTCCTATACCAATGGAATCACCACAAAGGAAAAATCAAGAAAATACAAAACAATGCCAAGAATTACTATCCCATTTTCACACATAGAAAAACTGAGCAATAAAAAGTCTAAAACTAAAATTTTTCTCAGAATTAGTGACTATGTTAGTGTATATTAAAAATATTCTATTCTAAGTATAATTAGGAGGATAAATAAAACTAGATGATTTTATTTTGAAATATATAGGCTCTAAAAATATAACTAGGAGTCTCATAAAAGAACTTCAAATAGTGCCTTTAAAATTTTGTGAGATTTCTAAGAAAGTCATTAAGGTCCACAATTGCTCTAATCTAAATCCTAGTGCTAGAATGAAATTTAGAAATCATCTAATACATGAGAAATCTGAAGCCCAGAGAGAATGTTCTATTCCAATGATTGCACAGATTATTAAGTAGCTAAATTGAAACCCAAATACTCACTGGTTCTTTCCATGATACTTGAGGTGTCAAACACAAGGTCCACAACACTCCCAAATGAGGCTTCAACCAGATTAAAAAGTAATTGGGAAATATTTCACCAAAAATACAATAAAGTAAAGATAATATTAATATGTGGTTTTCTAAATCTGAATGTAGCTTGCAAGGATCCTTATGTTTAGCAGCCCCTACTTCTACTTGAGTTTGACACCACTGCTCTACACCATGCACTTAGCTAGAAAGAGTACAGTGATACCCAAGGGAAATCTAGGATAATTCTGTATAAGACCTTATATTAGACTTCAGGCTTCATGACAAGGAATCTGTCTCAACTAAATTCTGTCTCCTCTATAATCTAAGCATAGGGCACTGCTCACACTTAATAGTGGAACTGGACTGAATGAATCTAAGCACCCCTAAATGTCCATGGGAAATGACTAACGCAGGAAATCCCAAACACACTCCAACATTCTGCATCCTCATATTGTTCTTTGGCATCACACTCAGTTTATAGGCAATTTTAGAGATGAGCATATTATTGAAGTTATCAGAAGTGAAAGACTTTGTAAAGGAAAGTGAGATATAATTTGACTACCCAAGGCTATTTTTTCCTGTAGCTTCTTAATAGATAATATGTAATATCAGATGAAATATGCCAGTTTTACTGCACAAGTGAGATAGCACACAAGTCCAGGAAGTATGTCTTTTCTGCTACATAAGGAAACTAAATGTTTCCCAGAGAGAGAAAAGGGAAAACACACAAAGGTTTACATGCCATTGTGAGAGAAATCCCTAGCTGACAATAAAGCACTGATTCTAGTGTTGACAGACTCCTTCCCTCTGGTAGACAACTGGGTAGTTTAAAAAAAAAGTAAAGCAAAAATATACTTAGAAATTCTGACCAACCTGCAAAGGTCTGAAAAAAAATGACTTGTTTTTGCCTTGTTCTCCCTCTTATGAAGTATTTCTAAGTCTCACAGAATCCCTGGGAAAGAAAACTCTACCTACATTCTTTCAGCAATGGTTTAACCAAAACAACACAATAGATCTTCTTTCTTTATAGTGGAGGTGGGCAACAGAGAGGAAATAACAACAAACTCTTTAGAGCCGTTGCGTCAAGTGCAAATGAAAATTAAATGGAGTAACAAAAACTACTCTCCCAGTAATTTTTAAAGGTGAGGGTATAGTGAAAAGAGTTTTAGATTTGAGATAGGAGAACTTGGGTTCAAACTGGCAGGGCAACTCACAAACTTTGTGTCTTTGGAAAAGTCACTTGACCTAAAGTTTTCTCATCTGAGAATGAGGTGGAGTTGTATAGAATGGTCTCTTGAGATTCCTTCCATCTCAAAATCTATGACCCACCATTTTTATTTGTGAAATCAACAATTTTCTATTAATTGATCCTTACAAGGACATCTTTACAGTTCCAAAAAGGCCCTAATCAGAAGCCACTGTCACTATCTTCCTGATTTTCCAAATGAAATTACAGCATGAAAAGAAAAAATGACTCATTCAAGGTCATCCTTTCTAGTTAATGGAGTTGAATTACCACTGAATATGGGTATAATGTTATCCTGGCCAATGCCCTTTCCTGAAAATATTAACACATCATAAACAAATTCCCCTGTAACTAAACCCTACTGTGATGGCACTTGGCTGATCAACCATTTACAACATTGTTCCCATGGTTTTAGTTTTTAGTCCCCCCACAGAACTAATGGCAACCTTAGAGGGGTTATGTTTTCATTTTATAGGAGTGTCACCCTAAACATTGTTTGTATGATGCCAATGGTTCCCTGATGTCCTAGTCCCAATCTCTATTGGTCATCTTCTTTAAAGAAATTTAATTTGATTCAATAAGTATTTATTAAGCACTTACTCTGTATCAGGACTTATGATAGATACAGGGATATTAAGATAAAAATACAATATTTCCTGCCCTTCAATTTATCTTGGAAACTTTTTTGTACATAATCATTTTCCAGCTGCACCTCCCATTTTGTCTGTGAGCTCCTTGAAAATAAGGACTGTTTTACACTTTCTAGGTATCTCCATTGCTTAGTTTGTTGGCTGGCACATACTAATTACTTAATAAATGCTGACTACTAAGGGAACTCACATTCCACTGAGTGAAAGATCTAGGATGGATCAGTAAAATTTAAATATATATGAAATAAACACAGATTCTTTTTAGTACAAAAAGTAGGAAAGGCTTCTAGGAAGCAATATGAGATGAGTCTTCAAGAGATCAGGGGCTTCCAAGAAATAGAGATGAGAAAAGAGAACATTCCTGAACTGAGTAAAAGCTGGGCAAAAGGAACACATGTGAGATAATGTTATGTAAAAGGGATAGTAAGTCTATCAGCATGAATGGAACATGGAATACTTCAGCATATAGGAGGGAGAACGGTGAAAGAAAAACAGTCTGGAAATATGGACTGGATCCAGGTTATAAAAGACTTCCAATCCCAAACAAAGAAGTTTGTATTTGGTCCTAGAGATATTAGGGAATCACTGAAACTTCATGAACAGAGCTGGATTTTACAACTATCACAGACATCCATTTGAAGAGTGGACTGGGGAGTAAAGAAACTGAATTGATGATCATCCCTTGTTAAATTTTTGCTGCTGTTCAGTCATGTCCAACTCCGTGATCCATTTGGAGTTTTCTTGGCAGAGATGCTGACGTGATTTGTCATTTCCTTCCCTAGTTAATTTTACAGATGAGGAAACTGAGGCAAACAGCGCTAAGTGATTTGCCTAGGGTCACAGAGCTAGTGGGTGTCCAAGGTCAGATTTGAACTCAGGGAGATGAGTCCTCCTGAATCTAGGCTGGCTACTTTATCCACTGTGCACTGTGCCACCTAGTTTCCCCAATTAAATCCTTATTAAATGACTACAGTTTGCCCCTCTATTTTATGGGAAGTGTGCTTCTCCCACCTGGGCTTTAGTTCTTCCAGTGCTACTGGTAACTCCAGTGCTAAGAAACTGACTCAGAGATGCCTAGACACAAAAGAGTTGTCAGGGCCTATTTGAAAACCATGAACTGCTCACTGAAGGAGAAAACTGGAGGACAATAACTTATAGGTGTTTAAGCATTTGTACATAAAACAATTTTTGATTACTTAATGTTTTATGATAATTGCCACCATTTCATTTTTTAAATTCTTGCTTTATTATCTAGTTGCTTAACACAGGATTATTTTTTTAAAATGAAACTTTGATTAGATTTTTTTTAATTTTAAAAGGAAGAAAAGTAAATATAATTTATTTCTGCCATTATTTCCACATCTTTATTGGAGCACTTAGCAAACAGAGACGTGGGATTTCTAATTCTGACTAGTCATTCTACTGCAAAGATGATTAAACATAACAAAAAAAAAATCCAACCAGCAATAGCAACACCTAAACCCCACATAAAATTCAAGCCAACTCCATAGCATTATTAATCTTTCCCTTTGCTTTGGGGATGTTCCATTTCCAAGACAGCAGGACAGAAGTAGCAATCTAAATGGCAAAACTAAAATTATTAAGACTCCTTGAAATAAGGGCATATTTTATAGGCCCTTCTTATCCCACCTAACCAAGCAAGCTATAGGACATAAAGAATCAAGGCTTCTTCCTAAATGAAGATTTGAACTAGACCTAAAAGAAAAGCCAACTCCTGTCCATAAATGCTTATACTTGGTTACAATTGAACTCAATGAATTCTGGGTCTGATTAATGTACTAAAACCATTACATTACAGACTGTACCATATTATAGGAGATATCAAGCTCATATCTATCTCTCTGATTTGTGATGACTGAGAACATTTTAGTAAAAACTCTATAGCTTGAGGAGTATCCCTAAAGCCACATTCTTAACCTAGATTCCATGAAGTTGTATGTGCATGTGTCTACAGTGTGTCAACAATTATATTTGAACGTAATTGTTTTCCTTTGTAATCCTGCATATTTTACTTTGTGCATAATTTTGAGATGGTGTCCATACTCGACTACTAAAGGTGTCCCTGACATAAAAATCCCTGCCCTAAAAGATATAGATTGGTTGGTAGATTTAGCCAAGCAAAGGCAGATGTAACCAAATGGGTGGTGAACATGGCTATGAAAGGACCAGCTACAAAATTTCAAGGAAATGTGTATTTAAAAAACAATGTGGCAGTTACCTGACAGAGTGGATAGAGTGCTAGACCTTGCAGACAACATAGAGCTGAATTCAAATCCAGCCTCAGACATTTACCAGCTGTGTAGGCAAGTTAGCCAACTCTCTTGCCTGCCTCAGTTTTCTTGTTTGTAAAATTGGGATGATAAAATCATCTTTCTTTTCAGTCATTTTTCAGTCCTATCTGACTTTCCATGACCCCATTTGAGGTTTTCTTGGTAAATATATTGGAATGATTTCTCATTTCCTTCTCCAGTTCATTTTATATATGAGGATACTGAGCTAAACAGGGTTAAGTGACTTGTCTAAGATCATACAGCTAGTAAATAAGTATCTGAGGACAGATTTGAACTCAGGAAAATGAATCTTCCTATTCAGGTCCAGGATTCTATCCACTGTGCCATTTAGAGGGCCTTAAGGGTATCTATTTCTCAGAATTATTATGAAAATAAATGATATACAGTTATGCCTTCCACATTATGACTTTCCCTATCATGGTTTCAATATACCACAAGTCAGTATAAGACATTAAATGGGGATTTGGGAGGAGTTTCCTGGAAGCTGCCGATGACATGTGAAGGCCAAAGAATTTCACAAAGTTTATAACTAAATCCTTAACCCAAATTTTACAATAAGTAAACAGTCCATAAAAGAAAAAGTTTAGACTTCTTTTTTGATACAAAGAGGAGAGTCAAAAAATTTTACCTGGATATTTTAGATTGCAGGAGAGCTACATGCATGTAATAGCAAGTAAAATAGGAACTTTTGCTGTTTTTATTTTAGTATAATCAAGAAGTATAATGCCTCTATTTGAATGTGACTAAGAAGGATCTTTCCCACCCATTGTCAGGCCTGGGAAGCTTTGTAAGAAAGCTGGATGTCTCAAGGAATGTGATGCTCTCTGGCTCTAAAAAGTGCATAAAGACACTGAAGTGCAGTTTTATTTGGGGCTTACTGTCTGGAAGTGTTTGTTTGGTCACATGAGGACTCTGGGAAGCCACTAAAGGAGCCCCCCCCCAGCTTTGAAAACCCAGATGTTGGTGCTTTCCTCTCTGGTAACTATGGTCAGACAGTTGACCAGTCTGTTGAATTCAGGCAGAGGAAGCCATGTCTGTTGATTTTTAATTTCTCTGTATTTTCTTTGAAGTCCAGGGTGTTGACTCCCCTGAACTAGGTGAATGATAGATGTGCTTGGTTAAAGGAATGATACATGTGATTGATTAAAGTGATTGTTAACCCCTCAAAAGTTGTCTTTCCTTTTATGAATGCAGATCTAAGAACCTGTGAAAGCAAGCCCCACTGTGTATGTTTGGGTGCTTACTGATACAGCCCCGACCCCTGCTATGTGGAAGGGATAACTATTTCTAAAATGCTTTGCAAATCTTAAAGTAATTATATAAATGATAGGTAGTAATAGTAGTAGTAGTAGTAGTGGTGGTGGTGGTGGTGGTGGTGGTAGTAGTGGTGGTAGTAGTAGTAGTAGTAGTAGTGGTGGTGGTGGTGGTGGTGGTAGTAGTGGTGGTGGTAGTGGCCGTGGTAGTGGTGGTGGTGGTGGTGGCAGTGGTAGTGGTAGTAGTAGTAGTGGTGGTAGTGGCCGTGGTAGTAGTAGTAGTAGTGGTGGTGGTGGTGGTAGTAGTGGTGGTGGTAGTGGCCGTGGTAGTAGTAGT
The DNA here is from genome assembly GCA_028658325.1 of Potorous gilbertii. Lineage (NCBI taxonomy): Eukaryota > Metazoa > Chordata > Mammalia > Diprotodontia > Potoroidae > Potorous > Potorous gilbertii. Next base: position 47,283,545 of record CM053774.1, on the reverse strand, counting down.
AGTAGTAGTAGTGATTTAACAATAAAATATAGTTCTAGGAAACAAGAGAGTAGAACTGAGAAAAATGAGAGGAGGAAAAAAACTAAGGTTCAAGACAAAGTGCCAAATATGAAGGGACATGCCAAGAGAAACAGAAATTAAAATCCATGATTGGCATGCCTAATTCAGAACATCTGTTCATGTTAGGCTTCTAGTGAATCCACTCAAAGGGCCATTCAACATTCCACACATAAACTCACAAAATAAACATTCGTATTCTACTTTATATAGAAAAAGGGAGAAGAATGTTAGTCAATTGACTTGGTTCAATCTTTGTGAGTCAAAAATGGAACTAAACGAAGCTATAAAGGCCATTACCCTTCTGGACTGTTATTTTGCTAAGGCTTATGCTACCTTTTTTCCTGGATCTCTCCCTAACTGCTGATGACTTGTCAATCAGCATTCTCCATATTGTATTTTCCCCAAATATTCTTCCATATTCTTCTAGAAAATGGTATAGATTCAACAAATATCTAGGTTGCTTTCTGTATATAAAGAAGGGGCACCAGCTTTACCAGAATCTCTTTCTGTTCAATGCACATGCCTCCCAAGGAGTAGAGGATGTTTCAATTAGAAAAATCAGAATGGTAATGTTTTCTTTTATGCCACCACCTCCTCCTCTTCCTCCCCTTTTGACTTCCTCTAGGGTTTCCAATTCATTTCCTCACTTTGTTTTTCTCAAGTGTTCTCTATTTCCCCTTGGCTTTTCCTTTAGCGCTTGCTAACATTTTCCTAGTTGTTAACAATTCTTATAACCTTTCCTTTCCTCCTCTTTCTTTTTAAGTATGCACTTTTAAAGTAACTCCACAACTCATCACGACAAACCCTAGAATATTTGAAGATCTGAGTGAACCAAAAAATATTATTTAATGTACATAAATGTTTGCATTAGAAATTTCATATGCTGTAACCAACAGTATTTTCACTTAGGGGCAAGCTGTAGGGTTGGTGGGGACTGAGAGGAAGCTCAACTTAGATTGAACCTTTGAAGGAACAAAATGACCCCTGGGAAACTCCAGGTTTTTACACGGTTCAAAGTATGACCATCACTCGGAAGAAATATGCTGTCACTGTTATAAAGGAGAGGAGTGGAATTGGTGGGGAGAATAAAAACTGGTATGTAAGGCAGGAAATGGCTACTGCTGCTGCCAGAGGTGTGGTGTGTGTTCATCCTTCATTGCCAAAGAGAAATGACTTGACTTGCACTTGACTTTGTTTTGAGTGAGGGAGGGCTGTGCAGGTCACCAGCCTCACTTCTCCTCCAGAGCCATCTGAATCCAGTGACCAGATATTCATCAGGATGACTGGAGATGACCCAGAATGAGGCAATTGGGGTTAAGTGGCTTGCCCAAGGTCACACAGCTAGTGAGTGTCAAGTGGTGTAGTAGGCAAAAAAGGAAGTAGCAAAGGGAAAATGCCATCAGCGACCTCTAAGATTTCTGGTCTAAAGGAGAGTCCTAGCTCTACCACTCCTGAAAGGGATGCCTCTGGTTGTAATATCTGATTTTGTGAATATAATTTAAGGTCTCCCTCTTTATTCATATTTCAGCTAAAATAATGATACCATTATTTATGAATCCTGTATACTCTAAAGAAAAATCTTACTTTTCTTCAAAGTGTACTCTGTAAAGTAAGTTATACTACACTATTACTATTTTACCTGTGAATAGTCAAGACCACATCTAATCCCCAGCAGCAGTGCTCTCTTAAAAGACAACATTTTTCCTCAAATTTTCCATGCTGGAACTTTTCATAATTTCATAGGATCGTAACTTGAAAACTAGAAGGGATCTTTAAGGTCATCTAATCCAATCTTTTCATTTTCTAGATGAAGAAACTGATGGCCCGAGAGGTTATGTGGTTTGCCATCTGCAGTGCCTGCCCACACACACATGAGTACATAAATATTATGTACGTTGCATGGTGTATGTACATGCAGGTAACTATTTTATGAACTAGTGCAACTGGTTTCCTACTTAGCAACATTTAATAATCTAGATTTGTTTTTTTTTATCTTTGTTTTTACAGTATGTATGGTTGCACCAAATCCTCGCATCTTTTCCTACAATTAATAAAAAGAAAACATTGAGATTTGTCCATTCTGAGATCAGAAGGAACATTGATAGAACTTACAAGTTATACAAAACAGTATTGAGTTTCATTAAAATAGAGAAGGAAGGATAACAGGTTAAAAGATTTTCTCTAGGCAACTAAATGTGATTTTCATCCAGATAGGAACGTAATAGGGGAAGGGAATAAGCATTTATATGGTGCCTATTATTTGTCAGGCACTGTCCTAAGTACTTTACAAATATCATCTCATTCGATTCTCACAACAACTCTTCAAAGCAGATTCTGTTATTATGCCCATTTTACGGTGAAGGAAACTGAGGCAAAGACAATCCAAGTGACTTGTCTAAGGTTACACAGATAGAAAGTGTCTGAGGCTAAATTTGAATTCAAGTCTTCCTGATCCCAGTGCTCTATCCACTGTGTCACCCAGATCCTAGAGTAGCAGATTCAAGTCCTTGTAAATGGGGAAAGGTGACACTTCTGTATTACCTAGACAGAGTTCCAGGCCTTCAAGTGACTCAGTCTTCCTGGAAGAAACTTGGATACATCAACCATTCTGATTTCATAAAAGAGAAAATTGCAATGAGGTGATTCAATATTTTAAATTTAAATGAATTTGACAACGGCTTTCACTGTCCCCCCCAAAAAAATCTTTGTCCTCACCAGTTCGCCTCTTTGAAGGCAATGCTCCAGAAGGACCTATCCTGTTAGATAGGAAAATAAAGAGACCACACACTATACCAAATAAATGTGGAATTACCAGGAGACTAGAATGGCTACATTATTGACACCACCACCAATATCATCATCATTTCCATCACAGCTGAAATGTAGGTTGCATTTAAAGTTTACAAAGTATTTTTAACCTACATTCCTCCATGATTCTTTTCCCTCCTATGTTGTCCAACAGATTTCTCCCTCAATCATTGCTTCTCTCTCTAATATCTCCCTGAAATATATAAATGTTGATATATGTATATAGACACATACATATACACAGATATGTGAATTCCTTTCCTACTGACTTCACACATCCCCAAATCCAGCTTAAAAAAACTTATGCTAAGACCTAACACCTAGTCAAGTTATCATCTTACGTGGCTTCCCCCTTTCTCAGGTGAACTTCTAGAAAAAGCTTTCTACACTCATTGTTTCCATTGTCTTCTCCTTAACTCTTCAATCTTTTGCCATCTGGTCATGATGGGAACAACCAAGGACCTTGAACCCAAGAGGCTTAGGAATAGTAATTCCCCTCCCCCCAGGCCACTAGACCTGCTTTCAACCCAACTCACAAGCAATGATAAAGGGGAAAAAGTATCATGGAGTATCAACATCACTTCCAACAACTGCTAATCAACTGCCATGAAGAAGCAGATAGTCAAAGGAATCCTGGGGATGGCAGTATTCCCCATCCCCTCAGGCCACCACTCCTGTTTCTAGTCCAGACATCATAGCCATCATCTGGGGAAGCAACTTTGGTAGAAAATGGACCAGATATTCCCAGTTGTCAACCAACTGTCACACACTGTACAGGCAATTCACTCTAGCTAGCCCTACAAGTCACCCTGAAGAAGAGATGTGAAGCGATAGCATGTGCTAGGGGATTTAAATCACCACCACCATCTTGACCATTATCTCCCCTTGGATCCTGATGGTGACAGGTCAGGACCATGAACCCAAAAGTTGTAGGAATAATACTATTAAATAATGACCTTAAAGAAGAGGCATTAACATCTCTTTGGCATTAAACCCCAAGGACCATGGGACGTTTCTGACATGCTGATGAAACCTTCCATGTGGTTATCTCCCTTATTAGAATGTGAGCTCCTTATAAGCAGAGACTCTCTTATTTTTCTATTTGTAATTGCCAGCACCTAGCACAGTGTTTTGTACAAATTAAGTGTTTAATAAAACTTTATTTATTCGTGCATCATTCCCCCAGACATCATTCCAGTTTAGGCCCTTACCACATAGTTTTTGGACTATTACAATGGTAGAATTTGATCTTCTGAACCAACTATGTCCCTATTCTAATCTATCCTCTACCCAGTTGTCAAAGTAATTTTCCTTTAACATAACCCTGATCATGTCACTCTGTAACTCAATGAACTCCAGTGGCTCCCTACTATCTTTAGGGTCAACTCCTCCATTTGGCTCTTATACCTTTCACAACCTCATCCCAACTTAGATAAGTTCCAGCCTCATTATACAATACTCCCTTTCCTCTACTATGTAGCCCAAATCAAATTGGTCTTCTCTCTGTTATTCAGACATGGTACTCTATCTCCCATATTTGTGCCTTTACATTAGCCAGTCCCTATGCCTAGAATATACTTCTTACTTATCTCTATTTCATAAAATCTCTTTCTTCCTTCAAGATATTCCTCAGGCTCCACCTTCTAACATCATCAGACTCATCTAATACCCCAGACTGCTAGTCCCCTCCCTCTCAAACTATCTTGCATTTTTTACATTTATTACAAATATGCTTATATATGTACAAGTTGTTTCCCCAATAGAACATAAGCTCCTTGAGAGTAAGGACTGTTTCACATTTATTTTTATTTGTATCCTCGGCACCTAACACATAGTAGGTTCTTAATAAATGCTTGTTTTTTTCATTGATTCTGTCATGAATGCCTCTCAGAACTAGGGAATGCCATCCGTCCTCACTTAATCCTCAGGTGATGAATGAACATCACAGGCAAATCACTCCCTCGTTGTGTCTATTATGACAAACATAGGCTTCTTTGACATAGAACAAAGGCATAAAACTTAAGCAGCCAGGGCTTAGTAATGTATTTGGACTTTTCCTTGATGAAGGACACCCAGGGGACAGAAAGAGTATGGAAAATATCTACAAATCCCAATCATCTAAAGATAGACTGTCAGGAAAATTTGCATACCATTAGAACCAAACACAGAAGTTAAGAGGATGATATAGGTGATAATGCAGGAAATTAGCCAGTTAGCTTGGATACTAAGGTAGCCAAATATAAAATCGGTTCATCTTAAATGAATACTATGCCCCAAAAGAAAACAACCACCACCACTTTGAGGCAACCTAGATTTGTTTCTTGGAATTAAAATGAAATAATCCTTCTAATTTGTCTTCAGCTCAGTGACCTAAAAATCCAAGAGCTCTGCTTTAACACAAGTACAGAAATCCTGCTCTCTGCTATGTTATTAAGTTTTATGCCTCCTAAATATACCAGTAGAGGATAAACTGTTTATCTGTTCTCTGTCTTTTCATTACCCATTTTTATGCCTCTAGGTCTCTGTTTGTTAGACTCTGGGGGTGGAGAGAGAAAGACTATTCTCCACAGTTTTTCCCAGATAAACACCCTATAAATTACAAGTAATATTTACCAGCCTCCATGGAGTTTTGCTACATCAGAAGTAGTAGCCACGTGCCTGTATTTCCATATAGCAGGATATGGTATTAATAATTCTATGGATTTACAAATGCATATGCACACACTTCCATACACTGCTTTAATTAACTTGTCCAGCATTTAGAATTCTGGCCGTCTATGAAGTCGGAAGGATCATTAAACCCAATCATATTTTCAGCCTAGCCTGATATTTCACTAGAGCCATTCAAATCAATTTACCCAACAGAGACATTTGTCCCTGGCCTGTCACCACAGCCCATACCCAGCGTCCTACACTTCTTTATCTTTTGGCAGGGCCATCATAAGCGAGCGACACAGAGGGTGATGTATGAGAACTCAAATAAGTTATAAATCCTACAGCCCTTCATCTCCCGTCAGGCGGGTTGAATTTACGCCTACTGGCCTTGGCAACAGGCTCTCAGCTCAGCTCTGGGAAAGTCAACTTAAAATGACACTCTCTAAAGAGTGAGATTCGTTTCTTAAGTTGGCAATAGGGAATGGGCAGGCAGGAAGGCACTAAGGAGAAAAGGTAGAGAGGAAGAAATGCATGGGAGAAAAGAATCCTGCATTTTCTATTTCACCCCCTATTGTCTAATAGACCACCAAGCTGGTCTAAACCTCAGAAGCAAAATATGCTCTATCACTACTCTCCTCCCTTCACCAACTTCACTTTTTAATCATTAGGACCAACCAGCTCTCAAACTGCCTTTCTATCCTAAGACAGGGTAATAGGGTGAGAGAATATATTTTTCCTCTATTGGACACTATGCAGAAAGCACCACGATTGGTTTAAGGAACAGAGGTGAATAAGTAACTTAAATTCCCTCTAACAAAGTGAAAGATGGTAAAATATTGATTTTGATATAGGAAGGGTTATCTCCCCTTCCCCTCTCCACCCCTAGCAACTGTTTTTAGTGAAGGGAGCAGAGAGCTATAAAAGAGATGTTTAGTGAAGTTCAAGAAAGTTGAGTTCAACTGAAACCTCTCTGCATCTCTTTCATGTAAAAATCAACTGAGGCCATGATTTTACATAAACTCTACAATTTCATGTTCATTTCCTGGTCCCGGCTAGTTATAGAACAAGATAGGAAGTCATTTAATCCCTAATTTCTTGGCAGCAAGAAACTCTGAAATAAAATAATGTCTTTACCAAGTCAATATAATCAAATCTGATCTCACTTTTATGATGAGAAATTAGGAGTTTCAAGTGAGTTTGGGTTCTTAGAAATTAGGAGGAGGAACTGGTAGAGGTGAGGGTGGAGATAATACAGAGAAGTTTGAACTATTTATAATTTAACTTCAAACCCAGTACCTGCCTAACAGTAGTGGTATGTGGCTTCACAATTTCTACTGAAATTAACACTGATGCCCCCACCTGGTATTCTCTTTTCCCTTTCCTTTCCATTCATTTAGCTCATCAACAATGCCATAAAAACAGCAATCTCTCCTTCTCCATACACATCTCATTATCCATCCTCCTTAGTATACATCTTGAGTAATGCAATTTACTTCAATGTCACCAAGAGAGACTCATTCCTTTGGGACCGCCATTACCATAAACCACAATCTGCTGCCAATTTATATGTCCTTAACCGCCCCTTGTTTTAACTTCTTTTAAAAAAATGATGACAATGTAAGTTTAGTCCCAGTCCAAATTAAATTCCAAGTTTTTCTTGCTTATTTTCCTTCTCTTTCCCCACCTAAAGGCAAAGGGGAAAAAGGGAAGACCTCTGACCTTCTTTCTGACCACTATAGCCACCAAAGTTGGGTGGGGGGAGAGAGAAAACAGGAAAACAGTAAACTATCTGATGTCCCTTTGTTTTGTACTTTGTTGACACATTCTCCAGGAAGTAACATGTTCCAAGTAAGATTCTGAGAAAGTTGAAGCTAACTCATCATTATGTTATCTAAAACTTGGAAGATCTCTATATACTTGGGGACTTTGCTACACTAATTAAAGGAGGTATATACTGAATATTGTTTAACAAATGTACATCCTATCCCAGCATTCAAGTATAGTAATTGTCTTATTTTATTCTAAATCACCATGACAGGAAGCATTTCCTAACAGATAGGGACTGGACCCTATCCTGATTTTAAATCTCATATCAGATCTGACCCTGGGTATGTCATTTTAACCTCTCAGCACACTAGGCAATAGGTGTTAAAATAGGTCATCAAAAATGCCACATGTGGCCCACAGCACTTGCAAGAAATTAAAATATAATTGGGAAATAATTAACAAAATAAATAAATAAAAAGAAATATATAAACATATGTGGTTTTCTAACTCAATATGCAGCTCATAGGAATTTTTCTGTATAGTTTAGTGAGCTTGACACTACTGCGCCTGCACTGATAGGCATTCCCTTATTCAGGAATACCTTATATGAATTAAGTCACAGGTACTATCCTTATCACTATCAAAGCACCTTTATACTACAGACTAAATAAGGATCCATGCCAGCAACAAGTCAGAACTATGTCCACACTGTAAAAACAGTAGAATATCTAAGGAAAAAAGAAAAGGACATATCAAAAATAATTGATATAGGGAATTAATTTTTACAAGCTTTCCAAATTTTGGCAACTAATACATTATTTATTATTTGTTCAATTGTTTTGAAGTGTCTTTTTTCTCTGCCAAAGAGAATGACCCCTACATTGAAAAGGCCTGATTAAAAAATGGCTACCTTAGATTTGATTCCCCAATAGAATTAAGAAGATAGCATTAGAGCACCTTGGCACCCTTGATGAATTCATCTCAGCTGGCCCAGATGTGCTACATACTCAGGTATTGAAAGAATGTGTGAAAATATTACCATGTGGTAGACTGCTCTATTGGAAATGAGGAAGAATTGAGTACAAATCTTATTTTAGGTATTTCCTAACTATGTGATCCTAGGTAAATTACTTGGTCTCTCTTGGTTTCAGTTTCTTCACTTGTAAAATGGGGATGATATCTGCTTCTACTCCATAGGGTTATTGTGAGGAACAAATGAAATCATATGTGTAAAGTATTTTGTAAGCCATAAAGCATTATATAAATACCAGCTATTATGATGATGTTGATGAAGACAATGATGTTGATGATGATGAAGGTTCCTATCAATGTTCATCTGATTTGCAGCTGTCACCTTCTTTTTCTATTGTCTCTCAGGTTAGAATGTGAGCTCCTTGAGAGTAGGAACTGTCTTGCTTTTCTATTTGCACATAGTAAATATTTAATAAATCTTTTATTCATTCATTTGATAAGAAGCAAATGTCCTGATTCCCCCAACCACCAAAAACTAAAAAAAAAAAAACAAAGAAAAGAGAAGAAAATCTTTAAACTATAGAATACTCAGCTTGACTTCAATTCCTGGGAAAACTGCAGAATGAGTCATTAAAGAGATGGTTTGTGAGCATCCAGAAAAGGAAGCAGTGACTACAAAGAATAGGTTAAGGTGGACAAAATTTGTCTCTTTTTAAAGAACATTACTAAACTTTTATATCAAGGAAGTATTGCAGATATAGTGCACCTAGGTACTAGAAAATCATTTGAAAAAATATTTCCTACTATTCCTGTAGAAAATACAGAGATATGAGTGCTAGAGGATAACACAATGAAATGGATTCAGAACTGATAGAATGGGTGTTACTGGTTCAATGCCAACTTGGCAGGAGGTCTCCATTGGAGGTCCCAAAGAGCTGTTCTTGGTCCTCTAGTGTTCAGCGTTTTATCAGTGATATGAATATAGATGACATGACAATGAAGTTTGCAGACAACTCAGAGCACAGGGGGATATCTAACATGCTAGATGATTTGAGTTTAGATACAAAAAGTACTTGACTGGCTAGGACACAGCACAAATCTAATTAGGTGACATTCAGTAGGGATAAACGTAAAGTCTTACATTGGGGGTATAAAAAGTCAACTTCACAAGTGCAAGATGGAGGGAGGGAGGCATCATTCCACAGCAGTTTGCCTGAAAAGGGTATCGGAGTATGAATGGACTGCAGCCTCAAAATGTTGGGACTGTCATGTGATGAAAAAATAGAATGTAATCTTGAGCTGCATTATGAGAGAAGTATGTGTGTGTGTGTGGTGTGTGTGTGTGTACACATGCATGTATGTATATATCTACATATATGTCTCTATGCATATATGTATGTGTGTATGTATACACACATATTTTTGTATAAACACAACATATATATATGTATGTGTGTGTATGCCAGTATAAGGGAATGATATATGTTGTCCTGGTCAGACCTAATCTGCAGTATTGTATTCAGTTCTGGGTTCCACATTTTTAAAGTGTCTAGATATTTGGAGATACCCCATTTTCCAGAGCAAAGACCCAGGGAGAGTTTGGCATAACAAGTCTTTGTGCTCACCTTCTGGATGATCTCAGCCCCTGCAAAACATCAGAACTGTTTCACACCAACATCAGGTGGTCTCTGGGCTTGGACAAGCAGTCACAGTATCCATGTTTCAGTCATGAAATATGCTACAAATCAAACTTGTCACATTGTTGCAGTTACTCTTGACTGTCAGGGCTATAGCTCACTGATTACCATTGGTGTAAGTGTTAAGATCTCTATACACTGCCTCAGGCATGTCCCAATAAGGGTGGGGATTGGGCACATGTGTCTTTGCTGGCAAGCCATTTTTCTCACTTTGAAATTAAACTAACTCTCCTCTCTCTAACCTGCTTTGGTTGGCTCTCCTCATTCACAAATTACAGACCAGTTCCAGTCTGGTTGATAAAGAACATTGAGAAGTAGGAAGACCAGGTCAGCCAGGAGTAACCTATACCTCTGCCTTCCTTTCACCCCATTTGGATCCTATTCAGGGCAGACCACCATTAGGGTACCATCTGAATGAAAAGGGAGTCATTTATTCTATTTCTTCTAATGAAATGGATCAAGCCATAGCATCTGTCCTACAACATCTTCCTAAGGTCCTCCATACCCTACTATCGACCTTACTTCCATGCTCTCCAGACTTCCAAGTATTTCATCTGACCAACTGATGGACCTACTAAGGACAAAGCCCCTATGAATGTCTGAGACTTGACATCAGCCTTGTGTCTTTAGGACTTCGGGGCTTTTCAGTTCATCCTCAAGCTAAGCTTTCTTTTATTTACTGCTCCCTCAATTAGAATGTGACCTCCTTGAGAGCAGGTACTGCCTTGAATTTCCTATTTATAACCCTAGTGATTAGGATAACGTTTGACAAGCAGTATACAGACTTTTTTCCATTTATTCATTCAGAAGCTGGAAAGTTGTCCAAGCTCATTCTAGGGCCTCATTCAGAGGCTAAATGATGACTTCTCAGGTATAGTAAGTGTGAATTCCTTTTATGGATGAGTTACACTAGATAGCCACTGAGCTCCCAATAACTCCAAAATTCTGTGGTTCTGCAATTCATCCAGTTACCTAAAGACTACCACGATCCAAATAGTGCCTCTATGGGTACTTTATGCTCATTTAAACTACAAGAGAAATCCTCTCTCTCCGGAGAAACGTACCCAAATGGCAAAGGGGTGAGGTGACCCAAATGTGGTACAGTGGATAAAAGGCAGTGAGAGCTAAGGCACTCATCACTAAACATCTGAGAGAGCAAAGGACAAATCTCATCTTATTCAGTCCAAGCACACCTTGACAAACCACTTTCCTGCCTTAGATGTCCTCTGTATATGAATATAATACAAGACTTTGGAAAGGATTTGAGAAATCTTGTTTTCTAATTCACATATATGACTTGTTTCTCCAAAACAATGGAGCACAATTAGTGGTTTAAGTGCACTGAGCTCTTCAGATGAAGACTCCTATTGGCACAAACTTTTTTGAGAAAAAATCAGTTACATCTATAAATAACCATTTGCAGGCAATGGACAGAAATAGGACATGTTCTTTTCACATGAAGAGTTGTCAAAGGAGAATATCAGATCCATTTTCATGAAAAGGCCAAATATGGCATGTTTTATGTCATGAAAAGAATACTTTAAAAACTTTTTGAAAAAAAGAAAAAAGGAATGAGACTAGAGAGCAAAACTTATTTTAAAAAGAACAATGCTTACTCATAATTCTTTAATATTCTTTTTGTCATTAACTACTATAGGTAAGTCAAGTTATGACTTAAAACAATTCTCCATTTCAACCTTTTTAACTTTGTTGACATTTTTTTACTTTTGATAAACCAAAACAAAAATAACTTATCTTTTCCAGTTTTCAGATATTTTAATGATGACATCTATGAATTTCTAATATTTTAAAGATGAATTAGATTTGTAAAGAGATAGGTTCTTTTTATTTAAACTAAACATAAAAACTAAAATAAAAGCTTAAATTTAAGATCAAAGAATTTAAAGCAAGAAGAGATGTTGGAAATCATCCAGTCCAAATCACATTCTTAGAATGAGGAAACTAATACTCACAGAGATAAAGTGACTTACCTAAGGTCACCCAGTTAGTAAGTAGTAAAAATGATGATTCAATACTAAATTCAAATAATAGTTCACATTTCTGTCTTCCTTTTCTTAATAACCTTCCATCCTAGGATGCCATGTTCAGAATATTTCTTGAATCCTTTCCACTGCTTTGGGCCACAAGGTGATGTAGAATACTTGGAATCAGGAAGACTTGAATTCAAAGCCTTGATTTACACAACCTCTGTGAGGTTTGACTTCTTCATCTGTCAAATAGGGATGATCACAGCACCTAGCTTCCAGAGTCATTCATGAGAATTAAATGAGATAATATTTATAAAGTCGTTTATGTTTCATACATCTTAAAGTGCTATAATCGTAGCTATCACTACTATTCCTACTACCACCAAAACTATTACTACTGCTACTACTACTACTATGAACTACTGATTAGTGTTTTAAAAGTCCAAAAAAAAAGGACAGTACACACACAGAGCAGAAGTCATCACCATCATATAGATGCCACTTTACCTTCACAATTTTAGCACTACAAAGGCACCTTCTGGAAGTCTTTGTTTCACAGGTCTTTCAAATTCATCATTTGACTTGGCATATCATTTTAAACCTTTCAAATATTTGGTAATGTCTGATTTTGTTGTATCCATTTCAGGAGATTCTCACCCTAGGGTATTATCAGTAGCAAGAATATAGTTTTATAAAATTAATGGCTAATCAATCAGTGAGTCAATACTTCAGGTCATTTGTGTGCATGGTCCCATCACTGACAAAGCCTGTGCTATTTAGAAAATATAGTTAGGTTAAATGGAATTCTTAATATAAGTTCCAAGAAGCTTCAAGTTCTCCTGGGCAGAAGTAAATTTAGGTCAAAAATAAATCTTTCAACTCAAAACAGCAAGTAACAAAATCACTTAACCTAGAATTAACTCTTCTTTAATGAAGTGTTCTGGAGGTATTAACATGAGCCAAGGTATTAAACTCCAACCTGGAGAGCAAATTAATCTTCCCATAGCAAAGTTTTATCACACCATTCTCCTGCCTTAAATTCCTTATTTGTTTCCTTACTGACTTTCAAATACAGTTGACATTCCTTATCCTTCAGAAAGCATTCAGAGCTTTCTATGATCTAGCCCCAAATTTACTTTATGTAAGGTTAAATCAGTCCTCAGCCTACCTATGTTTCATTATTCCCCTATCCCTACACTATGTCCTGGATAGAAGAACCTCATGGTCCTCCAAGAATCCTTTCCTGGCCCCCCTCAATGCTAGTACCTTCCCTCTGGTACAACCTTCTTTGTATGTTGTCACCCTCATTAGATTTTGAATTTTTTGAGGGCAGGAGCTATTTTTATCCTTAAAAGAATCTTCAGCATTTAGAACAGTTCTTGACGTATAGCAGGCACTTAATCAATGCATGTTGGCAACTGGATTTGACTCATGGACTAGGATATAACACATTTTCTCAACTGTGCCCACCTCTTCTTGGTATTCCACCCTTCCCATTTCTGCCCATCAAATACATGCCAATGTAGATGGAGTGCATGCCAATTTTTCCAAAATTTCTTTACAGATCCCTAAAAGCTAAAGAGATTCTCTCTCTCATTTTAATTTGATAGAACTATGTTGGCTCCTTTATTATTTTTCCCACTCTAATCTGTATTAGAACTGTTAGTAAAGTCATTTCATTTTCACCTAGTATTTTATAACATGTTTATAAATCCATTCAAGGGAGGGGTTATTTTTCATCTTTATGATAAATAAAATATAGAATTTTTAATTCTATATATACAGCATATAGTATGTCTTCAACATACGAGTTACTTGGTACCCCTTTATTTCAGTGTAGAAAAGAAGGTAAGAGATGAGACCCTAATTCTGACTTCTACTTCTGAATTCCTAGTTCATAAGATTTCCTAAAAAATGTTGCATAGATTCCAAAATCATCATTAGAGCTATGACAAAACAAATATATTTAAAATATTTATCAAAAACTAAAGTGGTCCTTAGATTTGATTTAGGGGGCATCAGCTGGGTCAGATTGTTGTGGGGGAAAAGCAGAGGACTAGGAACCAGGAGGCATTGACTCTAATTCTGTCTGGTTCTGCCCCACACTAGTCATATGACTAGAGGCAAGTCTTTTTATCTTTCTACAAAGTTGACTGCCATATAATTTCCAGTAACCACGTTAGTATCAATGAGTATACTAAGGTATAGAAATTATAATCTCTATGACTTCTCAGACCAAAATTCTCCTAAATAGGCATTGTACTGTCTAATTGTATATAAGCTTCTTGAGAGCAAGGATGGTCCCAGGTTTTGTACCTCCAGTGCCTATTGCCAATAATAAATAATAAATGCTAATTTTCATTTTTCGTCTATAAAATGATTGGGTTGCAGGAGATGACACCTAAGGATTCCTTTGGCTCTAAAATGCCTCCTTGTTGATATTTCACTATCCTTTGGCATAAAAAAGAAAGATTTTTTTCATCATGATTGGGCACCTTTAATAGAACATGAGTGTCAAATATATGGCCCAAGGAACTTCCCTCATGGTAGAAGGTTGACCAAAAGAATTCCAACAAAGATAGACAATTGATTTCCAGAAGGAACAATCAACAGAGAAAGACTGTCACAGCTATAAGTGTCAAGGCAATATAAACAAGAAAAAGGTAGTGGAGGCAAGGGGTAAACAGGTATTATTGAAAAGAAAGAGCCTGAAACTGAAATATTACCTTTCATAAGAATATAATTAACAGAATAAAGTTAAGTACTTATTCAAACATGTTTAGGTGAGATACTGAAGGAAGAGGAAGAGAGGCAGAAGAAAGAAAAAAAAGGAGAAGAGGGGTAGAAAGAGAAGATGGAGAGGAAGAGAAAGAGAAGGAAAAGGAGAAATAGGAAAAAAGAAGAAGAGAAAAGGAAGAAAAACAAGAAGAAAGAAGAAGAAGAAAATGAGGCCAGGGAGAGAAAAAACAATGGCTAAAACAAAGCAAAACACTACTACGCATACTAATAAAATGCTATTACAGATGCATAAGAAGAAAATAAATCACAGTCTAAAATATTCTGGAAAAACACAGGAAGATAAAAAACAGCAAAACTAAAAGGTAGGAAAAAATAAAGTGAGACAGTCTATAACATAAAGTGAAACACAGACAAGATAGAAATATCTGCACTGGAAGAAAGACAGCTAGGTGACAGAGAGAATCAGGAAAACCTAAATTCAAGCACAAGCTCAGACTGTATGACCCAGGGTAAGTCATTTAGCTTCCGCCTCTGTTTCCTAAGTTATAAAATGGAGACAATAACAGTATTTAGAGTCTTGTTGCCCTGGTCAAGTCACTTAAACTCTCAGCCTCACTTTCCTTGTGTATAAAATGGATATAATAGCACCCATTCAACAGGGCTCTTGGAAAGATCAAATGTTATAGATCATATCATTCAAACAATAAGTATAAAGTGTTTTGCAAATCTTTATATTTCTCTCACAGCTCCTCCTCTGCCTCCTTTCTAGAAGACTAAGAGTTTTGTGAAGGTTTCTATAAATTTCTCACCCCAGAGCAAATTTCCTGCTGGGCTTATCTGAAGCTTCAGTTTTGTCCTTGAAAACATCTTCTAAACCATTTCCTTTTGTGTGTCTTTGCATCAAAAGTCACACGATCCAGGCATAGAGTTGTTGGAGGTCTAAGGAAATGAGTAGGCATTATGTATTTCCTTATGCTTTGACTCTGCATATAAAAAAATTAGTAATCTGGTCTATTAATAATTATTCAAGGAGATAATCCTTCTAGACTATCAGCAAATTGAAACTTGAAATTCCTTATGGCAGAAAAATGTTCATGTAGTGACTTTTCTTTGGGTTACTGTAGTAAGGAAACCAAGAAAGATAAGCATTATAGGTAGTGAGCAAGAACTGTGTGGGAATAACACCAACAATTGCACCATTATCTTCTCCCCTCTGAAGCTTCCTTCAAGCAAAAATCAAAGTATGGAGTAGTAGAATGTCTGGCTGAAGCTGATCAGGTTTGCATAACTGATGTGGTCATAGTGCTACTTATCTGATAGAGAGAGACAGATAGACACACACACACACAGATAGAGAGAGAGGGACAGAGAGACAGACAGACACCGAAACAAAGAGAGAGAGAGAGAGAGACAGAAAAAGAGAAACAGAAAACCGAGTAAGGCTCTGTGGAGCTAACAAATAGGGCTGCAATAATTTTTTGCTCCTATGTAACTTCCCATGTGTATTTCTAGGTTTCTTGAATTGCATATGCCCTTTTGGGAATCTTTGGTGCCAGATTCTGTTACTGAGTTACCTGAGATCTTAGGCACAGAGAACATGGAAGAGTTTGATGGTGATGAACCAATGATAATTTAATTCTTGAGAAAAGACAATGACTCCCCTGAGCTCACCCTCAAACCCCCCTGAGCACCTTTAAATAATGACATAAAACATTCTTGGAGTGGCAGAACCCAGAAAAAGACATTGTGAAATAATTTTCCAACCAAAGAAAACTTAAAAGGAAAGGTCTGTCACATCAGGCTGAGAGTGGATCACAGTTTAGTGGAAGCTGTGCTAGGACAGACTGGGCTCTAAGAAACCAAGAGCAGGTTTTAGGAGCCATTGAATATGCAGAGGCATGACTACACATGATAATCTATATCAAGTTGCCTGTTTTCTCAAATGGGGTGGGGGTGGAAAGGAAGGAAGGGAAAGAATTTGGATTTGAAAGTTTTAAAAATTAATATTAAAAATGTTCTATATCTAATTGGGGGAAATAAAATGCTAAACTACTAATAAGAATATTCTCACACAATCTCTTATGTGGGGATACCCTCTACAGATGTGGATTATGACCCATGATTTTTGTAGAGACATTTTAGAAAATGCCTGAGAAGCATAGATGATAAATGATTTATTTGCCCAGGGCCTAGAAACTAGTAGATGTCAGAAGTGGAATTTGAACTCAGATATTCTAAATTCCATTCCCAACGCTATAAAACATACTCTTCATAGGGATATCACTCATTATTTACATCACTATTATGGCTAAACTCTGAAAATGAATGTGAAGTGGCCAGTCAAGCTACAAATGCTTTGTGACCTTTTGCCTGAAAATATATTTCTTTCTTGAACTCAAAAAAGGTTAGTCTCTGTGTTACCCATGTCTCCACAAATTATCTCATAAAAAAGCACACTTGGATTAATTGCTACTCTGAATTTCTATTGTTTCCAATGAGCCATTTTCATTCCTATGTCATTTTCTCTTTGGGATACACCAATTTTGCTAAGCATCACTCTATGCATATTCCTTGTGCTTTTTCTCCTTGGGGGTGATTACTGTATCAGAATCTCCTGGGGAGGGGGAGGAGAGCAAGATGAGGAGAGAGAGAAAGGAGGATAAGGAGAAGAAAAGTTACAAAAGAATTGGTTGCAGACAGCTACTAAATACGTTGTAAATAGATTAGTGAATACGGATTGAACGTCCCTTCTTTCATTCTCTTCTCCCTATGACCATCCCCCCTTAGTTTTTGGTACCCCCTTCCCCAACATCTCTGCCAAGCATGACTATCCCCCACTATCGAAACCTGGAAATCATTAAAGCCAGCAACATGTGCTCTCTCTCATCTGTCATTTCCCAAACACTAGTCATTTATACTGCAGTAAACAGTACATTAGCTACCAGACAGTTTCTAATCTGTCATCCCTTTTGTTAGATCCACTCTATCTACTCAACAGATGAGGCTGCTTGAATAGACTTCTCCTCCGCTAATGAAGTACCACCCCAGTAACCTTGCTCCCAGTTTGTTGTCAGGCATGAGGGCGGAACCTGTTGCAAAAGCCCAAACTGGGTTACATCTAATCTTCCCAGCATAGAATACCCCCTCAACCATCACCCACATTTGGCTGTCAAAAATATTGAATGGAAGGCTTTAGCTCATTAGCCCCAAGATCAAGAAGTTTCCTGTTTGCCCATGTGCTAGTATTGCTAGCTGCACAATTCAAGACCCTGATGTGGTATGGAGAAATCCTGGGGAAATTCTGCCTAGACCATGAAGAGGACTAGGAGTAATACCCATCGGTGTCCTTGGTCTTCAGGACCGACCTGAAATTAAGGAGATGAGATTCTAGTTTTATGTCCACCACTCACTCCTAGGTCTATTTCCTTATTTGCAAAATGAGGGGGGAAAGATCAAATCATTGCAAAAATTCCTTCCCACTCAAAGTTAATATGATTCTATTGCTCTAACTCCTCATTTCTTGGCAAGATGGCTAATCAGGGCTCCCCTACAGGAGAGAATGGGCATTATTGAATGTTGGATTTAGAGTCAGAAAGACATGAATTTAATCCAGTCACAGATAGTTACCAGCAGTGTGATCTTAAGAAAGTCATTACAATACTCTGAACCTCCATTTCTTCATCTATAAAGTGGGGATGAAATTGTAGAAAGAACAGAGTCAGTGTGAAGTAGCAGATGGAGAGCTGACATTGGCATCAGAAACAACTTGAGTTTGATTCCTCCTGATATTTCCATCCTAGCTGCATGACCCTAAGCAAGCCAGGCAGACTATTGGTAACTTGCAACTCCAGACAACATGCAAAGGCCATAATTTGCAGAGCAGGTACAAGTATAAACAGGGAGTTCCCTTTAACAATGAAAATGTCAAAATAAAAATATTGAACCAAAATAAAAATATCATCTAACTCCCTGGGGTTATTATAAAGATCAAATGAGATAGCATATGTAAAATACACTGCAAAATGTCATCTACAATTTTTCTTAACATTATTCATTATCTACAATTTTTTAATATTATTCATTAGAAAAAAAAGCCCCAATTTTTTCTCTGAATCATGATCATATATACCATGCAAGTGACAGTTAACTGTTATAACATGGCAGATACCTTCAATTCATACAAACTCATTCTATTATTTCTAACCAACAGCTAGAAATGAAAGACCATTCTAGATCCAATTCTATGTCCCTGAGCCACCCAGTCCCCCAGCTGTTCCCTTTTCTGTTTTGTTTTGTTTCATAAAGACAGCCATTTAACTTCCCGTCATCTTCAGCTCCTAATTGCAACAACCAGATGGAATTGCTGGGTGATTCCGAGACGGTTTCATTCCGACATTGATGGAGAGAGTCCATCTTCTCACAAGAGATTTCTGATTGGATCACTTGGTTACTATTCATCTCAACATCTGGAAGAGTTTTACTATTCTCTTTAATTTAAATGAAAAAAAAATCTCCTTTTTTAAGTGTTATAACATTCTTCTAATGTGTTATACTTTTAAAACAATGACCCACAGTTTAATGTTGGTTTTTTGTTTGTTTAAATCCAGAAATTAAAAAAAAATCTAACAAAGGAAAAATCAATGCAGTTTTGGTCAGGTGGACTCACAGTGCCCCAAGTAGCAAGTAAGGTGGCAAGGAGAAAGGCTGTGACAGCTAGAAATCCAGAGGAAACACATCTACTAGTTTTTCTTATTGGTTTCCTGACATTTGCCACTTGGATGACTATTTAACATGATCCAGAAAAATGCTGCTTTTCAGGTACAAGATTTCCTTGCATAATATGCGTTGGTGGTAGGGTACCTCAGCTGGTTCTACAAATTGGTATTGCTTCTTTTTGAACACCAAGTTCAGGAAGACTTGCCTTCCTGTACCTTAGTTCCCATGGCTGAGTATGCTCACAAGAAATTGTAGTTTGGATTTGCTATTAACTATAGACATTTGAGGTCATGTTTCTGGAAACTACTCCATTATATAGCTAGAACTTTGGGGCACCCAAAACACAGCTTTTAGAAAGGGTACCCTTTCTATTTGATTACAAAATAAAAGTCTTTCTAACCCTCTTGTCAAGCAGAGATTAGTTAGATGCTATTTTCACCTCCGGAGAGGAGATGAAAGGAAAGATGCAGCTGACAGAAAGTCCATCTCTTGCCTTGAATTTAACCTGCCCTTTGTACTTGATTTACCAGAGAGAGCCACAAGGGAAAATAATTTTTTTAAAAAAAGATATATAATATTATACAAATGTAGAGTGTTACCAATTAAATTTCACCAAGCTGTGATTGATCTTTAGAACACAGTAATGAGTTCGCATATATCTCACTCTTTAAAGTTTGTAAAGAGCTTTATAAACATCTCATTCTCCTCACAACAAGCCTGATAGCTACTCTTATTATCCATATTTTACAAATGAAGAAACTGAGTCAAAGAGAGATTAAGTGACTTGTACAAGGTCACACTTAGTAAATATATGAGACTGGACTCCATATCCAGAGCCCTAACCATTGTACCACCTAGATGGTCTACTGACATTACATTCCTATTTTTATACTGACATCAAGTTTAAAACGTTTGGCTGAAGTATTATTTGTGGATATAGTTTAGCTTTATTAAGAACTTTATGAACTAATTCAATCAAGCAAACATTTAATAAACCCCATTTTCCATATGATATTCTGGTAAGATGCTGGGAATATGAAGGTTTTTAATAAAGAAAACTATCCTTCAGAGAAGCATGAGATCAACAGAGCCAAGAGGCATCAAGGAAGATTTTGTGTAGAATGTGGAATTTTAATTGATACTCAATGGTTGAATGTGGATAGGCAAAGGAGAGAGAGGAAAGTAGTTCAGAGGAAGGGAAGTAATGGAAACTTCTATCTAACTGCTTCTTCTGACCTCACTTCCTACTCCTCTAAAACACTACTAGAGTGAGACCATAAAGGAAATCATGGTAAAACTAGAAGAATCAACCATGTGGAAGTACCATTGCAGCAGCACACTGAATGGAATCTCCAGTTTCTTTAACCCTAATTTGCTCTAGGCTCTCACCTCTATATTTTCATTGAAAATTTCATTCTTATAAAAGGAAAGAAAATTAACTATTTATGAAATATTTACCATGAGCAAGGCATTATTTTAGACTCTGAGGTACCAATATAGATATAACACAGATCCTGCTTTCAAGGATATCACAATCTAAATTTGGGGAAAAGATGAAAATTCAGATAATTCATGAGAAAGCGCTATATAAGGGAGAATGTCATTTGTGCATTGGAGAAGTTTGTAATGAATTCTATGAGAAATTTAAGAAGCCCATTTTCATCTAGGAGAGTCAAGGCAGATCCTTAATTGAGGTTTAATACCCCAGGTCCCATCCCTCCCAAATCTGATCCTCTTCTACCTTTCCCATTCCACAGTGTCTTTTGGAACTTCCATTCATCATCAACCTCTTCTTGAACTCTTTCTAACTTTTCTAATTAGCTGAACCTAGATTCTACCCCAGAACTATCCAATGCTCAGTGTTCCTTTTCATACTCATCTTACAGGAACTGGAGGTAGGGATAGAATTCTCTTTTCTCCCCAAAACCATTTCCTGACACCATTTGCCACGAACACCTGACAACCTTTCCCCCTTTGAAATTCACATAATCCATCTACAGCATCCTTTCCTGGCTAGCATCTGGCAACCTCCTCAATACTTTCCATACTTTCTTTAGGATACTGGTACTTGACTCACCATCTTCCCTTTTCACCCTTTTCTCTGGCCTTAGAAACTTCAACATTCATATTGATAACTACATATTGTGTCTTCTTGTTTTCCTGAATTCTTTAGGTCCTCTGTAGTTATCAAACCACTCACCAGGGTGGGAATACTTTATGCCACGATCCCTAAAACATTCTATACCTCCAAGTTCTTGAACTCCAAAATCAACCCCACAGTCTTAACTCTTATACTATAGTATTTACTCCCATAACTATTCTTTGACATCATTATAATTTGATTTCTTGATTTTTCTCAGCTTCTTAAGCATCTTATTTTCCCTTTTCACCAAGTTTCAACCTTATAATTTTTTCCCTTTCTTAGATAGAAACAAGATACCTTTTGCTAAAAACCCTTTTAATGCTAAACTTGATGGTTCTCAGATATTTTTGATGAGCCATTTAAATAAGCTCTTTCTTTCACCCTTAAATTACTTTGTCCCCTTGACTTCTTTAGGTCTCCATGCTATTAATTCTCTATCTTAGAGAACTCCTACCACCCACATCCTCTATTTCAAATTATGTTGAAAATAATCATGAATCCATAGGGAGTTTGTGGATAAATTTATGGTATTTGACTTAAACCAGTCTCTCACAATACTTTTTACTTATCTTAGATTGATTTTATATTATATTGTCCATAAAAACTACTTAAAACTTCTTTCCTCAAGCCTAGACTATTGCCCTCTCCTACCTCACTCGCAAGGGTAGATCTTACCTCCTAATTAACTGAGAAGACTGAAGCAAAACAACATGAAATTCCCCATCTCTCCTCTTCTACTCTATTCACTATCCTGACATCTTCACCCATTTCTCCCTTTTACCTCCTAGGAGGAGGTTGTGCCTCTCTTTTGCCAAAATTAGTGCCCTTATCTTTATCCTTGATCCATTCCCCTACACTCTCCTTGGTGACTTTGATCTACCAACTATTCTCCTTTTCTCTGTCTCTAACTCTGTCCCTTTATGTGTATCTGCCTCTATCTCTCTGTCTCTGCCTCTCTCTTCTCTCCCTGTTTCTCTCTCTTGCTTTCTCTCTCTGTCTCTGTCTCTCTCTTCTCTTCCTGTTTCTCTCTCTAACTCTCTCTCTTTCTCTGTTTCTCTCTCTTGCTTTCTCTCTCTGTCTCTGTTTCTCTGTCTCTGTCTCTCTCTTCTCTCCCTTTTTCTCTCTCATCTTCTCTCTCTGTCTGTCTCTGTCTCTCTGTTGCTCTTTCTCTGCCTTTGTTTTTCTCCCCTCGTATTCCTTTCCCTCCTTTCTTCTCTCCTCTCCTTGCTTTTTACGTTTAGCCACCTATAACAAACATGATCATGATGTTCCATATTAAAAAAAAACAACAAAACTCTTCCCTTTGCACAACCACACTCATTAATGTATCATTTTATCTCCTTAATTTTTTTGATTTCCAAACTTCTAGAAGGCATCATTTTTATTCTCTCTCTTTCTTTACCCTGACCTCTCTAATCACTCTCCTTTGACTCACACCACCTCCCTTTGTTTAAAAAAGACTTTGCCCCTCCCTCTCCTCACTATCAAATATTGAGACTTTCAATAAAGTAATATTGATTTAGGTCAATGTGGTGGCAAGAGGAACAAGGAAGTGAATCCAAGAGAAATTCAGAGAAGGAAAAGAAAAAGAACTAGTAAGATCCAATAACTAAATGGATATGAGAAATAAAGTAGGAGAAATTGAAAATGAATACAAATTTTGCATGACTAGAAATAATCAAACTATCCTGACAGAGCAAAGATTATGACTTACTTTTAGGCAGGGACTTAGCTTCAGCTTTGTTCAGGGTATGCTTTAGTTATATACTTCATTAATTTTACATTGACTATGAAGCAGCATTGTACACATAAAGTGGATAGAGTGCTGGACTTGGAGTGAGGAGGAAACGGGTTTGGACCCTGCCCCCAGATATTTACTATCAATGTAAATCACCACCTTTCTGGTTCTCAGTTTCCTCATCTAGAAAATGAGGTGTTTAGACCAAATAACTTCTAGGGGCCTTTCCAGCTCTAAATCTATGATCCTATGACTCTAGGATAGGGATTACTTGTGGGTCAAGCCTTGAAATGTATTTTTGATACATGGGGTAGTTCAGAGATTTTCCAAACAGCCTCTATAGACACAGCAACATAACACTCCCAACGTACCAGAAACTATCCAAATATCAGAGGAAAGGTTAACTTTATGAACTGGAATTCACAATTCTGTTTCTATCACTATTTAAAGAACTGATTTTTCTTTCTCATGAAATGGAACTAGGTTGCACCCAAGTTTTTATTACAGTAAATACGACTGTAAGGATTAGATAACAGTATTGAACTACCACTGGAGGTCAATGGCATGTGACATAACTTGTATTTTAGGCATTATTCCAATAGGGGAGCAGAGACGGAGGAAAGGAAAAGAAGGAGAAATGAAGAGGAAGAGAAGGAGGAGGAGAAGGAGGAGGAGGAGAAGAGGAAGAAGAAGGACAAGAAAAAGAGGAGGAGGAAGAGGAGAAGAGGAAGAAGAGGAGGAGGAGAAGAAGAGGAAAGAGGAGGAGAAGAGGGAAGAGGAAGAGGAAAAGAGAAGGAAAAAGAAGGAGGAGAAAAAAGGAGGAGGACAGGAGGAAGAAGAGGAGGAGGGAAAGAGGAAGAAGAAGAAGGAGAAGAAAAAGAGGAGAAGAGGAGGAGGAGAAGGAAAAGAAGAAGAGGAAGAAGAAGGAGAAGGAGAAAAGGAAGGAAGAGACAGGAAGTGGGAGATGAGGGTGGGAGAGGTATGTTAAAGAGAAAGTTAAGGAGACAGAATAGGAGAGGGAATGGGAAAGGAAAACAAAAGGGAAGAGGAAAGAGAATAAGAGTGGCAAACAGCAGTAAAAGCAATAGAATGACTTCTCCCTAACAACTTGTGGCCATGTAAATAGGGGGTAGTTTTCTGGAGGTCACACTGCCCCACATATAGATGCATATTTATATATTTATTGTTATGTATATTATAATATGTTATATTATATATAATATATTATATTTATTGTTTTCTGCTTTGCCATTGCACCCTATAGGCCATAGGGCCTTTCTCTCGGGCTTCCAATTTAATTCTCTTATAAAGCTGTATACCCCAAGTTCCTTGAGAGACTAGGGGCTTTCTCTTTGTATATCTAGACTAGACCTTGGCACAGTTCTTTGCACAGAGTAAACTTTAATTGTCCTTTTCCATTCATTCATTCATTCAATCATTCATTCACCTCATCCCCTTAAGATGTGAAAGATATTCTGTAGAATAAGGACATCACTAACCAGTTGTAGACATGTAGCCAGGTGGATTGCAGCACAATGCCCTTAATCCTTTCAAGTTAAAGTTTGGTTTTGTTTTTAAGCAGCAGCCAAAGCAAAACACAGTAATACTCTCACTCAAATGGGACCAAAGACTCCTGCCTTTTTAATAACATTCCCAAAACTGTTTCCATTCTAACCATTCCATCTCTCAAACTAGCATTAAGCTCAGGATGACC
Source organism: Potorous gilbertii (assembly GCA_028658325.1). Lineage (NCBI taxonomy): Eukaryota > Metazoa > Chordata > Mammalia > Diprotodontia > Potoroidae > Potorous > Potorous gilbertii. The sequence continues at coordinate 47,258,548 of CM053774.1, read as the reverse complement.
TCACACTAGCAATCAAAGAAATACTGACAATGTCACTGCTCAGGTCTTTTCCTATCTATTACCCAGAGCACTAGCTATGCCAAGTTTGCTTCTCTCCATTAACCAAAGAACTTAGTAGGAGAGATGACTTTAACCACATGCCAGATTGAATTACTCCCCAATGGATTCTTCTTGGCAATTGGACTCTTTCCCTCCTTCTTTCCAAATGGACTTAATGTAGTTGACACTTGTTCAAAAGCCCTCTACCCCCTGCTCTATAATGAATGACCAATTACCTAATCTGAGGTAATACAGGACCCTATCAAGGCTAATGAAGACATGGTGGCCGAAATTCTGTTTGCAATGCAGAGTCCCATTAGGGAAGATTAATGACCTTTTAACTCACACTTCTGCATTCTGGCTCCAAGCAGTGGGAAAGTCAAAAGAAGCATCTATCACATTATCTAGAAGGCATACAACACTGCTCTGACCAATCAATCAGGAAAGTTCCTCACCAATAGCATCAGGGGAAGGTCCAGAACAAAATCAGACGTGACTTTTCAGTATAGGAAGACAATATGAAGTCTGAGACTGGGAAAAAGGGTGGAAGATTGTCAAGTGGTTACATGACGTTAATGATATGAAATTAGAAATTTTTATCCTGAAAAAATGGAAATCCCGCTGACCTTCATAATATCTGGAGCATGCCCCTGCTCCCACTGCTCCACATTTTAAATTATCTGTTAAGCAGCCATTTGTAGATTGAGTTCACTTAAAGTATCTACCTAGAAATGTAGGCATGGCTCTAGGAGCATACAATCTATGTAAAAGGAACTGTATGGATTACATTATTCATATTATTTTAAGAATCTTTAAAAGTATGAATTTATATCAAACTATTCAAATATATTTCAAGAAGTCATAAATCCAAACAGGCAAAAAATAATAATTTAATTCAAATTTATGAAAAATCTATTCATCATCCTAATAAAAGAGTGATTCTTGACTTTTTATTTTCATTTTTTTCCTATCATGGGCTCTTTTGACAATCTGGTGGAGACTATTGATCCCTTCAATTTTTAAAAAATTGAAGAAAATCCTAAATTTTAGAGATTAGTGAAAATAAAGACATACATAGACATATTTTATTGCTTCAAGTTCACTGACCTGCTTACCTGCATCTGAGAATTAAGAACCCCAGCAATAGAATTATAGATTTATGTCTAGAGGGCATTTTAGAAATCATCTAGTCTAAAGGTAACTGGAAGGGTGGTCGTACCCTCAACGGAAATGGGGAATTTTGAGGAGGAAAACATTGCAAACTCTACCATTACAGTTCCTGATTCATGACTATTCATCCTATGCAACGATCACAGTCCCTAATGTGGAGAACACTGATCTAGTCCAACCCTCTTATTTTACTGAAGAGTCCACTGAAGCAAAGGGATATATAGAGGTAGTAAACCTAAGAAGTGGGATTAGAGCCCAGGTCCTCTAGCTACAGTAACATGCTATATAGCCTTGTATCATACTGTCCCTCTATACTGCTCATTATCCTTAGTTTAGCCACTTTAAGAGTTATAAAATGAAGAAAAAGTCATACTCTGTGCCTTGGGTAGGGAATAAAAAAGGCAGATTAACTTTTCTAGTAATCCTTCATTCAAAAGTATGTGTGTGTGTGTGTGTGTGTGTGTGTGTATGTGTATGTGGTAGAATGAACATATCATGTGGGGAGAGGAAATTGGAAATTTCACAAACTACCTAAGGGGGCAACATAACCAAATTATCACAGCAAATTAAGCATCTCCCTCTAGAGGAATTAATCTCTGCCAATATAGTTTGGCCTCTTCATATGGTCTACCACTATAATATTTAACTTCAGCATTGAAAACAAGGACAGCAGGAATCCTGAAAAAGTTGGTCTCTACAGGGCACAATTCATCAACCTGACATGATAATCTTGCAACCTTAATCTCAAAAACACTCTTCCTCACAAGAGGCACAGGTCATTGTTGCTGGAACAATAGAACTCTAAAAAGGAGTCATCCCTGAGATCTATGGAAGAGGATTTTGTTTTGGAATAGGAGACCACAACTATAACTCAGATATAACAAGTGTCATGTATTCTTTCAGATGTCGGAATGCATACTGATAAGGAAAATGAATATTCCCATTTCCAGGCTCTCAGAGCTTCAAGAATCATGAGAGATTTAGAACTGGAAGAAAAAGGGGTTAATAACTGGAAATCAATCACATAAAATGGTCAAGATGGAGAGAAGACTAGGTACAAGAAGTGGTGACAAAATAGAGTTACTCAGTGATAGTATAGTTAGATGGCTTTGGAATTCATTGAACAACTTCACCACAAGCAAAGTGACTAACAGATCAATGTCAGCTTAGAAAGAGGATTTTAGTAGAATGCTCTAATGTTATATCTTCAGTCCTACTCTGTTCAACAGTTTAATCACTACCTTAGATGAAAGCAGAGATCAAATGCTAATCAAAATTGCAAATAACATGAAATTGGAAGGGAAAGCTAATGAACTGGCTCACAGAACCAAACTCCAAAAAGATCGCAACATGCTGGAACAATGAATTGACTCCAATTAGCATTGTTGGTTCAGTTGTAAATCGTTAACCTTTCTGGGGGAAAATACTAGAATTATTTAAAGAAAATGACTAAAAGTTAGAGGTCCTTGATCTTGATCCTTGATTGTCTTGCTAGACATATACTCTAAGGAGGTAAATGACAATATTAAACATAAAAATATTTATAGCAACACTTTTCTGATGGCAAAGAATTGGAAACAAAAATGTGTATAGATTAGAATGGCTAAACCAATTGTGCTATGTGGATTATGGCTGGGCTATGAGAAACAATGGAGATGATAAACAGAAAAGCATGGAAAGACATGAACGAACGCAAATTTAAATAGAATCAAGAAAATAACATACACAACAACTGTTATAATCACTACAATGATATACAACAATATAATTACACCAATCACAATAAAACAATCTAAACTGAATGTTGCAAAATTATAATGACCAAACGACCCCAAAAAAGAACCATGAACCATGAGATGACAACGTGTGAACACTGCACATAACATCAGAATTTCTTTTTTTTTTTAATAAATTTATTTAACTTTTTACATTCATTTTCACAAGATTTTGGGTTCCAAAATTTTC
>CM053774.1:46792987-47251596 GCA_028658325.1 Potorous gilbertii | reverse complement strand
AGTGGTGGTAGGAATACAACAGCAAATGTTGTTGGTGCAATAACAATGACTTTATTAATTTTTTTCAAGAAAATAAACTAAGCAAGAAGAGATGAAAGAATGAATGAGGACAGTCCTCGTAGAAGTGGAAAGAAGGACAAATATAACAGATGCAGTAAATGCTGATCAGCAACAGGCTTCTATTCCTCACAGATGAACACTTCTGTCAGAGATGAATGACCTTCCCACTGGTGGTAGTGGTTGTGGGGAACCAAAGAAGAAATAGTGCCATGGTTTGATTAGAATGGTAGACCAGAGATCATGTGTGAATTCAATCTAATACAGAGAGTTTTCTCCAATCTAAATTCAAACACTAGTCATATTTCTGGATTAAAATGATATATTTGAAGGGATGTCATGGTTCCTGGACTATACTTCTAAAAAAAACAGTTTCCTCATCTGTTAAAAGGAAGCTGGATAAAATGACCTGTAAGGTCCCTTTTAGATCTGTTTATTATATGGGACCAACTGAGTGGGATTTGGGGGGAGGAATATATGGAGCCCTTCTCACAGCCTCCTCAAAAATGACTGCCGCTAGCTATGAACAAAAGCCACCATGCTTTGTTAAAATAAAAAGTTTTCTTAGTGTCACTACCCTACCATTCATCTCTCCCAATACTCCTCAGCATCCAATCATTGGCCAGTTTCTGTCAATTCTCGCAGTATCTGTTCTGGAATAAAAACCAAATTATCTCTGTCACTGCTCCTGGAAAGAGTATGTCAGTTCTTTCTCACTCAAAATGCAATGTTCTATGCACTGTGCCATCTAGCTGCCTGTAAGCAGAATGTTTAGCACACAGTAGGCTCATAACTTTTGTTGAATTTCATTGAACTTAGTGGGATAAAGTGGAATTTTAGAGGTCAATGTTTATATACACAATTAATGTCCACATGGAGGAAAGTTTTTTTTAATCTTAAAAAGTTTAGCTTATTATTACTAAGCTATCTTTTTAAACATATTCTGCAATAGGATGCCTGTACTTCTTATGGAAATTTACGTTTTTCCCTATTAACAAGTATTTGTTTTCTCTCTTTCCTACCTACCTGACACCAAGTAAAAAGTCAAGAATGAAACCATAGGATACATCTGTAATTACAGGGCTAGAAAGAAGAAGAGAAATGATAAAAGGAAATCAGGAAAGATTGATCGGAGAGGTAGGATAAGACCCATGAAGCAGTAACATCACAGAACCAAGGGAGGAAATGGTGTTCAGAAGGATGGTGGTCAACAATGTGAAATGATACAGAAAGGCCAAAGTGAATGAAGCCAAAACAGAAGTCATTGGTTTTGTCAATTAGGAAGTCATTGGTGACAGTTTCAGGACAATAGTAGAAAGAAAGTCAGATTATAAGAAGTTAAGAATAAGCTTGAATTCAAACAACAATCTAAGGAAGCTTCTGTTACCTCTGAAGTCATAACTACTGAGTTGTCATTAAGAGATGAATTGACTTATTTCATGAATTCAGGTCAAATCCTGAACTCTGACAAAAAAAATCAGAAACATCTTTATGTTAAATTATACTGAGTGATAAACATTTAATATAAAAAATACTTTTTTGTCATTTAATGTTAAACTATTCAGTAAAGATATGTCCTTCCCCTTTTTGTGTCTCCTACTTTTTTCTTCCATCTCTATCAATAAAAAAAGGAAAATTAAAATCCTCCTAACACATATGAATAGTTAAAAAAAATTACAATATTTTCCCTGTCTAAAATTATGCCTCATTCTGAAGGTTGTAGTAACCTATTACTCTATTATTTCACTTGCACAGAGAACCACTTTGTTATACAACTCTTTATATCAGTGTACTTTGGCCTCTTCTCTGAAATATGTAATCTTAGAGAGTTACCTAGAGCACTGAAAGTTTAAGTGACTTAACAAGGTGAAACAACTATGTTAGAGGCATTGGATTTATTTAACCTTCAGGAAACCTGACTGGATTTTTTTCTTTTCTTTCTCTCTCTGTCTCTCTCTGTCTCTCTGTCTCTCTGTCTGTCTGTCTGTCTGTTTCTCTCTCTCTCTCTCTCTCTCTCTCTCTCTCTCTCTCTAAATGGGATGGTGAAAATAGCAAATATATGTGCATGTATACACAGACACACACATACACACACACACACACCTCATGTTCTAGTCTCTTGTGGATTGAGGTCATCAGACTCTGACCATATTTCTTAATGAATATCATTTCAGCCTATGATACCCAAGGAAATTCAGGGATTTGGGTATTAAGGATTGATAGGAAAGCAACCAGAATCAGATTTCTTCCTCCTCTTCCCTATTCTGAAGATCCCATGTGTCCCTTCTCTTAATCTCAGTTCTTTCCTCCTTATCATTTCCACTGTAACTATGGTGTTCATAACTGGAGGGTGACCTGTAACGTCCTTCTGGGGATTTTAGGGAAAGATTGAAACGAATACATGTGATCAGGATGGAGAGGGGATGATGATGATGATGACGACGATGGTAATGGTTTATTTGGCACTTAAGGTTTACAAAATACTATATATATATATATATATATATATATATATATATATATATATATATATATATATATATATATTATCTCATTGGAGACTCATGACAACCTGGCAACACAAGTGTTCTTATCATCCTCATTTTAGAGTAGAAGAAACTGATGCTAACAGGATAAGTGACTTGCACAAGGTCACACAGCTGGCAGACTAGAACACTGAAACTGAGAGAGGTTAAAGAGCTTATATCTATTCACAAAAGCAGCACCTTGGGAGTGGTAGAGCTGGGATTAGATTCTCAGTATTTCTATTCATAGGCTTTCATTGACCATCAATTTTAAATGAGTGTCTTCTTTTAAAGCTTTGTCCCCTTTCACAAACTGAGTATTTTAGCCTAGAATTCATGGATTACTGAAGGAAGGGGCCTGAAAAATGAGGGAGAGAACTGTTAAAACAAGGGGAAACAGTTGTGAAGCAAGGGTGAGGAGAAATATTTTACTTGGTGTGTAATAATTTAAAGATTCGATCCCCAGTGAATAGACTACCTTCTGTTCTGATAGGACCACCTGCTGTCTCAGCTACATCAGCTGGCAGATGCTGCACTCTGCAGCTTCTTGTGATCATCCTGCAAGGGGAGAAGGAGAAAACTAGAGAAAGAGACTAAAGAGAGATTTAGAAAACAAGAGCAGACATCTGACTTGCGAAATCATCACTGGCAAGATCAACTCTTACGACTGAAGAGAGAGGATCTTCTCTATCTGGGTCTTCTCCAGTCATCTTGGGGAATATCAGGTCACTGGATTCAGGTAGCTCTGGAGGAGAAGTGAGGCTGCTGACCTTGCACCGCCCTCCCTCACTCAAAACAAAGTGCAAGTCATCATTTCTCTGATGACCTGGTCTTCTTTAGCAATGAAGGATGAACACAACCTGGAATCTACCAATGAATTAAAAAAGGATTTATGAAGCACTTACCCTGTGGTAACCCCTAGGTATTCAAAGAAAAAAGCAAACAGTTCCTGCCTTTAGATCTTACATTCTAATGGGTGAGATAACATGTATATAGTTATACACAAGATACATGCAATATGGATAAAACGTCCCTTATAGGAGAATGGGGGGGAATACTACCATTTTGGTGGCAGTGGGAAGCCTACAGAAGTCTGTGCTTGACCTGCGTCCAGAGATCTTAAGAAGCATAGGTGAGAAGAAAGGGTGTTGAAAACTAGCAGGATAACTAGGGCAAGGACAGAGATGAGAGGGTGTGACTCTTATAGTGTGTGTTCTTCTTTCATTGCCGAAAAAGACCATGCCATCAGAGAAAGGATGACATGACTTGCACTTGACTTTGTTTTGAGTGAGGGAGGGCTGTGCAGGTCACCAGCCTCACTTCTCCTCCAGAGCCATCTGAATAAAGTGACCAGATATTCATCAGAATGACTGGAGATGACCCAGGATGAGGCAACTGGGGATAATGACTTATCCAAGATCACACAGCTAGTGACTGTCAAGTGTCTGAGGTGAGATTTGAACTCAGGTCTTCTTGACTCCTGCACTGGTGCTCTATCAGCTGTACCACCTAGCTGTCCCAACTCATGGTGAAAGCTAATAGAAAGAGAATGTTTCTTTTTCAGGCAATTAGCCTCCGAAGCAGAGACTATAGCACATGCCATGATGAAAATGGGAGTTGAGTTTTTACCTTGGAGAGTTCACATCACAGAAACTGATAATGCTTATATGTGTATGTGTGTATAATATAAATATTATACATAATATATAATACATATATATGAGGATCAAAAAATGAACAACTAGGATCTGAGATTCTATAGCTACTAAAGAGTCATTCCTAAAGCAAAATGAAAACAGGATTAATTTAATCACCCATTTAGGATTTACCAGTAAATTATATGCTTTGAGAGGCAGAGAGTAAATGGAGACTGGACCTGGGAATCAGGAAGGCCTGGGTTCTAAATCCTGCTTTTCACACATACTAGCTGTTTGATTCTTTCCAAGTCTCTAAAACTCTCAGTGCTTTAGGCAAATCTCTAAGATCAAAAGCTACACAGCATCAGGTGTCAGTTTGCATTGGTTGAGGGATTATTTCACTTAGAATTCTTGGTACCCATGAATAAACAGAGAGATAAAGAAAAAAAAATGACAGAATCTCCAGAGTAGGAATTTATTGAAAATTTCAAACAAGCAAAAAAAAAGTTTCTTTGAAAGAACCTAACTCATTTTAGGGAAATGCCCATAGAAAGTAAAGTGGGTTGTCAATATTATTTTATATTTATCATGTGTCAACATCGTTACTAGTAGAAGCTGTAACAAACTGGGCATGGGCTGATCTACTTTGATCACTGCCACTCCACAGAATTGATGTAAATGGAAAGAAAAAACTTACCACTAATAAGAAAAAAAATTCCATATGGCTAAAACCCAAAGAGTTAGTTTTGGCAAACAGCCACTACATTCATGAAACAAATGGTTTGTGTTATTTCTTTTTCCTGTCCCCAATACCTTCCAGCACATGCTATCTATACATCACAACATTTGGCACTTAATTCATACTATGCAGCCTCTAATGTACTAATGCCTGACTTAGAAGTGACCCATCTAAGCAGATACCTCCCACCTCAAACCCTTGCCAATGAGGTCATGGGAACAACTGTGGAAAAACTTGGAGGTTGTAGAGAATCATTAGGGTCAGAAAAGTGGAAGCTGAAAAAGAGAATTTAAGGAAGCTGGTCACAGACCAGACCTAGGTCTGCCTAGGGGAGGGGAAGGTAATTGACACAAAACCCTTTACCCATTCACTAAATTTTTTTTGCCACTTTGTTATGCTACTTAAAATTCTAAAACTAGATATTCTCTTGGCTTAAAAAAGGATTTTAAAAATGCAAATACCTCTGGGGGAGTTACAGAATTATTTTAACACTTAATATTATATTAATATAAATTCATTAAACCAGATTACTTTCTTCCTAGATGGGTAGGGGAGACAGGGAACATCTTTTCAATCCAGTTTATTATTCTATCTGGTTAAAATAAATAGTTAGCAATATTGTAAGGATGCATGTTTAGATATGCTAGAGTAGAGAAGAAGAAGTGGTTATTAATGAATTATGGTACCTCCTAGAACCAGGTCAGATCTGGGTGGGATGCTGAGAGCCTAGCAACGGATTTTGTCGTCTTTTTGATGTATATATTCTCAACAACTGTCTACCTTGTCTGTATTCTCCCATTAAGTATCCCCCAAGGATTCTCTGTAAGGTCTTTTTCTAGGTCTTTTAATATGTCATGGGTACCAATGTTGCCCTAAAATTATCTTATTAATCCTAATTCTCATTACATGATCAACCACCCCCTCTTTTGATAATACATTTTCTCAGTGTTAACCTTCGTTAAACTTCTTGTCCATAGACCTCAGTGGAAAAACACTCTGCTGAAGCTTACTTCTATTCATCATGCCTTTATCCAGAATCATCTGAAACTTTGATTCTTTGGAGACTGGGGTGTGGCAAGATTTCCGAGCAGTTAGTATTGCTGAGAGACTGCTAAAAAGAAGGGATTTATTTTTCCCACAGGGGAGCAGCTTGGACTCATTAAAGGCCTCGTACAATTTCTGAAAGGCAATCTAGTCAGCCCAATCTTTTCCTTGTGTCACTGCAGTGTCTGTCCCAGATATATTTATTGATGTATTAAGCCAATGTTTGGGCATTAAGAGAGTGAAAAAACGGTGAGGAGAAAGAGTATTAAAAATAAAACCAATATCTTCAACTTCAGCTATTTAATTTTTTTTCCTGAATATGTCTCTGTCCTGGGAAGGGATGACTTATTTTATTCTTTCTCATCCCAGAAATGCAGGTACCTATTTCAATGGGAAAATATGTCCACGTTCTAAACAATGGACTCAACAAATTAACTTCTGGAATATATCCCTGTCTCTAAGTCAAAGTGGCCTATGCTGGTGTCATCTCTGCAAGTAATCTGTAAGCTTCTTGAAGGTAAGCAGCAGGGCTTTCTGTATATCTCCTGATAGCACTGAACTAATAGGAAGTACTAGTAAATATTTGTTGATTTCATTTTGTTGAAGAAGTAAGAGCATTGTCTTAATTTCCATTCTTCTTTATTCTTATTTTTTCAATTTATTTTAAATCCAATGGAGTCTTGGCACCCTTTTTTCTCTTTTCTTTCACTATTAATATTAAATCCTGGAGAACTGAAAGTAATATTGCTTCCCCAAGTGTGCTCAACATCTTTGACTTTAGTTGTACATTACAAACAAGAAAACTCTGGACAGAAGTTACAATCATTCAATGTTAACCATGAATTCCAGTCACACGACACTCTAAAGAGAAGGAATACTGTATAAACAATATGCTAATTGCATATTGATGCAATAGGATAATTGAACTAGTTCCAAATTATATTTTTTTCCAAAATAGAATGAATAAATATGTTATAATTTATTTTAACAAGGAAGGGTTAGTAATTGCACGACGGAAGAGGTCCTTTTGCCATATGAACACAAGCTGTGATGGGGTAGCTCCATAGTGAACTAATTTTTGTAATTGTCTTAATCTTTTGGACGTATGTATGACCTGTCCAAGCACAGTACCAAGAAAGTGAGGGGAGGGGGGAAGCAAGCAAATTTTAGATACTTTCAACTCTGGATTTCAATACCTACATTCTGAAATTGACCTATGAGACCAAAGCACCATCTGGTGGATAACAACAGGAAATACTATGCAGCCCTATTGTAGCAAACAGCTGCTTCCTCGGAACTCCAATCTTCCTGTCTGGTGGGTTTACAAATGTATCACAAAATAAATACTCAAAGGAGTTAACTGCAGACATACAAAGAAAGAACAAACAACAACTTTAATTATCTCTTAAGCCTAATAGCACAAACATTTGAGGTCTCTACGTAAATAGAGATGGGTGGGTTGAAAACCATCTGGAGAAAACATTACTTGCCAAGTACCCTCTTACAGCACTAAATTCTCATTGGTTGAGATTTCTGGCCATCTAGACTTCATCTTTTGTGGATTCCAACTAATTCCCTTTGGAAAGATCAATAATGGCACAAGTCAGTCTCCTTGTAGACTAACTCTTTAACATACTGTCATTCCATGGAGGCAGACTTCCTTGAAGGTACAGTCTCTCCCTGTTGACTATTTAACTACAGAGCCTTAGAGTTGGAAAAATACCCTAGAGATGCCTTGGCACAATATATACTTTTTTTAAAAAAATGTATTTATTTTATTTTTAATTGGTGGAATAAATCATGACATAACATAATAAAAATAATATATTAGCAAAAACTGCACACAAAAGTAGAAATCTCTTCAACATCCCTGAAAATTTCTCATCTGTCCAGCATTTGGAGGCCCGCAGTGATGAAAAGTGTATTACCTTCTGAGCAGCCTACTTCCCTTATGGACAGTTCTAATTTCAGTGTGGAATGTTTTTCTTTCCAAAGTCAAACTTTGCCTCTCTTCAACTTCAACTCACTACCCTACTTCCGCCTGGCCAAGCCAAACATTAATAGACCATCTTCTTCCACATATGAACACTTCATATACTTTATACGTGTGGCAATTACAATGTTTTAAGGATGAGCATCTAGCAATCAGGTTTTAAAGATTTTCTTTCAGAAAAGAGTGAGTGACTGAGACTCTCATCTCTTACAGAGAGTATCACTTCAAGAAGGCTACATGTCCTATCCAGAACACAGAAAGGAAGTTCTATTTTTTTAAATAAGAAAACTCTACTTGATGTGAGTTAGAAATGGATGTCAGGTCAGTATTGTCAATAGTCAGTGAATTAAGAAAAAAGTCCTTCTTTCTTACTCTATCTTACAGATGACTCTAAGCAAACCATGTAACATACTAAAAATGAAGATAAGAATGAATTATTTTAATAGGGAAGTGGATTCTACCTAGAACAGGTATAGGAGGGCCTATCAGTCTTCCAGATTAACCCTAAGTGAGACATAGAATTTGATATCAGTGATGCCAGAGAGTGAAAAAAAAACCACACTCTGCTTATAAGATAAATTTCAACCACAGCAGCAAGAATGAGGGAAAGGACAGAGTTTCACAAATGTCCCCATCAGAGATAGATGACATGAAATACTCCCATTTGATAATGATGGATGATCCTTGCTCTGCATTCTGCAATATGAGTAACCAACCACCCACACAAAGTACCTCCCAAAGCACTTCTAGAGAAAGGAAGAGTCTCTCCTGCACAGATGTGACAAGTGGATTTAATCATGCATGTAAGTAAAAAGTCACTGCAGTTTAGGGTTGTTTTATTCAAATCCCTATGTAACAGTTATAAATGGCCTTTATTTGATCCTTAGAAACTAGGCTGTCATTTATAGAACAAGACTTTTAAACATTTCCTGGGAAAAAGGTACTTATATTTAGGAATTTTTTTCTGGATAAGTCAGTTATTCTTCGAGTATCTTTTTCCCAGGATTTAATTACTCCCATTAAAATCTGATTTTCATAATATATCTATATCTACACACACATGTGTGCATGTGTGTGTGTGTGTGTGTGTGTGTGTGTGTGTGTGTGTATGGAGGGATGGTATGTGAGGATGTGGATATGGTGTGTATATTACCACATCTCCTATTACAGTCCAGGTTATAGAAACTCAAACGAATGAAAAGCTTGAGTATTTCTGAGTAAATAATAATCAATTTTATTAATTAAGTTAGCAAATAATCAATAAACTGATGGTCAGTAGTCTCTTTGGTAATCAGATACAAAGAGGATGGAGATCATCAAAATACTTTTGGAAAAGTGGGTGCTCTTGATGGGCCGAGATCAACTCTGATAGGTGAACAATCAATGAGGGGATGGACATATTAATGAGGAGGTGGGTTAAAAGTTTTTAGCTCCTCAGGTTGAAAACACAACTTGATCATAAAACAGCCACCTCCAGCAATTTGGACAAAGGATTCTATCTTTACCCAGAACACTCTGGTTGGTTTTTTCCTTCATAAGTTAGGTCACCCTAAATGCTAATGGAGGGTCTGCAGGGGCATTGACTTACTTCCTAAGGGCAAGAATTCATCTAGATTAGATTCTGTTTGTAAGGTCTTCCAGGATGGTGAGGTGCCACCTATGACTTCAAAGTATGTACCCAGGGGATTTGGGCAATCTTATCTATTAGCAGTGAGTGTCCTTCTGAAACTGACTGCCTACAAGGGCTGGTCCCTGAATGAGGAAATAAAGGGAAAAGGCTTAAATTCTAATTTCATAATTAGTTGACACATGTGTGTGTAGATATAGATATATTATGAAAATCAGATTTTAATGGGAGTAATTAAATCCTGGGAAAAAGATACTCCAAGAATAACTGACTTATCTAGAAAAAAAAATTCCTAAATATAAGTACCTTTTTCCCAGGAATCACTGGGTATTGGAAAATTATTATTTTCTATTATATTAATAACCAATTATGAAATTAGAAATTAAGCCTTTTCCCACATTCTGACTCATAAAAGGGTTTTTTGTTTTTATTTCTTAATTTTTTAGCATCAAAGGTACAAATACGAATTTCGTGTCAAAGACCAAGATAAAGAAAAAAAAGTATGAATGAAAAGTACGAAAAAGTATGAATCCGCAGAGTAACCCATCTAGATTGGTTACAAAAGAAATATTATGGTAGTCTGAAACTGGGTGTTGAGGGATGATTCTTTGAACAATCTTTACCATATCTAATTAATTGAAGTTTGCATGAGAAATTGCCAGGGCTCATTGTGGTCATCTGAACCAAAGATAGCTCTAGAGTTTATTTTTTCCCTCAACAATTATGTTTTTAGGGAGTGGAGGGGAAACAAGGGAGAGGTGCACTTACTGACAAGCTCAGAAGAATTTGAAGGTTTGTGTTTTAAATAGAATATGAAATTATTTCTCAAACTTTAAAAAAATATCAAATTATTTACTCTAACTGTATATGAATAAATTTTCTATCCCCAGAGCCAGAAGAAGGGTAGATTAATGTATCCATTCTCAACCCATAATATACTTATTTAATGGGATGAAATAAGAAATCAATCTTCAAACATCAGAGATGAGACACAGGGTTTCACAGAATAGGAAACAATGGATGGGTTATGATATGCCTCACTGAAAAGAATATTCCCACCAAAGAAATTACAGATTTGAATATCTGAGTATCATGCATGGGAGAACACAAATGAGACTTGGATAGCAAGACAAAGCATAGATGCATTTCAGTCTTGATCCATAGGTGGAATACCTTCGAGTTGTAAGCAGCACAAAACGTCCCCAAGAGAAGCAGCATAAAAGGCACCCTTAAACCAATTTTATAATATGTAATGTCACCATAATACAAAAAATAAATGAGACAGGTTCAACTGAAGAGGAAAGAAAATCCTGAGATCCAAAGTCTCATAGGAAAATATCGTAAGAAACTGTCTATATTGTGGACAATGTAAAGCCACTACTGGAGAGATTATCCCCAGAGGTAAGGGGAGTTAATAAAGATTTAGAAAATTATGAAGAATAAAATTGACTCAACTCAACATGTAGGAACTTGTTACTTAGTTTTCTGTGATAATTCTGCCAATTGGCAGCTCCTTGTAGTCCAGTTACTGGAGTGGTTGGTGTATGTAGGGGAATATGATGATTCACGCTTCTCCAGATGCCACCAAAGTAATAGATACCGGGATGAGAAAAAGTGATACAGACCATAGGACTAGATGGAGGAGCCTACCTTTTGTTGTTATACGGAAAAAGTTCTCTCAAGTTGAAACTGGTCATTCTTTTAAAAATGTTATAGAAGGTCCCAAGTGAAACTGATGGCCGTTGTACCTAGAACAGAGCTTGGAATTCAAGTGTGATTTTACTCCCAGTCCTCAGAAAGAACTGAGGAACAAGACATTTAGAAACTAACAAGACAAAAGTAACTTCTTATTTTTGACCAGCCATTCTTATGTGTGACTTGATTAGTATGGAAGGGAAAGATACAGATTACTAGAAAGTAAATAGAAGGATATAGGCAGGAGGATGTAAATTCTTTGAGGGCTCAGATTGTTCATTTCAGTACCATCCACATAGTAGATATTTGATAATAGCTAGAACTGGAATAGCAATTTAAGGTTTGCAAAGGACTTTACAAATACTATCTTATTTAATTCTCACAACCTTGGGAGGTAACGGCTGTTATTGATTTCATAGATCAGAAAACTGAGACCAAGAGAGCTTAAATATCTTGCCCAGAGAGAAACAGTAATAAGTGCTTGCAGTTAAAATTGAATTCAGGAATGCTTAACTCTAGACCCCGTGATCTAGGCCCTGTGGCACCCAGCTGCCTCTTATCTTAAGACATAGCCCCTTGATTTATGCTGAATGAAATGATGCACGTAGGACCTGTGTTATTTCTTTCTTGTTCCCAGCCAGGCCTGCACCTGCAATCTTCTCCCTGCTCAGTCTCACCTCAAGGTTTCTCTTAGCATCTCTGCCAGGCTATTGACCAGAATGAGCCATGACTTTTTCCTTCCTCTGTCTCACTATTGAACTAGTGATCTGTCCATATCTATCTCTTTCCCTGACATCTTGATCCTGACCTCTCTTTTCTTTTCCTTTCATTCTTGTTTAGGGACTTTGGAACTAGTACATTACATGTCACACACACACACACACACATATATATGTATGTATTTATATGTATATATATACATATATTTTTAATTTTGTTAACAATTTGTTTGAATATATAAAAAAAACATTTTAATAGATTTACACATTCGTATTGAGTTGGAAATTTTCCCCAAAGTCCATGTGCTTGCTAGCCCTCATTAAATAGTATCCTCTCTGAGTAAACCTGTACCAGTTTTACTGAGATTCAGCTATGTGTCTATTCTGCTGGCCACTCTCTTCTATAGCATATGGCTCTACTTCAGTGGCTAGTTGTGATAGGGAATTGAATTGGACCCCAGGACCCTTCCTGAAAGCAGTGTTCATAACACTTAGTACTTTATCAAATTTTGGAAATCTAAAACTTGGGGGCACACGATAGAACTATTTTAAGGGATGTAAAAGGAACTACTGTTTTCTCATAATGTTGAATTTATGATTACTTATAATTATGTTTACATGAATATCATATGTATGCAAATAGTTTATAGAGTGGGCATTAAACTTCTAAAATTTGCCATCCTCAGGAGATAAAAAGTTTAAAAATACAAATAGGTTCAAGAAGCATAGACCTCCCACCCTTCCAGAGAGCTATTTTATTAAGGGAATATAAGAATATTTGGGGATACTATCATCTCTAATGTTCTGAAGATAAAATAATGGAAAACAGACTGTGAAAAGTCAGAAGCCTGGGATAGATGTGCTTGTCTTGCCTAGTAGGTAGGGCATTTCTTTTGCCTTTATGAAAGGAAAAGTAGGTTAGCATAAGAATTGAAAGATAAGGAAGAGAACATGGAAGTTGTTGCTGAGTGGGATTATTTTGAAACTCAGTCAAGAGAAAAGATAAAAGGACTTATGGTATCATCTAAATGTAGATTTTTATTCTCTTAGAGAGAACAGATTAATGAAATGCTTTCTAAATTTTCCATTCGGTAACAGCAAAAAAGTCTTTTGAGACATAGTGTATGAGATTTGTTCAGTGTAGCTCTCACCCATTCATATACATACACTCACAAACACACACATGCCAATCAGTTTTCCTAGTCATTTCAACTGGTGGATGCTGCCTTCACTTTCTATTCTCCCTGTCTCCCAATCCCAAACACTAATCGTCAAAAGAAAATTAGAAAACCCAGGATGTCATAATATACTCACAAACACACACATGCCAATCAGTTTTCCTAGTCATTTCAACTGGTGGATGCTGCCTTCACTTTCTATTCTCCCTGTCTCCCAATCCCAAACACTAATCGTCAAAAGAAAATTAGAAAACCCAGGATGTCATAATATTGTAAATTATAACGTTGTTCTCCAGGTTCTCCTCACTCTTCAGACTTCTCACCCTAGAATTTCTTCTATGTTTGTGGTCTTTTGTACTTGAAGCAACGTTTTGCCAAGTGCCTCACCCTGCAACATCATGTGTAGTCCCCTTCTCCCACTGGTGAGGTCCTCTGATTTAGAACCTCCTCTTGGTGTGCCCCTCCCAGCTCTGCTTCTTTTTTAAGCTAATAAACTAAATAAAAGGGAGTGAAATAAATAATTCTCAAGTGAGACCTTTTATATATTATGGTAGAAGGAATATTGACCATTGTCCCTTGTCATGTGAACTGTGCTAGGTCTTTTCCATTAAAGGTATAAAACTGCCTTTGGAACTTAATTGGCTCAAGAAACTAAAAGCACCGCCCTGATGCTTGACCTTTAGACCATGATGAACAGCCCAGAGGCAGGGGAACCATGTTGAATTGAATCAGGGTAACATTGTCTCTGAATGTCCTTGTAGAATATTCTTCCCTTCTTTCGGTGAAGTTAATATCTCATAGATGGACTATGAGCATCTCCTTTCTGTCCAATGTCAAACCTAAACAGAGAACTGACCTGCAATACATATAAACTTACCTTGCCTAAAATATCTGATCCTTTTCATTTTAAGCTAAATACTATTCTATATAACACCTCTCTATAATCATGAGGGGCTACTCCATATACAAAGTATTCTCAGAATGCTCAGCTTACAAGAAAATGAAAATTTCTTTCAAGAGACTCCCACCTTTTCTGAAACATGTCCAATAGTCAGACATCATCCATCCATCTATATGATCTGCTTCACAGGTACCAAACAGCTCCCTGTGATTTGTCCCTTGGGGCTGATTATCTAAATAACTGTGGTTTAGATTTTTGTCTAATCCCCCAGTGTTCAACAGCTGAACCTATTATATAAGACTCCTGGGCATGTGGTGTTACTGAGTCTCAGATCCACATTCAGCTAAACTCCACTGGAGATCCATATGCAGTCATCTTCTAAATGACAGGCAATAATTAGCATATTAGACAACTCTGGTAATGAATGAGAAGAATCTTCCCCATGGTGCCCTGTTTCTCTCTGCCTATGTTTTCCCTCTGTTGACTGTGACATTTCCAAAATGGTCAAAAGGCTGACTGTGTGCTTCATTCCATCTGGCTCCATGCTAAACAAACAAAAAAAGACCAGGACAAGAGGCTGTCTGGTTCAGTCCTTACATTCTCATATTCATAATGAATCTGGGACTGATTATGAAGTGAAACTCTGTAAGCAGCAGCTGCTCTGAAAGTAAAATGAAAAATTTCATTAATTTAACACCAGGTAGCCAAGTTTTTTAGATGGCGATGGCAAGTTAGAATTTTAGGGAGACTACAAAGTTGTTTGTGTGGGCTTTCAGCTTTATACATGACAAATGAAGGAAATTCCCCAGTTGTGAAGTCTGCTATATTCAAACCACATCCATGGTATGCCAATTAAGCATGAATATAGTTCATTCATCTTTGGACATTCAGAATACGAGGCAGCAATGAGAACCACCCTGTAGACAACTAGAAATACCAGATTGGAGAACAGCTCAAGAGAAATAGGGAGATTCCATGGACCCCATATTTCCACTTTCCATAGCTTTTCTAAGGTACCTTTTCAATCCATCATCATTTTCATTTTTTAAAATTCTGAATTCAACCAATAACTCCAAAAACAAAGAAATAAAAAGAAAGGGGAAAAAAAAAGAAAATTTTCATATGCAAATTAGAACAGAAATATGAATTTCTATTATATAGTTTAATAATATATAATAATTCAACATGTTACTTTCAAAGCTGTCCTGCTTATCTGTGCTTTCTTCTGAATTTTCTTCTGTTCTCTTATAAGAATTTTAAAAATATTTTAATGACCCTTTTTTCTTTCTTTTTTTCTTGTTTTCATAACCCTAATGCTAGTTTTCCTTTTTCTTCCAAATTATCTCCACAAGGAAAAAAAAAGAAAAAAATCCTTGTAACAAGTAAGTATAGTCAAGCAAAATAAATTCACACATTTGTCACATTTTTGCATTTCCTTCAATATATGGAGAAAAGACCCAAGCTATCCGACTTTGGGAGAGTAGATCACGTGGCTCATTGCTGGATTTGAGATGAAGGATGCAGGTTCATATTCTAGTTCTGCCAGTTGCTGCCTGTGCAATCTTGGACAAGTCACGGACCTTCTCTGGACTTCAGTTTCCTCATGTGTAAAATGAGAGAATGAGACCAAATGATCCCTGAAGTTCTTTCTAGCACTAAATCCTAAATTTCTTAATATTATGTTAACCAAAAAGGAATGCCATCCATATTTCTATTTTCATTTCCTCTCTAGTACTTTACCTTCAACAATACGAATGAAAAATCAGTAACCAAAATATTCTACAAACAGGATTATAACTACATCCAGGTATTACTAAGGAAAAGAAATAAACCAAAAGCAAATTGTCACCCACACTGGAAAATAGTTATAAGATTTGGCAACAGCTGGGTTTACTGTTTATTACTTTTATACGAATGGAAATATATCGAATTAATCCAAACAGAAGTTAAATAAGTTAAAAGTATACAAAGCAAATATGTTCATTATAGGTATTGAAATATAGAAGCTACTAACATAAAAACAAATATTTTCCCTTGGGAAAACTCATGCTTTTCTCCATCCTCACTGAATTTGTATTTCTGCTAGAGTAGGGCTTTTTATTCTTAGCCCTGTGACAAAAGACAGGTGTATATGAATACATGTGACTGATGGATGGTCCCATTTTGAATGTCCTTTTCTCTGTGCCAGGCCATGGATATAAGTTGCAATTATTTTTTTCCTTTTCAGTGCCAGTGTGAGGTAACCATATGGAAACTGGTGGCAGGAGAAAAATGAGAGATTATATTCTTTTAAAAAACACAAAAATGGCTCTTCCCTGCCAATACTCATCTTCAGAGAAGAAAGATCAGCCAGACTTAGGACCCAGATGGACAGAGGATACCTCCTGCCAACTGACTTCCAATGCAGCTAAGTGTTTGATCTGTGACCCAAGCAGGCAGGTCAGCTTTATGATTACAGGGACATACCTGTTTCCAATTGATTAGCTGAGATGAAACGAAACCTCCAAAACTCTATGAAACGCTAGAAAAAATGCACTGGGAAGCAAAATAATTTTTAAGGCAACTTGAAAAGTGGCTGTCCAAATGGATAAAAGAATATAATAGATAGGATGCTGGACATAAAGTTGAAAAGACCTGAGTTCAAATTCAACCTTAGACACTTGCTAGTTCTAACCCTAGTAAATCACTTACCCTCTCTGAGCCTCAATTTCTTCCTCTTTATGAGTATACTAATAATAGTCACTTCACAACTGTAAAGATCAAATGAGATCATCTATTTAAAATACTTTATAAAACTTCAGGCCCTCTATAAATGTTGGCTATTATTTTTTAAATTTATTTTAGACTCAATGTTATTTTTAATTCTGATAATGACAAAAGAAACCAAAATACATACTATTCCCTTTACCTGGAATGCACTTTGATCTCAGTTCTATGTGTTTAATTTTATCTGTCCTTCAGTATGTAATTCAAATGCCACATCCCCTAGGAAGCTCACTCTAATCCCATCATCTTTCCCTCCTCTTCATTCCCATAGCTATATGTAGCTTTCCCATGAGACTTATCACATTCTCTCCATTATAGTTACTTCATATCATAACATCATAGAACTTGAGCTGCAAGGGACATCAGAGGCTATCTGATGGTTCAACACTCACATTTGTGTATATCTGTCTTAAGTGCAAGTCACATCATCATTTCTCTGATGGCATGGTCTTCTTCAGCAACAAAGGATGAAACAACAATATCTTTACTAGACCATAAGATCTTTGAGCAACCCTTCTTTATACAGCTTCGTATTCTCCCTCGGTACCCCCAAACAATGATTTGTACAGTGTAGGTGTTCAATAAACGTTTGTTGAATAAGTACAAAAATATAAATTTTACCATGATGGTTATAAAAATGTCTTGGTAAACTCTGGTTCTAGATTTAATTTGATTCCAGTGAGTATGTAGTATGCTTTCTTCTTCTTTTGAAGTAGGAGAGCAGGCAGGTGGGGTTAAGAGACTTGCCCAAAGTCATACAGCTAGTAAGAGTCAAATGTCTTGAGTTCAGATTTGAACTCATGTCTTCCTGACTCTAGGGTTAGTGCCCTATTCACTGCACCACCTACCTGTCCTGTATGTAGTACTCTCAATAGGAAACAAGGACAAAACCAGATGCTATGATTTTGGAGAGAAACTCAGTTTAGTTGAATAGCCCTTTAAAGTCAAACAAAAGGAAAATCTGGCCTAAGGTATATAAGTTTCATGGCATCTGCATATTTTACATTTTCAGAATCTACAGGATCAAAGATTTTCCACTTCTGCCACAAAACCCACAGAAATTCTTTTCATCTCTACTTCATTACACGTATTAGTTTGAGCAAAATCTCATCATAGGACGTAAACCTTCATGTCTTCTTGTATGAGTATGACACAGAGAAAAGAGACTAGAGAGTTTGGTAAAGTGGTTATTTTCCATCATAACTTAAGTGAGCTAACAACCAAAACAGCCCACTTAAAAATCATTAGGTATGTGGATACAACCTTATATACAGATGATTCCTGTCAAGAATGTGCGAGAGAAAAAGACAACAATAAAATTTCCAAATTCACTTAGAGAAGAAAGCATTCCTTGGACACGTCTCCTCAACATACGTGCCACATGGAAAAATGCCCACCTCCTTGTCAAGAAGATGACTAGCTTAGGAGGAAATTCCATGGCTCTCAAAAATGGAATCCTGGGAGCTGGTGATAGTGCTCACATGCCACAGATGCAAGGCTACTTCAGAAGCTGTGTTAACTTAGGACTTGATTACAGAACCTCCAAGTTGTTTTGGTTTTTTTTTTTGTGAGAGGCACTGAACTTTTCTTGAGATCCAGAACATCCCTTATAAATGTACTCCCCAGCCATTTCCAAGGAACATGTGACCCAGGCTAGCTAACACTTGGCACATATATCTATGCCCAGAAGGATAAATTAACATAAATTCAATCTTGAAGGGGAAAACAAGTCAAGAAAGGTCACTTGAAGCTCAAATATTTGCCACACAGAAGGGATAATTCTATTTCATTTTACAATGTTGATAGTTACGGTTTCACAAGCTAAATTGTATGCATATGCAGAAGGCAGTTTTTAAAATTGCCAGCTGGGAAAGACACTTCCTTCTTTCCTAAAGACTGCTTCACCAAGTTAATACATAGCTTCTGGGGCCCACAACATGTCAACTCCCTCTTAACCTTACAATATATAAGGAAACTGAACAATAGCACTGATTCATTCTATTCAAACGTTAGCTCTGCTTGCTGCACTGTCAGATTTCTTAATTCTCTTGGAAACTAAAGAATTAGTCATTGAACTACAGTCCCTTGATATATCCTAAATTCACCCAATCCCAGTGAGAAGTCTGGCTTGCTGGATGATGTAGGCTTCCAAATTCAACCTAACCCTGCCTCTTATTCTGCCAAGGAATAAATTGGCTTCAGACTCATATTCCAAGGGTACAAGTAGGAAATTAAAGATAATGTTAAAGATTATAAAATGAAAACTGTAATAAAAAAGCAATAGGAATAAAATATTGCCCAAGGGTTCAGTGAGTTTTAATGGCTATGGGATGATGACTCATTTTGACGGAAGCATTTCACAATTGGCAGCAATATTTTAAACCATAAGCCACATGAACATGGCATATTGCCCTTACTCCAAAACAGTCAATATGTTTGAAGTTCTAATACACTCAGAGATCCATGTGAGATCCTTACACTGATTGCCCAAACTCTATTGTCATGTTATGTTATCCATACGACATTCACGTGAGGGAAATATTACACAAAAAATAAAAAGACATATGAGAAGAAATGAGCTACCCAACACTGAATAGGGAGACACTGTCAGAATCAAAATTCAAAAGTTTTTTACATCAAGACCTTAAGTACAAGTTAAAAATGAACCGAATACTACCAATAAACACGGCATCTAATATATTTGGTCATCTTTTCCTCCTCCCTCTTAATTTGCACTTTAAGGGTTTAAAAATTATGCAATAAGGGGTTAAAGGAACATGAAGAAAAATAGGGGAGTGTAGCCACACTGCTGTGGTAAAGTGAGTGGAAAGTAGTGCGTGTGGAATCAGGAAGACCTGGATTTGAATACCAGTTTTGATATTTACTAGGATGAACGTGGGCAAGTTACATGGTATCTCTGAGTCTCAATTTCTTCATCTATAAAGTAGAAACAATGAAGCCTGTGGTACCTACCTTAGGAGGGTATTGTGAAGAAGAAATGAGACAATGTATGCAAAGCCTTCTGTAATCCATAAGAAATGCTCTATAAATGTCAGCTACTATGATTATTAATAACCCTATTTTCCGGGCCAAAATAAACCAGTTCATACATTTTTTGCCTTTGGGTATGAAAGTCTTTATAGGAAAATGATCAAGGCTACATTGAAGAAAGCAAAGAAACATACGACTAACACATGACTAGCAAAGCATATGCAAAAACTATTTCTTGCACTCCAATAATCTCAGTAGGTTATTAACATCACTATCAATAAGTAATCAGCCAGGCACATTAGAAACAAATGGTCATAATTAAACATGAGCAATAAATATCTTCAAGTAAATTAAGCTAGAGATGGCTAAAAATGAAACTGAGGAGGTCACAAATTCCAGCAACCCGTAATAAACCTAGACAAGCATAAGGTCCACAATTGTAAGCGTTACCACATGCTTCTGGTCACTCATATCTCCCTGTCTTATGGGAGTTGACCCTTTGGAAAACAGATTACAAAAATAGACCTTCAATCTTATTGGATGCTTTCTTTACAGGATGAAAAAAACAATTGATTTTGATGATGATGATAGCTTAAAGTTGCTGCCTGGGTGACTGTGTAGGATACATCCTTGCTCTGGACCTTAGTTTCCTAATTTTCAAAATGTAAAGAGTACAGTACAAGAAAGGGACTTGAATTAGATGCCACCTAAGAACTCTTGCAATTATAAATCCTATAAGTTCATATAGTGTTTTAAAAAGCACTTTAAATATATTTTCTCATTTGGTGAAATCATTAAACTCTAGTAACCAACTTAAGTAGAATTAACAAAACAGTGAGTCAATTACAAAGTGTTTAGTCAAACCAAGTACTTATTTTGATGACTCTGAAAACTAATGCAGCATTCCATTATGAGCAAGAGAGTCAGACATAAATGTTATAACAATTTAAATATTGTTGATATTACATTATATATTTATGTTGTGCTATATGCAAATACATGGGAGAAGGGTTTAAACAGTTCATATATTTGGGGAAATTGAGTGCTAAATTTGAAAAGTAGTTGAATGAAGTCCAAAGGAAGGAAAAGCAGAAGTGATTTTGTGACTGGAGAGTTCTATAAACCACATGGACAGAAAAAGGAAATATATGAGGTGTTTGGGAAACAGATATATGGCATGGGGCTGTGATATAGAAGTAATGAGAGGCTTTAATTATCCAGACATCT
The DNA here is from genome assembly GCA_028658325.1 of Potorous gilbertii. Classification (NCBI taxonomy): domain Eukaryota; kingdom Metazoa; phylum Chordata; class Mammalia; order Diprotodontia; family Potoroidae; genus Potorous; species Potorous gilbertii. The sequence goes on along the minus strand of CM053774.1, from coordinate 47,230,497 downwards.
AATGGAGCTCTTTCCACCCTGCCCCACCCCCAAATACAGAGCAGCTAAAAACTTCTAAACTTGCTTAAGTAATAATTTCATCCTTCAAAATGAAGAGCAATCAAATTCTAGAGGGAGGAATTGGCTGTTAGGGTTTAATGATGGAAACCATGTGGGAAGTGGACACTGTATTATGAAGTGTGTGACAATAGAGAGGAAACTCGAACATATCCTGACATACGCCTTAGATTTTAGGAGAGCAGAATTCAAAGGGTTCAAAGCAAGAAGAATGTCAGGATGACTGATAGGTAGGTGTGCATGTCAGGGGACATCTACCCTGCAGGGATGGTAGAGACTTGTTTCCACAAAGGAGAATAACTACTATGAAGAGGAAAATTGGGATTTGTTTGGAGATTATTAGGGATATACAGGTAATTTACCATCCAACTTAGGTTAGGAAAAAGAAATGTACAGAGTATGGAAACCAGGCTAAGCAACAGAAGATAAATAGAAACATGTAACAATTCTGTAAAAATATTATTAGCAAATGTAAAAACTAAGTGAGCCTAGACTCAGAAGGAAAGCTAAGAACAATAGAAAGTCTGTGTGTGTTTGTTTTTAGCTACATTAGGGAAAAATCAGACCTTTGCTTGGTGTATGGGATAGTAACTGACAATGAAAATAAGGCAGAGTTGCTCAAAGTAAAATGATCTTTACACTGGAAGTGACAGAACTGAAATGACTAACAGGGAGTTGATCATTGAGATAATTAAGGAGATAGTGTGAGAACTAGATGCCCTTGATGAATTCAAGTCACCTGGCTCAGATGAACTATATCCTTGGGTCCTGAAAGAATTGGCGACATGCCCACTAGGTCACTTTAAGTGATATTTGAAAGATCATGGGAGAACTGTCACAGTATTGGAAAAGAGTAAATGTCCAAATTTTCTAAAAAAAAAATACAGTCTGAAAACTATAGGACAGGGAAGTTGATTTCAATTCCTTAGAAAATTCTAGAATACATCTTTAAAGAGATGGCCAGCAAACATTTAGCAGGGAAATCGTTGACTATAAAGAGCTGGTAGACAAAAACATATATGGAGTGTGCATTAGATCTGCAGATGAAATAAAAATGGGAAGGATGGCTAATACAGTAGATGACATAATCAGATCCAAAAGGATACTGATAAGCTAGAATATTGACCTAAATCTAACAAGATGAAATTTAATAGTGAGAAATACTTCATTTTTGCATTGTCACCCCTCACAAGATTCCTCCAGAGTAAGGGCTGTCTTTGGTCTTTCTTTGTATCCTCAGCACTTAGCACTGTGCCTGGCACATAGATGCTTAGTGGGTAGATGCTTACTAAGTATTTATTGACTAAATGTTGTCCTGCGCTTGCCTCTAAAAAATCAAATTCCTAAGGGTAAAATAGGTGAGGCATAGATAAACATTAATTTATTTGGGAGAAAGATCTCAGAGCTTCAGGGAAATAGAAGTTTAAGATAAGTTAGCCATGTAATTTTATAGCTAAAAAAAGTCAACAAAGGCAGTGATACTTGATGCATATGAGCTCTACTCTCAAGGAGAGTACATATATGTATGTATATACATATATATATAAAACCCCTGTCCCAAAGCCCACTATTAAGGGACTCTTTCTTTATTGGTGGAGCTGAAGACTGTGTCCTGTGTGAGGGGTGGGGCAGAGTTGGTTGACTCTCCAAGACAGAGTCTTCTTGGAGTACAGCATGTCCAGTCAGCTTCCAGATTGGATAAAGAGAAGATGGAGGAAGCAACCTCACTTCAGATTGCTGAAGGATAAGATTCTGGGAAAACACGAGAGGAGCTGATATTCTTCCCCATGTCCTTAATCCCAGATTGCTTGTTTACAGATTTGGGGAGTTTCCCTTTGGGTGAGATCAATGATGCTGTTTCTTGCTTGAACTGAATTATCCTGTTACCCACGGGAGAGTTCCTCCATTCTATATAATCTGGGATATATTTTGTTAGGTATTGTTCTTCTGATTTCTAGTTTGCTCTGTTTTGGATAAATGACTTCTTTGCTATCCACTCTGTTCATTGTAGAACTGGTATTAGGTGGGAAAAGAATCAAGCCTTAGATATAGAGCTTGGGATACTCCTTCCCCCTAAAATGCCCCTCTTTTGTTGTTCAGTCATTTTTCAGTGGTGTCTGACTCTTCACGATCCCATCTGTGGTATTCTTGGCAAAGATACTGGAACAGTTTACCATGTCCTTCTCCAGCTTTTTTTAAAGATAAGGAACTAAGGTAAACAAGGTTAAGTGAACTTGCCCAGGGTCACACAACAAGTAAGTGTCTGAAGCCAGATTTGAACTCAAGAAGATGAATCTTTCTGACTTCAGGCCTGGCACTCTCTCTATTGTGTCATTTAGCTGCTCCCATATCCCCTTAGATTAACAGTATTTAAGAGAGCAGGTAGATATAACTCTAGTCTACCCCCTTTCCCTTTTTCTGAGAATAGAGTGATGGCCTCTGACCCCAACCTCCTGTTTCCCTTCCCGGCTAAAATGAAAGCCTCTCTTGAATAAAGGTGAAGGGAGAAGAGATTTGAGATGTCACTTCCACCTCTCTTCAAGTCACTCACAAGGAGAGCATCCTTCCCAACAAAAGTGGGTTTTCACCATCCATGTGGGGCCAGCTTCCATTCCTATCACTAAATATATTGACATAAGCAAAATGAAGATAAACAGTATAAATACAAGGCAGTTTAGAGGCAAAAGATCTAGAAGTTGTTGGGGCAAAGGAGGGGACAGACAAAGGTTTTACACAGAAAAAATGCTCAAGGTGTTACCAAAGAAGATCCAAATTCTGTGAGATGGAAGTGAGAATTAGTTTTATTACAGGCATAGCATACAGCTACTTCAAAGGCACAGAAAGACAGGAACAACATTCTTTTTTGGGAGGAATAGAGAGGTCAGTTTGGCTAAATCACAGAATAGGAGTGGGGGCATTGGCATTATCCAGTGATGCTGGGATATGTTGGGATGAGGTTGTTTAGGCTTTCATTCCAAACAGAAGAGCGTATATTTTGCCCCAGAAGCCAGAGAGAGTCACAAGAGTTTATTGAGGAGGAGAATGACGTGGTCAGATATGTGGTTTCAAAAAAGCAATTGAGCCACTCTGTGGAGAATGAACAAAAGGGAAGAGATGTATAAATTTGTGTAGCCACATGTATATAAGAAGTGATATTCACGTATAGACATGCTTTCCGTAGGGCTTTTACACATGCTAATGTGCGTTTACCTTATTTTTCCTGAAGCCTGAATGGGGAATGTGGTTTTAACAGTTAGGATCAATACTACACCCAACATTTACAAAAATAAATAAAGCCATACGATAAATAAAAAGGCAAAAAGCCGATCGATAACCAACAGAGTGGCTTAAGAGCCACTCCAGCACAAGTGTTTGAAAAGGTTCTTCACACTCCACGGTCTGCTCCAACCACAGATGTTCATTATTGATCTGTTGCAAGCAAAGAACATCTATCATTACCACACCAGTGTCAGCCTGGCAATTTCTCAGACAAGTAGCCTGACCCGAATTGCCGGCCAGAAAAGTACCACAACAGGGCAGTTCGTAAGAGGTAAGAGGACTTAGATAACCTTGTTTCTTCCCAACCAACAAAAACAAGGTGACATAAACTTGATCTGCATTGTGGGTCTAATAAGCCACAAGCCAATCCACATGGCTGAAATTCTTAAGAGGACAGAGACCGCAAGTAAGACCATGCTCTGAATCATGAGGCAAACGTTGCCAAAGGTGACTAAAAAGGTGACAACGTTGTCGAGGACTGCTTAAAGCTACCACTTCTTAAAAAATGATGCTTAAAGTACTCTGGGTGTGCAGAACATAGCAGAGACCTAAAAGGCACAGAGAGGGAGAAAATATAATTTTTCTATATAATATAATTATATTATTATAATAATATAATAAACAAAGGGCATGGCATGGTGATACAAACCTTGAATCAGGTTCCCACTTTCCTGACAACATAATGGCTTCCCATAATTTTGTCACAGGAGGACAAGGGAGAGAGTTCTTTTAATAGGCTTAAAATGCAAATGAAAAGCGGGGAGGGTCAAGGTTTTTCGAAGAAGAGATCTGATTGAGGAAAACTCTAAATACAAGATCTAAAGGATATTGAGTCATTGGACAACTGTGGGAAAATGGATGTGTGCTAATAGGTTAATTACTAGTACAAATTCCAGCCCCTCTATGACATATTAGAAATGTTCTAGGTAGATGAAGGCAAATGATTTAAGCAGGTTCACACTTAGTAAGTGGCAGATGTGGGATATGAAGAGGAAGAGAATGGAAATAAAAATTTATATAGCACCAACTAAGACCCTGAAATAAGAATTTATATAATACCAACCAGGTCCTGTGCTAAACATTTTTACAAATATTATCTTGAGAGGCATCCCCATTTTACAGTTGAGAAAACTGGGGTTATATGACTTTGCCTGGAGTCACACAGTTAGGAAGTTCCCCGGGCAGGTTTTGAACTCGGATGTTCCTGACACCAATGCCCGTGCTCTATCACTGTATTATCAATTGCCTTTGCATGTGTAAATATTTCATAGCTGTCTTTTTATTTAAGTGGCATTTTTCCATCCAGTCTTTTTAGCAGTATCTTTGAAAGCATAGTGATCACTCACTGAGGATATGTAAGTAAAACACTAAATAGGAACTTTGTATTCCTAGGTATAAGAATTCATAAAACATTTTCCTTTGTCCTACCTTGACTCAAATATCCTGCTAATGCATCATTCATTTTGTGTATCTTTCTTTACTTTGTCCAGAAACTGAGTCATTTTCCTCTCTTAAAATATACTCACAGTTACAGTGAATTATATTGTTACATCAATTCAAAAAAATTCTAAAATGAAAAGTAAATCTTTTTCAAACTTGACAAGAAGAGATTCCTCGATATATTTTGGTAAGGTACAGGACCTGACCATACCTCGGGAACCTTCAAGACAAACACAATTCAATTCAGCAGTGAGGAAAAGAAGTCCGAAAACAGCATGGTGGTGATTTCATCCAACGCTACAAGAAGGAGTTGCTACTTTTTAAGATTATGATAATCTGATAAAATAATCCAGAAGGAACAAGATTATTTCCTCCTCCCCATAGATTATTTGATTTTTTAAAAAATACTAAAGTAAGAAAGTATTTATAGAAATTCAGAAATGTTTCTCTTGGATCTTATTCACCATTATTGAGGATGAAGTCATTGCCCTGAAGGAGTCAGTGTTGGAGAAATTGTACAGTTCAGAAAGCCTCCGGGTTGAAAATTTGACAGGACATACCTATGCAACTCCATTCTAAGCCTCAAAAAATTTCTATCATACCCACATTGGGGAAAAATCATTAACTCCCGTTGGCTCATTACCATCATTCTAATTAACAGAGAAAACTATTATCAACAATTGATTATTCCGTAACATCCCTAATATGTTTTTTTCCTTTTTCCCTATCTTCCTCTTCTTTTTCTTCATGCACTCATTTCTTTCTAATGCTCTTGGTGATACTGAAGCTACAAGAGTTTGGCAAATCCTAATTCAGGCAAAGCTACCAAAGGTTTATTGAGAATGAGCATGTAAATGTCACAGCAGGCAGAAGATTCAATATCCTGTTACATATTCTGCACATTTGTATGTGTGGCACCAGCAAATTACAACTCTTAATGAGTCAAATAGCTATAGAAAATAATGTTCTGTGAGCAATGCCCATAAGGAAATGGAATTGATGTTCTAGTGAGGCTTAAAAACTGGATGAAAGGCAATTCCAAAAGAGGAGTTAAAAATATGTTTTGAGCAATAGCAACATTAGTGGAATAAGTAGAAAACCTGCCAAGGCAAACACTGAAGGAGAACACTTATCAGGATATAGAAGTTTCAATGTATTTGATGAAAAAACAACTCCCTCACTTTCCAGTCATGACTTACATATCTAAATTCTATGCATATATTACACCATAACATTAAAGTGCATCTGTTTGAAGTTCTACTCTTAGGTTGTCCTACCTGTTTAAAAATACAAAAACAAAAACAAAAAACACCCCATACTACTCTTCCTCTGAGGTTAGGTCAACAAGCAAGCAAGTTCTAACACTAATGACAACAGGCTGTGTCCTGTTTCCTGTGTCCAGGAAAATCAATATGGTGGTACTTAATCATTTCCATAAAGGAAGCAAAATGTCCTTGAACCTGGATATCATAAAGAAATTTATGTGTAATGAGAAATAAATACCATTCACACAATCCAAATTTCTCCCTAATATTAGCTTCATTTTTTCATTCTCTATTGGTAAGTTCGTCCAGATCAGGTCATGCTGTAGCTAGCCATAAAGCCCATGGTTACTAACACAACCTGCTCTTAGCAGCAGTGGGAATAAATCCAAGGAAATGGAAAATAACTAAAGAACATTATTAGGCAAGCAATGAATATGTGGCAGTAGGAAAAGTTAGGATTGTTACAGAGAGGCATTTTTAGATGAATAAAAGTTCACTTACCTTTTTAAGATCAGTTTTTACAGAACTCTCTCCTTGCCAGGGCTGGAATAACTTACCTTTCTGTTTCTTCTATATTCCATATATACATATGCATGTGCATATATATATATATATACATACATGTACACATACATATTTATGTACATACACCAATGCTTAACTATTAAGAAAAGCACACCTGTGTGAAAATATATACTTCTAGTCTTTGGGAAAATACATTTAACTATAAGTCTACAAAAGCACAGAGAACTGTAATGGGGAGAAAAGGATAAGCAGAGTGCTCCCCTCAAACTCCAGGGGTCTTCTTAAACCTCCTGGATCAACGTTCAAAGCAACCTTCAAGTCACATAAGAGAAAATGAAGATTTCTGATACGTGTAAGCCCTAGTAAAATGGTTACCAGAATCAGTAGGGGATCTTATAAATGTGGTAGACAGCAAATCCTTTGCATTATGGCTATAGAATAGAAAGTTTCTATTGTGACTAACACATTTCAAGGTCTTTTTCTCTGTACTTCCCACTTCATCAATTGTTTCTCCTTAGTACAGCAGAAGAGAGTGAGACGAAGAACAGAAAGACAGCACAGAAAAATTGGGCAAAGAAGATAAATATAGAAGAACTGAAAATATCATGTGATAAAACAATGGAGTAATAAGACACCAGGGAGAGATAAACAAGTATATAATTAATGCCTGGGTGTTTTCTGAATAAAGCACTGGATTACTTTGGATGCTCCACTTTGTTATTATAGCACATGCATTTATAAATAAACCTAAGAAGTGATATAATTTGTCCTGGATATAAAGAGAACCCATGGACTTTGAAATCAGATGGTAACTAATGCCTAGCAGGTACAGTTCAGTCTTTTTTCCCAAATCCTCCATGGTAGATGCTTAGAAATGTTAAGAAGTATTTTTCCTTAACTAGAGTGGTACAGGCAAGGAAGATGACCTATGGACCTTAACTGTATTCATGGGACTATACTATACATACATATATATATACACAAACACACACACACACACATATATGTGTGTATACATGTATTCCAAAAAAGTATGAAGTAGTCATAAATCTTAGCAGATTTAAGTTTTAATACCTTTCTTTTTTCTTCCTTTATTTTCTTTTCTCTATTATCTGTCGATCTATAACTTATATAGATGATAGATATCAGTGTAGATAAAATATATGATGTAACACTATGTCTTCATATGTCTTTCTATTTTATTGTTTTTGTTTATAACCATTTCTACCACAATGATGCCTTTCTTGGTTAACTGATGCTGGTTTATGGTTCTAAATTTAGCAACAGAAGAAAAATAATTTAAATAGGAATGTCCAGTATGAAAAAAGATTACTGAGTCCAACCTTGGTACAAACTATATAGATAATGAGCATTTTCACTTCTTATACACATGTAGCTACAAATTTATACATGGAAATAATATACTCTTCTCTGTCTGAACAAAAGAAGAAAGATATCATTCGGTGAAGCCACAGGATTTCTGGATCCCTTATCCTTCTAGAAAATGGGGACATTCCTTAGTTATCCTCCTTACAGAGTCAATGAAACATTCTAAAAGGAAATTATCTAGATAGTTTAGTTTTATGGAAAGTCAAACACCATTTTAAAAATGTCCTGTAAGATACAAGATTCTGCCATTTAAAGGCAAAAATAGTTATTCTATGAAAATAAAAATCACATTAAAAATAACATTGATGCAAACAAGAAAGAAAGTAGGGAGGAAAAAAATACTATTTAATTACATTAATTTCTTTAACAGAAAAACCTACCCAAGCATTTTCAGTGAAGGAGAGATCTCTTTACTTTCCAAGTATGTATCAAGTGAAGAATTTAAAGAAAAATTATTGCTTTAACTGAAGAGAACGTAATCACCTCCATGATGCTTTTTTCCCTTAAACTTTCTCCTAGGGTCTTACTCCTCCCCAAACCCCTAAGGAAGAAAGATTTTACTCACGGTCATTGCATTGATTCCCAGAGTAGGAAGTCATGGAACAGTCACAGGTGAAGCCTTCCCATTGCTGCATGCAGACACCTTGGTTGGCACATGAATCTTCTTGGCAGGTGGTGCTTGGTCCTGGTAATGGAAATCAGAAAAGGAGAGGGAGAGAAAGTCAAGGGAGAAAAAGGAGGAAGGTAAGGAAACTATACTGTTCCAAGAACAAGAGTATGCAAATTCACTATTTTCATGCCAAAAGACAACCCAGTCAATGTACACCACAACCACCCAAAATTTCCATTCTTGGTCATGCAACAAGAATTCAGGGTCAACAAGAGACAAGAAAGACACACACAGCTACAAAATGTTAACTGTGACATACAAAATGAAAAGGAGGTAACTGGTACATTTTCACTGAGGCAGGCTTCGCAAAAAAGCTTCATCTCTACCATTCAACTAGACAGGCAGATAATCTTATACTGGCTCATGCTCTTTCTAGGCCTTTCAGATAAGAATTTCTATTTTAATAATACAGTAGTAGAAGAATTACACTTCACAAGTCCTTTTGTATCTTGAGGGTGAGAAGTTCCTGAAGATTGCAGTATAAAATTCAGAGGATAGTGCCATTTTCTCCATTAAGCCCTCCCTGATTCCTATGTACTTCCTTCTACTCCTCAGGTGAAACCCTTCTTTTTCTCCTCAAGTTTCCTAGATCACTTTGTCTGGAACTGTCCTCCAACCCACTTACAACCTTGTATATGGCATTTGTCTTTCCATAAGTTGTACCTCACCAACGAATTGTAAATTACTAGAAGGCCACTTGATGGGTAGTGCAGTGACCAGAGCACTGGATCTGGTGTCAAGAAGATCCAAGTTCCTTCTCCACTTATTTGCCTTGTAACCCTAGGCATTTTAACCTCATTTTAACTCAGTTTCCTCATCTGTAAAATGGGAATAATAACAGTATTTACCTACAACGGTTTTTGTGAGGATAAAATATTTTTAAAGTGCTTTGGAAATCTTAAAGTGTTATATAATTACTAGCAATTATTAATACTATTAACATATTAACTTTTCATCATCATACCCCCAGAAGAATCTTACATATGTGAAGCTAATAAATGTATATTAAATTGACTTGAATAATGACTTCTTGGAGTCTGGTAGAGAAAAATATGGGAGAAATCCATATTTTCTCCTATGTTAAAACAATCTGTATTTAGACCAAATTTTATATTCCTTTTAACCATTGTGACTTTTTTCATCCCCATTCCTCCCCAGTCTGGTGTGGAAAAAAATAATGTCCTTTGAGGGGATACTTTTGTAAAATAAAGAAAGGAAGGAAGAAAAGAAAAGAAAAGAACAAGACTCAGGTGGATAAAGAAAAGAAAAGAAAACCCCTCAGGCCAAATTTAATTTCCGAAAGAGGCTTGGGGGGATGGTAGAGGTGTTTTCTCGTTCCACTAATTAAAGTCTATAGGGAATCTTCATTCATTTAGGATATTTGATTAGAGTCAAGAAATTTGTCCATTGGCTGGTGTAAATACTAGTCTGTGTTGCTAAAAGTATTTGTATGGCAGAAACAAATTTCAAAATTTCTGCACATACATAAACACTGAGTTCGAAGTCTGTGGGGTCACGATACATTTCCAAAGAAAGCATCATACCCACAAACATTACTATCTTCTGTGTTACATCACTTTTTTTTTGGCCAAATGGGGAGATCAGTGTTGCAGACTATCCCTCTTCAGTCAAAGCTATTAAGGCAGGAAGTGAGAAAGTTCAAGACAATTGAAAACAATGGGAGAATAGATCAGCCTCTGGACTGCTCTAATTCTCATTGGCAATTATGTGCATCCTTGTAGGGATGAGAAAAGGAAAATAGTTATGTCCCAATGAGTCCTAAACTTGAACGTTGTGTGATACAAATTTTATTAACAATGGCAAATGAGGACAGCTTCTTTCAAAGGACAAAATCTTCTGAGAAGTACCCAGGGCTCCCTGGCCAAACAGCTCTCTTCAAACAATGGATTGGTAATTTGATTGCATAAAAGAAGCACAAGCACATGGCCTACTTTTCCTTGATATCTGAAGGAAAACAAAATAATTTTTCATCTTTTCGTGGATGCTAAATTATAGATCCTTCTATCCCTCTCCTCTTTACTCTGCCTATTTACATCTTAACCGAAGTAGCATTAGCAAACGCACAGGGTCCTTTTTAATACCAAGTGCTTTACAATATGTGATTTCCTCCTGTCCACACAACAACTCTTTAAAGTAGGGGCTCCAGGCATGATTATTTCCATTTTATAGAGGGGAATTCTGAGGCTCAAATGGTTAAGTATAGTGACTTGCTTATGCTCACACCAGTGTGTATCCTTTCAGGTCCATCTTTCGTGCCATCTTTTCCAGGATAACTATAGATAGTATCTCTCTCTTCCTAATTGTCCATTGAACTTATTTTCAGCAGCATAAATTATTGGTACCTAAATATATGCAAATAAACAATTTATAAAATATATTATATACTGAATTCTTTCTTCTTATCTAGTTATTTTGTATGCACATATCTTATCTCTCACCATAAATTGTAAGAATCTTGATGACAAGTACCATGTTATATATCCTCATCTATGGCTATATCTATAATAACTTTACAGTGCTTAGTGGAGTACTGCAAACATCATAAAATATTTTAAATTGAATTGAATAGGAACCAACCCTGAATTTTCTAAAGATGTTATTTCTAAAGTCTAGGGTTGGAGATCAGGGTGGGAGAGGAGAAAGGGGGTCAAGGGGGAGTAAGGGGCCTGCGGATAAATGAATAGTTTAACTCTGTCAAGGGCACATAAATCGAATGCTAGGCTACTAAAAACCCCACAATGTGCCTCTAATACAACAAATGAGAGGCTAGTTACATGCAGAGTCTCAAACCTTTCAAAGGCTGCATGCTGTTATAAGCAGAAGGCAATTATTTAGAGGAAGAAAGAGCAACCACTCTATACGTGGTTTAAACAAAGGGTCAATTCCCAGTTAGAGATAGCATGGCATACTTGTTAGCATGCTCGCCTTGAATTCAGGAAGTCTTGGGTTCAAAGCCTGTTGCTTACAAGGTCAATCACAGTGCAGGTCGTTCATGTATTAACATTATTTCTAGAATAAAACAGCTCCCAAATTCATCTATTTCCACCTTACTTTCCTATTCTAACACCAAAATTTCTTTTCTAAATGTTCAGAGGTATCATGCTGCACATCATCTGTATCAGTCTTTATTTCACCGGATTTCTTCAACTGATGCAGCAATGATTTGATTCATATAAATATATGATCAATTTACTATACTTGTTAGCTGTTTGTTAAATGGGTATTTCTTCTCATTTATTACTGTGTGAGATTTGAATGGGTAGATGTGTGAGCATACAGAGACCAAAAGGCATGCCAAAGCATAATGGTATTTTAATATCTTTGCAATAGTCCCAGGGGAAAAATAGGTATCAGGGATGTACCTACCCATGTCTTACAACATACAATGAGTATGTAGAAATCAGTGAAGGAATAGGGATGAATATTTATTAAGGGATTGTGTCATAAGTAAAACAGGACATCTGGGTTCTAATCCCAGCTCTGTCACTGACTAGTTTTTTAATCTTGGGCAAATACTTCAACTTCTCAGGCTTTAGCTTCTTCATCTATAAAAGAAGGTCCTGCCTAGAATCAAGGGTTCTTAACCTGGGGTCCCTCAACTTGTTTTTTTTTTAATATTTTGATAATTGCTCAATATAATCACTTTTTTCAAAATTTTAGATATTTTATGTATTTATGAACATTATTCTGAGAAAAGGTCCATAGGCTTCACCAGACGGCCAAAGGATTTCACTACACACAAAAAAGTTAAATCTTGACCTAAATGATGATCCATAAACTTGTATATAATATACATTTAAATACAATAAGAACATTTATACTGAACCAGATACAATGTTAAAATAAATACTTCCAATATATCAATATATCCATGATTTCAATATAATGGATATTCTTCCTTCTGGTGCAGGTCACTCCTCCACTTCTTCTTACGTTGTACCTATATCATCCTATAATCTTCTATAGAGACACTATCCAGGTTGGTGTTGGTGGCCATTCTCCAATTCTTTTAATATTTTATGGACCCACAAATAATAGCACTTGTCATTCATTTTCCTTCCCTCTTGTTATTGATTGACTCATCTCTTTTTCCAAGCATTATGGATAATGTCCATTATACTACATCTCAGATATATTGCTGTTGGTATGATGCTGTAGCCTCTTTAAACTCCTATATGCCTCCTCACCATTGCTCTTTTGATTATCTGTGATGGTGATTCTTCTCTATGTCTGTCTCTCTCTGTCTCTCTCTCTGTCTCTGTCTTTCTCTGTCTCTCTGTTTTCCTCCTCCTCCTCCCTCCTTCCCTTCTTCCCTTCTCTTTACTAATACAACTCGTGGCCAGTTCTATAATTTATAATCCTATGGAGTTCCCTAGGGGCACTGAGAGCTTCATTGAATGACTGGGGATTATATGACCATTATGTGTAAGAGGCAGGGACTGAACCCAGATCTTGACTTTGAGGTCAGACCTCTACCTACTGTGCCTTGCTTCCTTTCATACGGTTCAGGCTCTATCTTTATTCATATCTACATAATAATAACAGTAGTTAACATTTCTATGGCACCTACTGTGTGCTAAGCATTTTGCAGACAACTCATTTGATGCTCAAAGTGATTCTGTGAAGTAGGTGTTTTCATCTCCATTTTAGAGTTGAGGCAACTGAGGCAGACAGAAGTTAGTTGACTTGCCCATGGTCACACAGTTAGGAAGCATCTGAGGCTATATTTGAACTCAGATCTACCTGACTACAAGCCTGTTGCTCTATGCACTGCACCACCCAGCTGACAGAAAGAATGACACTGCTCTCTCTCTCCATCCATGTCTTATAATGATGGGACTAACTGAACAGGCTGCTTACCTAACTGCATTTTACAGTTTGGGCAGTCTGTATCTTCCATCTGATACGTTTTGGAAGGCTAGGCAAATCTCTGTCTAATGACCATAATTCTCATTGAATAAATCATATAATTTAGTGGAATCTGATGTAACCAGCACATTGTCAAAAGGAGAATGTGAAAAACTTTATCATGTACAGCAGTTTGGACTTGGAAAAGCATATCCACTCTGACACATAGAGCCACCTTCAAGAGAGCATGCGTCTTTGTGTTTAATGACTCATTTGATATTGTATTTAACAGATTGTTCAACAAATTTATCTCTGATTATATCTATCAAAGACTCTTTTATGATTTCAGTATAGATGTAGAACAATACATTGGTTTTAGGAGAAGTTTTAAGGCTCTATTTTATCCTGCTGAGTTAAATACTTTATTTTTGTAAATTAACAAAAACAATTGGATATTATACTCTTCATACCTCTCAGTCAGTATTCTGCTATAGTAAATCACATATTAAAACCTGCCTGCAGCTTACTCTTATTTTCATTAAGGATACCCAAGCTTCATAGCTACACTATTTTTACAAAGATTATATAGACACTAGAAGGAAGTCATATAGATAATATTGCTGGTGTCTCCTCAGTGTTTTTCTTTTTAAGTATGTAATTGTTATCATTTTTTTTAAATCTCCACTCACCTGAGATATATTGAAAATTGATCCTCAAATGCCTTTGAAATTGAATCAATTCCAAGGTAAAAGGCAACATTTATTAAATGTGTAGGATGCACACTTTACTAACTTCCCACATGCATATCTTTTGTACATATTTTTCAGGGCCACTGCATGAAAAAGAAAATGTCTTAACTCAAACTGTATATCTGTTTATATTGTGGGGGAGTAATTTTCACTTTTAGATGCTCTGTGTATATATTTGAGTCTGATTACTCCAATTTGGAAGTTTCCCAGAGACTCATAAATTCAGAGCTGCAATTATACTCACAAATCTGTGGAAAAGAACACATTGTCTTCAGAAATTTCAAGTATTTTACATCATTGTTAGCATTTTTTAGGTCTCAGTGACTTTTAATCTTAATTTATATTACACCTTGTTCCCTATGGTTCTGATTCATTAAGGAATATGGTTTATATAACACAAGTAAATGAGAGTAGTTAGTGATAATTTGTTTAATTTCTTTAAAAGACCTTTGGCCAAATACTAAGATTTTTAAATTGACCTTTGTAATTCACTTCATCTCAAATTATTTCCCTATAAATAAACAGATAGAACTGGATGATTCTTAAAGTCTAGAAATAATCATAAAATGATATAAATTTCCTTAAATACTAAGTATATTTGATAACCAAGTTGTAACATCCAAAGGTCATGGTTCAGATATGGTTAAGATGAAACAAGATAGCCATAGAAAATTTAGTACATTCTATTTCACATATATTTGTTGTTCTCCTTAAAATTTAATCTATAAATGTTCTCAGCATGATTTGGCTTATGTAGTTTCATGCCAAGTTCTCAGTGGGTTAATTTTCATTTTAACTGATTTTTATTGCTTTGTGAGACTATATTGTTAATAATCTTCCACCATTCTGTGATCATTCTGCATAATGTTTTGCCAATGAATTTGTACTCTAAACTGTCACTTCTTTGGATTCCTCTCTCTCTCTCTCTCTCTCTCTCTCTCTCTCTCTCTCTCTCTCTCTCTCTCCTCTCTCTCTCTCTCTCTCTCTCTCTCTCTCTCTCTCTCTCTCTCTCTCTCTCTCTCTCTCTCTCAGATCAAGTTTTCCTGGCCAACACAGTACCTGGGTTCATTTAGCCTCCTAGTTGTGGCAGCTGTTTTGCACAGGTCTTTGCAAAGACATGATGAAAATATGAATTATAGTCTTCATTTTTGTCCATTTTCAGTCAGGGTAAAAAGCTAATTTATTCCATTATAACATGATTTCAGCAAGTTATAATTAGATTTCTATAACTATGGTTACAGAAATAGAAACTATGGTTTTATAGTTGATGTTGTTGTTTGTTAAGTTGTTTTCCAGTTGTGCCTGACTCTCCATGACTTCACCTGGGGCTTTCATGGCAGAGATATTGGAGTGGTTTGCAATTTCCTTCTCCAGCCCATTCCACAAATGAAAAACTGAGGCAAAGAGAGTCAAGTGACTTGCCCAGGGTCACACAGCTAGTAAATATCTGGGGACACATTTGAACTCACAAAGTTGAGTCTTCTTGATTCCAGGACCGATGCTCTTACCATGGCGCCACTTGGCCATTTTGCTTTCATCTTAATCTCTTTTAAAATCTAATTTGGTTATGATTTTAACCTTTGCACTAATCAGTCAATAGCCTTATTACACTGATGTAGAAAATTTAACTTTTATTGTTTTGGTTTCTTTTTTGCTACTTACCACATCTATCACTGAATCACAAAATTTAAATGTTGGAAGGGACCTCTGAGATCATATAGTCTGGCCATTTTTCATTCTAGCAACTTTCATTCTTATCTCAAAGATAATTTTCATTATGTACATTTATGAAGATTCTGAACAGATTTTGATTCTTGTATTTCTTGATTTAGAACTTAATTTCCTAACATAATTTTCTCTGCTTCTCTATGCCCACCTTTCTACTGAAGACATCAAGTGTAAGCATATGTGCACATGTACACATTTTCATGTATATATATACATGTATATGTATGTATGTACATAATACACATATCCTTAGTTTTGAGGACTTTGTCAAGTACTCCCTAAACCTTCTTTACTCTTTCATCCTTTCCAGTAGGTACTGGTGCATAAATTACAATTATGATAGTGCTAGTATCTTTGCTTATGGTGTTGACAAGTACAACAAGGTCATACAGATAGATGATCCCTAAAATGATGTTGCTTGTTGCCTTTTGATATACAATAGAACAGTTCTAATTTCTTTGTTTTTCTCTTTAGGGAGAACTTGGCAGCAATACTGCTATGTCTTTATATTTTCTTATTTATTTATAAAAAGAATGTTGATTATTCTCTCCCATACAGCCTCTGCCCATTGGTTCTTAGACAAAAAGGTCATACGGCCCTCTTCTGATTTATTATTAGAATATGAAGATGACTCCTGGCTCTCAAGAGCTGTACCAGTGCAAAACAACCTCTCATAATCAGTTAATCAGTCAACTAGTGTTCATTAAGTGTTCACGACATGAACTATGCTGGGTTGACACTGACAAATTCCACCAAAATCAACACGAGTCTGGTAGCATCTTTTCTCTGCTGTGTAAGGACCAAATTAATACAAAAAAGCTCATCATAAGAAGTTTGGTCACTAACCAATTTTTTTTGGTCATGTAAAAGCATGAAAATGATTAAAAAAAACATTTTGCCATTCTTTCCTCTGTGCCTCCTTCTATTTCTCCAGCAATGATGATGGAGTGGCAAGATGGAGAAGGGTGGGGCACAAGTTAAGAATTCAATGGTACTTACAAGGTTAACAAAAATAGTGAAAACAACCTACAAGCCCTGAGGTAGAAATGGAGAAATGAGCCTAAGTCATGTGATATTTTAGGTTACATAAACTTTTTGTAAGAATTTTCTTAACCTTTGATTTTTCTTGAACAGAAGAACAAAACGGTGTTATCTTTGGCTTAGGATACTCTCCATGAGTACACTCCCTCTGCCAATGCAGACTGACAACTACTCTGCAGTTTCTAGTTTTAGAGAGTTTCCTGGGCACATGGAGAGGTTATGTGACTTTCCCAAGGTATATGAGATGGCCCCTGACACTAGGTCTTTCTGACTCTGAGGCCAGTTCTCTACCAGCTACATCATGACTTCTTACCTTTGAAATTGTATTTTTAATTGTCTATATTCTATAAAATATGATTTTCCATATTAATATATTTCTACAGGAGCAGATTCACTTCTAATTTGTAAATGACAGTTTTTTTAAGTTCTCATAGGACCATACAAACATTATTAATTCAGAAGAGTCAATGGGAAAATGATTATAGACATAGTCCCATTCTCTTATATTCTAGAGGAAATAAATAAATCCTAGAAAAAGAAACTGGAACTTCTAAGACATCAACATGAAGAGTCACTCTTTTAGAAGATCTTATTTAAGATACTGAATTTACTTTTTGGCCACTTGTCTACCTCTCTGAAGTGCAAAAGTGTCCACAGCCTGACATAAAAATTACATTTAGATATTCTTTTATTTTATCCAGGTTTAACTTGGATATATTACTTAAATGTTTCTTGCTTTTACTGAATCCCTAAACTACTCTAAAAACAAATAATTAAGGGCAAAGAGACAGGGTGGCATAGGAAACAGAGAGGTAACTTTGAAATAAGGAAGACTTGAGTTCACATGCACTCTCTGGCACATCCTGGCTTTCTGACCCTGGGCAGCTTTCTTAACCTCTTTCATTCTAGGCAGCTCTCAAAGATTTTAAGTGGCAGAGTTGGGGTCTCCTTATCTTAGAGTTTCCGAAAACAATGAAATCAGAGGTCCAGTTCCTATCCATATTTAAGGGTATCCTAACTAAAAAAAAAAAAAAAAAAAAGTAAAAATATTACTTAAAAAATAGCAAAGGCTTGTTCCTTTCCAGAATCTTTATACGGGCATGAAGGAAGGGGTTAAAATTGATAGAAATAAATGAGGTAGAATATATACATGAGGTAAAATGTAAAGGTCCTGGTTCACTTGTGGACATGGCAGCCTTGTCCAAATACACATTAATAGTAGGTATAGCTTACCTGCACAGCCAAGGTGAGTATAACTGCACTCTTACATTTAATTTAGGAAGCATGTACAGTACAGCACAAGAACGTGAACAGGTTTTATTATGTTTACACATGTTCTTTTGTCCTTCCTAATATCAGGATATTAGGATCTGTCAGAAAAGTGCCTATACTCTTACCACTGAGAATGGACTGAAATTCCCTGGGGTAGTAAATCCTCATCCCCTCTGCCAAAAAGCAGTCCTTTTTTTCTGCATTTGGACAAACTGCAATGTACGGCTAATTAACAGAAATGCCTTATTCAGATTTGGAGTTCACTATGCTCTGAAATTTCCCCATTTTTAGCTGGGCAACATTCTCTGACTGACCTCCCCTTGATCATTTACATAGTAAGTCCTCTCAGGACATGAGCAGACAATTATAACCTTGATGAAGAGTAGGAAGTCTAAGCAGCTTATTCCCAATACACATGCTGCATTTGAGCAGCAATGTTTTCATCTCTCCTACTCAGGCCAAAAAAGGAAGAGAGGGATGTCTATGACTGAAGTTCATGTTATAAATGGTTTCATGATATCATTATATGAGTAGCTGAGAGACCAGATTTTAAATAGTGCACAGTGCCAATGAAGTCAAGTTTGGCTTCCCATCCTTTTGGAGGTCAGGTAGCTTTGAATATCTACAGGGAAAAAAAATCCTGCTTCACAGCCAGGAGACTTTCAGTCCTGACCTGCCTTCTTGATTAGGCACCTCCTTGATTATAAAGAGGGCTGAAGGTAGACAATAAGCCTGGATGGCCTGGATGACCAGAGAGGAAAATCAACTCAAGGTCAGTCATTACAATAGTCTTTGTAATGGTATTACCTGGAATTTCTATCAGTGGTTTACTATTTGCAAACCACTTTACATTCATTAATATAGCTAGCATTTATATGGTGCTCTAAGATTTTCAAAGGTTTTCATGGATGTTATCTCAATTTGATACAACTCTGTGAAGTAGTTGCTATTATCCATTTTATGGATATTGGAAACTGAGGCTGAGAGGTTAAATGACTTTTACATATCTCTAAGCATCAGAGGCAGGATTTGAACTCAAGTTTTTCAGGATCCATATCTAGCATTCATTTCCACTGTAGGATCTAGCTGTCATTTGAACCTCATAAGAACTTTTTGAAGAATAAGTAATTAAAAGTTTATTATATCCATTTTAATATGAACTAGCTTGCACATAGTGCTTTAACATCTGCAGAATGCTTTGCAAATATTATCTCCTTTAAATTTCACATCAACCTCATGATGGATGTGTTGTTGTTGTTATTTTCATTTTATACATAAGGAAACTGAGGCATAGACAAAGTGACCTGCCCAAGATCACTCAAAGCTACATTTGAATTCAGATCACCCTGGCTCCAGATCTAGCATTCTATACCACCAGACACTTCTGTATAAGAAAGATTATTTAGAGGTAAGTGATTTGCTGAGCATCTCACAACTAGTATCAGAGGAAAGATTCTAAATTAAGTCTCTCCAAACTCAAAATCCAGCAAGCCTTCAAACCTGACAGAAAAAGAAACAGTGGCTTTTACTCTTGCACTGGGGAAGGAGAGACAGCAAGTGTTGGAAAGGCTGGTCAATGAAGTTAGGGCCTCATCTTCTGACTCCCATTACTGTTTCTGACCCATTGGAGAGCATCATTTCATGTAATTTTTAATAATCTGGTCATGATAAATCTTATGACTGCTACAAAATTCCTATAACCTTGGTGGGATAACATATTTTTTTCATGGCTTGTCCCATTAAATTACTCCATGGCTGTGAACTGTTACCACACATCCTTGAAGTCCATGAAAGTTTATTGAGTCAGCTCTCCTTCCCTGATACAGAGAAACACGACACTGATGGTGAGACCTTGTTATGAATTTTAGAGTCTTTGAGGTGGGAAAGGTATCTCAATTCAAATCTAGCCTATCTTATTGTCTCCAATAATGCCAAATGTTTAAGGAAACAGCCTTCATCATTTATATGGCATCAAGCCAGAGGTTGAGACATAGCCCAGCTGACAAATATGGCTGCAGTTTATAGAGTTTAAGAAAACAGATTGGGAAGAAGTGTGGGGAAAACACCAAATTCCTCACAGTCCAAATAACAATACAGGATTAAAGGGGGAATGGGACAAGTGGAAGTGGAACAAAAAATTATGCATGTAATTTAGGTACCCCTGGGTACCTAAATTCAACCCATCAGTTGGTTTTCTGAAAATAAGCAACATCTAGATTCCAGGTGTCCCCAATGTTTCATCAAGGCTTTTTAAAATTACACCGTAGGACATTTCTGAAAATCAATCCAAACACATTGCAAAGGAAAACTAGGAATTAGAAATTGTAAAAGAGAACAGAGATACAAATTTAAGTGAATATATCTTGATTGAATACCCAGAATAAAAGGGAAAATTATTTTTCATATCTTGGACTTTATGGACCTCCAATGGAATTCACTGACCTAGCTCTAGACTGAATCCCATGAAATATAACCTCATTTTAAAGATCCTCTTTTTCTTGTGTTTAAACTCCTGGGGAAACTCTCTCTCTGTTGCTCTCTGTCTCTGACTGTCTCTGTCTCTGTCTGTCTCTGTCTCTGTCTCTCTCTCTCTCTCTCTCTCTCTCTCTCTCTCTTTCCCCTCTCTTCTCCATGTCTCTGTGTCTGTCTTTCTGCCTCTTTCTCTCTCTGCATGTCTCTCTCTGTCTCTGTGTGTCTCTCTCTCACACACATTTATCACTGATTATGTGAATGGTTCAGTGCTGAGTATATAAACACAAGAAATAAAATAATCTCTGACTTAAGGAACATAATTTCCTTCCAGAAATATAACTGCCGATTCTGGTCCAAGTCAAAACCCACAAACTGTGCTGAGGACAAAAGGCACACACAAAAAAATTGCAAGTCTTTTTTTTTAATAGATAAATTTGGTTGGGGGGGATTTGGGGTAGATGAATAAATTAATGAGCATTTAATAATCAGTGCTTGCTACGAACCAAGCATTGGACTATCTGGGAAACTGGAGGTAATTCCTGCTGTCAAGGAGCTAACACACTAGTTGGTGGAAATAATACAAAAGAAGGTCCAAAAGAACGGCAAGACTCAGAAGTCTTCAACCTGAGGCAGAGCAGTGAATGGCAAGGAACGCAAGGCCTCATGCCCTGGCATACAAGAGCCCATGACTGAGAGAGACCCTGTGACCCATCCAATAAGTGCAAGATAAAGAGCCCAGGACAGAATTTCTTGGAAGAGTAAATGCTTGGAGAGGGAATAGGATGAGGATGGGCTCAGAAGGAACTCCTTTGTTTGGATAGACAACATAGCTATCTGATAGCTTCCTCTTCTAATGAATTGTCCTCACTAACTTGGGGCTGACCAAAGCTATTCCAGTCTGCTGAAGGAGTACAGATACTATCAGTGCTTTGTAAATCTCAGTGTCCTGGGATGAAACCCCAATTTCCTCACTATTTAGGGGAATTGTTTCATATGGAAAGCATGAGACCTTTTGACATCTTAAAATTCATAGGAAAAAGAGGGCAAATTACTTGTGAGTGGACCTGTAAGGAGTTGCTTTTCTTGCTAAGTCAATAGAATTGAAGATGTGAGATGAGAAATATATCTCTTTCCTAGTTAGATCACCAATGGACAACTCTCTACTACACTTCAGTTGACTGCAGTAGAGGTCTCTCACTTACTTGAACAACTGTCAAGATTGGATAAACACTCCTTGCTTCAACTAGCTCATAATAAAGCTGACAAAATTATCTTGCTTAACACTTTCAACTGTCATGTTTCAAAAATCAAAGTCCAAATTGGTATTAAATAAATACAATGAGATTATCTTTTGCCTTCCTCCAGAAAAATCTCTATTTCTAGAAGAATATTCTACCTCTCAGGATAAAGCAGCAATTCAGAAAAAAACAAGGACAGTCATTCTTGAGTGCATTATTTTATTTAGCTATTGAGGATGACCTTCCCTTATCATTCAAGATGAGACACATGGCACTATGATAAATTAGAATGATTTGTGTGCATGTGTATGTAAAAGAGGGAGATAAAGGAAGAGTAGGAGAAACAGGGAGAAATAAAGAGAAAGAGGGAGACAGGGAAAGAAAGAAGAAAAGAGAAATAAATGGAAAGGAAGAGAAAAGGAAAAAGGAGACAGAGAAAAATATCCAAATATGCATGTTTCATTTCATAATCAGTTGCTATAACTGTGTCACAGGTGTGGATAAAGACATTGATGTATGACTAAATGGTCCTTTCCACAGTGTCAGTAATACAAGAATTAAAGGAATTTGAGTCTCCAATGCTTTTTCCCTGAACCAGGAAAAGAGAAAGATAACTAAGAAAGGATATAGTCAGTTCTTGCTGTAACCACAGTCAGCTGAGTAACTTGTAAAGTGAAACAGGGTTCATCTAAATGTGACAGCAAATTAAAAGACTCACCAATGACTGCAATTCTTTAACCATATTAAAAAAGATGATTTTTTGAAAAAAAGTTTAACTGAAGGGATGATGTTTTGATAAATTTATATTTCATGCTAAGAAAAATAAATCCCACCATGTTCACTTCTCTGTATGAATCCTGTGTCTGACTTTTCTAAGTTTGAAGGAGAACAAGGAATTTGGGTGCATCTAAGTTGATTTTCCACTATAAATGATACATTTATTTTGCTGCATATAGTAAATGCCATCATAGGCTACACGGAGAAGCTGAAAATTCTATTATATTTACTTTGTACATATTTATGTTTATATGTGAACATGTTTAGTTTCCTTTGGTAGAAAATAAGTTCCTTAAGCTAGGGATTGATAGCCATAGAGATAATTTGCAACAGGTAAATAGTAAAAAGAAAAAAAACTTTCAACAAAGGCATGAATGTTCTAAGTCAAAGAGACCTAAGTACCAATGTGTAAGTAACCATTTCTGGAAGGTGTCATTTTGAATGGTATGGTGAAGCAGTTTCTGCCACAGATGTTTTCTGACATCTACCATGCAGACATGATATTCAGGATAAATTCAATAACTTTCACAATAACACTATTACTTTACACCTCAAAACAGGGAATAAAAATGTTCAATTAAAATAGCAATATCTTAAATGGGGGATAGAAATCACTAAATACATCTTTGTAACATTCATATCCTCTGAGTACTTTTTAAAAAAATCTCTCAAATGAATTAAGAGAAAATTCTATTCTCTTTGGAAAGTCCATATACTCAAATGTTCTGCCTGAGTAAATGACCTCTATGAGGTCATGGATAATAAATTAAAAGCCCAAGGCACCTTCCTTTCCAGTAAGGGTTGGTTTTCTTCTATAGTGTGGCAGTCAGATATTCAATAGCTGCTATTTGAAGAACCGTTAAACATTTCAAGAAGTTGACCCATTTACTTGTAGATAGTGACTATACTGGATGCTGTCAAACCTCTTTGGTCACCAAAATATCACCTCTCTCCATTCCCCTGATGCCACTTTTGAAGCCATTTTTTTTTAAATTTTTAATCACCTGCTTCTTGCCTTCCTTTCGGGAAAGAAAACTACTTACACACCTCCACCCACCCACAGTTCCTGTTGACCAAGAGGTGTGACTGCATGGAAGCCTCCAAAGAAAAGATACTAAGGAATTATACAAGGTATCTTTCAGTCCAAAGTGGTAATGGGAACAAGAACCTTCTCTACCTTGCAGGTCAGCTTTGGTCAACGCAACTTTGTTAGCAAAAGAACAGAAAAAAAAGCGAAAACAATAACCAGAGGTTAGTAAAAGGCAGATTAAACCAGGATAACATTACAGAAAAAGAAAAGCAATCCGCATAACAAACACAGATAGGTCATACAATTAATAAGCACACAGATGGAGTGAAGGCAGCAGGAACCAATGAACTCAAAGACAATAAAGATGGATCAGAGGTTTGGTAAGAGCCAAGATGGTGCCCAAGGTAGCCAAGGGAGAGCAATGCAAAACCAAACACAGCAAAGCATAAGCAATGGGCAACAACTTCACATTCACAAAATCAACTCCAAAACAGAAAATCAAGAGCAAATGGTTTTCAAGGAATCTGGCTAAGCAAAGAGAAATAAGGAAAGAAGAATTTCATGGAAGGCAGGGTGAGAGATGTGTAGGGGGGCTCAAAGGGTACAAAACTTCTGAACATTAAAAAGTTTAACATGAAGCATTCATTTAAGGAACACTCCTTGGCCCCTTTCACAAGTGATACCAAAGAAGGATGTACTCAAATCACAAGCTTATTTGACCATTGACACAAAGTGATTTGGGAACGCTAAACAAATCTAGGTTTTTTTCTTCAGGGTTGTTTTAAACACGAATAAGACTGCTTCTGCAAAACTTCAAGCCCATTTCCACAAACCATTACTTCTTTATTTTATTTCATTTAGGCTTGAGAATTAGCATGTCAACTTCCCCTGCCCCCTTGCCCTAACCACCTGTCTGCCGATGCTTATATATAGTATTATTTTAATAGTTTCTATCTACTACTGTGGGAAAACATTTATGAATTACTCAGTTCTTGGTCTTTCTAGCAGAACTACAAGGGAACCTTTAATCCCTCTGTAGAACAGTCATTAGAGATATAAAATAAGAATCCAACCTCATTGATTAGGGGGAGGCATTGCTCGGACAAGACACATGGTCGATGCCATATATCCACTCCAATGAAAGAGAGCCACATACCAAAGAACACTTGATTTTTTAAAAAGACATCATGATTTACACTTAGGTTCTCTTATTTTCTTTAGCGAATCAGAGATAGTGAGGGAAAAACAGTTCTTTGTATTATGAACAGAAGAATCAACAATTCCATTAAGATTATAGGACTATAAATCAGTTTCCCAAGAGCTAGAAGGGACCTCAAAGGCCATGTGATCCAACAACTTCATTCTATAAATGAGGAAACTGAGGCCGTGAGAGGGTGCCTTGTCTTGTGTCACAAAAGTGACAGGAGGCATTACCAATGACTGTGATAAGAATATGTAGCTTATTTTAATTCATTTGCTCTATAGATGTGAGAGTAAAATACATTCACTTTCAACTAAATATTACGAGGAGATACAGGGTTTATCTAGAAGCAACAAAACCTTGTTCTATCAATGGGCACTATTAGAAGAAATGTGAACCATTTCCGATGGTTCCCATCAAATTAACATCTAAAAACCTTTATGAGGTTATCTAGCAAGTTATATGATTTGAAAAACCCAAGATAACAATAATCTCTCTTTTTAGATTCCCATATTTGTGTGTGTGTGTGTGTGTGTGTGTGTGTGTGTGTGCATGCATGCGCTCACGCTAATGTATTGTAAGGATCAAAGGGTGGCTTTCCTTCCTCCTTATAGTCTTAATAGTTCTATTTCACAAATTCATGGAAACACCTGGGGACTCTTACTGGGGCTTGTTTAAAATGATACATAGTTGCAAAGACATCAATCCATGGCTTAATTCATGTTTCAGGCATTCTGTTCCTGGCCACTTAAGCTAATTACCTTACTCATTTATGTATAATAAACAAGGACCCTTCCCTTAGAGCTCATCTTCCACTTCAACCCACCTAGTGAGGAGGTTATAATGCTTAACATGTAGCCATCCTAATTATCTCCATGGCAATAGAGTGCAGTGTTATTAGACCCACAGGGCTTGTCATGGAGTTGATCCATCAACTCATCATATGGCTTTAGACAATTACCCATACTCAAAAGGAAGGTCAGAACCCACAATAATTAATTTCACACCAAACTGTATGGTAGGATTCAGGAAGAGTCATTCCTAGTGATATAAATATGTTGCATATTAAAAAAAATACTCTATATGGTACCCAATTACCTTTAAGATAACAACTTTTAAAAAATCCCTACATAAAAGTTTTCATTTAGAATTCACATATAATTTAGAAACACTCTTTCAAATAGGAAACTAAGGTTTTATTTCTTTGTATTCAACCCATATGTTTTAATATTCTAATTATTTTCAAACTATTGAATTTACATGGCTCCTAATCAGAAATAGCAATGATGATGATATGTATTTTATAGTGACATGTACTTTATTAATAATTTTAAACCTATCATCTTCTTTGATTCAATTATCTGCTTGACACAAGCATCATTCTTATTTGTTATCATTGGAAATTCCATCTTGTTTATATGAATCTACACTTTAAGTCTGACACTGAATTCCAAATGCTGTCTCTCTCATGGTTATAGGCAGAGTTCACAATAGTTATTCTGTTTGAGTTGGAAACAGTGTAAAAACAGGCACAAAGAACATTTCTCAGAATAAAGAATGAAATTTAAAGGACGGAGGAATCTGAAGCAATTTCAAAATGTACTGAAGTTATAATCCTTTCCATCTTGTCCGTACCATCTCTCTGCCATATGCAGTTAAAAGAATTTATCAGCAAAATACAGAAAAAAGAAAAAAAACCAAATGGTATGAAAGGATGCTCTAACTTTTTATTTAAAGAATAGAGGAAACTGACTCTTAGGAGATAGGAAATGGCTTCTACAACCACAGACCAGATTGGGTGGACAGGAAACCTTTTAGAGTGTGCTTGATGGACATGATTGAGCATCCACTGAACATAAAAGGGGGATGGGAATGGAATTGAGTACTAAGGAGGAAATAGAACAGCACATTTCAACAAGGTAAATTAATGAGGCCCCCAAGAGAATATTGTAAGCACAAATAAGGCAACATGAGGCTGAACCATTCTAAATGAAAAAATTCTGACATATTGATAATTGATGGAAACTCACTCATTTTGTCTTGAAGCCTAGGTGAAAAAAACTTATTTACTATCAGAGATCTTGAGTATAACACAATCTGTAAGAGTAGTGTTTCTAAATCTGTTCTGATGAAGCCCAGGGAACCTATAAAATATTTCAACGGATCTCAAAAGAAAAAAGTGGTAGTGGAATATAAGAACACACAGAAAGACACTCCTTTCCTGTATCTATCAATTTCATTAAATTTATGAGTTCAGTCAATGCAGAAAAAAAAAACCAAACCACCAGAGACTGACCAGCATTAATCATAGGTCAACAAAATGGTGCCTTTATTGGTCTAGAATTAGTCATTGAACATTTCTAGTAATGTATGACATGATATCATTGGGTTGTCTATTTGAAAAAAGTGTGGGTCTTCCTGAAGTGATTTTGCCATTCCAAAAGGCTTAAGAACCAGTTATTACTCCAGGAATTAAAAGTGTCCAACACTACCCTCTGGCGGTGAAAAACAGACTTTACTGACAACTGGATAGCCCTCAGAGAAACAGAAGGAAAAGTTCTTTCTACGCTGTTCCCGTATACCTGAAGCTTCCTTGCAATGTGAGCTGATAAGTCACTGGTTGGTAGCATTTGAATTGCTCCACCCCCCCCTTCCCAATTTGTACTGAATAATTCATGGTCACTGTAAAGTTTCTGTCCTTCCTTAAGTCATCCTGAAATTGAAGGTAAAAGTAACGGATACCGTGATATTGATGCCAGGGAAAGTCCCTTGAGGCAAGTATGCAGTACTATAGAAGACATCTGTTCATTGTAGCTCTATGAGATTTTTGGCATATCACCCCAACTATTGACATGAATACATTGGTAATGATGAGACTTGAGATGTTTAAAAAAAAATGAAAAGAGAGGATGAGGTACAGGGGGGAGGAAAGGGACAGAAGAAGGAGGCATTGGCAGACGCAGCAGGGAGGCTAATGCTTGGGACCAGAGTGAAACTAAAAGAGAAGGTACCTTCACATCCACGCTCGATCTGGCCACTCCTATGAAGAGCATCGTTGATCAGATCTGGCAGGCGTCCATTCAAGTCCACCGATGCTAGGCAGCCTTGGAAGCCATCCCGTGAGGCCACAAGCTTAGGGAGGTTGCTGTACATGCCTTGGGCAAGTCCAGCCATATAGAGGTCACCTGAAAAAAAAGTTGGTATGGGGGAGAAGAGGGAGATGAATCCATGTGTCTCTGAAATAATTATAGGAGATTTAATATAGTTGGAGGGGGAAGTGTTTCAAGTAAACATGTAATTATTATACATACTTATGCCTGATAAAATCCCTAAATTCCAAATCACAGAATTTCTTTTATTGAAAAGTAACTACTCCGACATCTTATGTTGATAAGTACTGAAGGATTTATAGAATGTATATACTCACATAGCTCCAAATATGCAAGCAACTTTTGAGCTATGGCCAAATAGAGAAAAGAAAGAATTGAACTTTGGAGTGATCATTCAGCCCAGCTGCATCTCAACTTGATGAATTTACCTCAGTTCTGTACAGCTTTTTTGGAAAATAGGTAAAATTAACAACAACAACACAAGCTAGGAAGGTTAAGATTTCTTAAAGAATTTACCTTTCAGATCCAGATTTTTGGCGCCATTGATAACCTGAGTGACCACCTTGGTGTCCACTTTCAGACTATGAGTATTACTGTTGTCCCGGGTAATGACAACATTATGCCATTGGTTATCGTTCAGTGGTCGGTCACTATTGCCCTTGATGACATTGGGACCATTTCCAAGGTCAAACACATAGTGTATATAGCTGCGAAGGGCATAAAAATCACTGGATGAAATGCTGGTGGTCAGGGAAGTTTTGTATATGCAAATATATTCACATAAATATGTTTATGCTTATCACAGCAAAAAAGACAAAAACAATAATTGCATACAAAATAGATTATACACGTATACAATCACATCCATAGCCACAGGTTACATCTTAACTTTGTATAAGGAAATCACTAATATGCTCTATAGGGTAGAAAGCAATATTCCCCATCCCCAGAAGAAGGTCTTTAAATAGATTGTTCTGCAAATCAATGATTGAATCTTATGTGATTCATATTAACACAGAACTTGCTTCTAGTCTTCCACTTCTAAAATACTTGAAAGTCACCAGGAGCGCTATAGTTCAAGGTATAAGGGGGTACAGTGAATAAAGTGCTAGACTTGGCGTCAGGAAGATCTGAGTTACAATAAATATATATGATATATATATATATATATATATATATATATATATATCAGTAGATAATAAAATGTAATATATTAATAATGTCATTATATAACATATACTATATTTATGCTATAATATAAATACTTACTAGTTGCGAGTACCTAGGCAATCACTTAAATCTTTGTCTACTGCATTTTCCTTGTCAAATGGGTATAAAAATAGCAGCCAGCCCTATGGGTGTTTGTGGGGATTAAATAGCATAAGTCAAAGTGCTTTGTAAACCTTAGAGTTATATAAATGCTAGTTTTTTATTATTATTTTTATTTTACAAGTCTAAGAATTAAAGCACAGATTTATTTCATGATCTGCCATATCAATGAATTCATCACTAAGCAGCCAATCTATTGATGATTGATCTCTCTTTATTAGCCAGGCTGATCCTTAGAAAGGAGTCTTGTTGCCAAGACTATACTTGAAGTCTTAACTAGCATGAAAATAAAAACCTGAAAGAGCTTTTGCTCTACTGGTATAGTCCTCTAGACCACAGAGTCACCTCCCCATCATGTTGGACATTGAAGCTGGATTTTATGGGGGCACTGATTTAGAATTTCAAATCCTTGCTTTTCACTGCTTCCAAGTACGCTTGTCCAGACTCTCAATGATTCTTAAGAACTTCCAAGGCAGGCAGTCCCCACTTTACTGCTAGTTATATTGAAGAAGTGCATTGTTTTGAACTGAGTGCATTTTATCCATAGAAAGAACATTATATACATGACAGGCTTGCAAGCTAACTATAAAAGATACCAAGCAATATTCCCGTTCACCATGTATTCTACAATATATTTAGCATAGCAAAAGTGTCATAGAACCCAACCACAATGTGCAAATATATTTCTGGGGCCAAGGTATTTTGGGTGTTAACATGAGATAACTCTACCCAGCCTTGAAGTGGAATGGATGATTTCCTCTTCCCTAGTCTATTAATGTTACAAACAGGTGAAATGGAACCCCACTCTCCCAACTCCAAATCATTGATTCCCTCAAATAGGATTAAACAGGACAGGATTAGGAGTGGAGAAATTGAGGGGGGAAAGGTCCCAAGTTCTTGGGCAACGAGCACTAGGGACAAGACCATATGCAAACTCTAAATACTCCTAGAATGTTTTTCAGCACTGGGTTTACTCTATTGTGTTTTTCTTGTTTTTTTCCCTATGTCCCAAGGATTGGCCCACCTATTTCCCTAGCCACTTCCAAGTGTTAAGAGGTTTCTGTCTATGTCTAAGATAGTTATTCAGGAGTGATTGTTCGTATGTTAAAAAAAAATTAAGATGTATTTGGTTTCACTTCTTGCCTCATTTATCTGTACATTCAATATACTTGAAAAAATGAATGCAAAAGTATACTTTTTAGCCTTTTACAAGGGGGGAGGTGAGAGGGAATGAGTGGACCTTACTCTCATCGGGTTTGGCTTAAGGAGGGAATAACATGCACAGTCAGTTGGGTATCTTACCCAACAGGAAAGTAGGGGGAAGGGGAATAGAGAGGAAGGATGATAGAAGAGAGGGCAGATTGGGGGAAGGGATAGTCAGAAGCAAACACTTTTGAAAAGAGACAGGGTCAAAGGAGACAATAGAATAAATGGGGGAGGGGATAGGATGGAGGGAAATATAGTTATTCACAACATGCTAGTATGGAAGCTATGCAACACATCTATAGCTACATCTATAACCTATATTGAGAATTTGGAACTCAAAGTTTTAAAAACAAAAAAATTGTTTTTACATGCAAATGGGAAATAGGACGTATAGGCAATGGGGTATAGATTTCCATATCTTGCCCTACAAAAAAGTGAGAAGGAGGAGGATAGGAAGGGGGATTGATACAGGGAAGCACAGGCTGGGAGAAAGAGTGATCAGAATGCATGTCATCTTGGGGTCGGGGTGGGGAGAGAAGGGGAGAAAATTTGGAACTCAAAATCTTGTGGAAATGAATATTGAAGACTAAAATTAATTATTATTTTTAAAAAGTACACTTTTTAATGTGGTTTCTAGGGAAGTATTGAGTTACAAAATGAAATATTACCTGTATTAAGTCAATGGTAAACTTAGCAAATATATATGGATACAGATTTTCCCCCTTTTCCTATGCCAAAATAACACCCTAGATATCCTAGAAAAGTAATCACAGATATAATGGAAGTTCCAAGGGGGCAAATAATGTTTTATTTTTTTCCTTTGTCTCCTCAACTTATAACAGCGTCTGGCACCTAGTTGGTACTTAAAAGATTTATTGACTGATAAAAAGAGAGTGATGAAATTAATTAGCTAAGTGGATATTTTTAATATCCATTTTGATTCAATACTTTCTACTTAAAGTATGAAATATATGATGACCAACCACTTACCCTTTCACTAGTTCAACTGCAATAAAATCATTGCCATCCCCACTGTTGAAAAGGATGAAGCCATCAGCTGAGGTGGTCTTAAACTGGAAGAAGAGGTGCATGGAGGTGTAGGCCTGGAGAGTGGCCAGGCTCAGGTAGCTGCTCTTGGTCTTGAAGGTGACAGGGTCAGCAATGATATTTCTCAAGCCAAAACGGGCCTTTAGCTCACAATAGTCAATATCACCATTCTTGCACAAGTCAATGTAAAGGAGTCCATTAAACATGAGGCTCTGCAGGTGGCCAATGAAACTTGAGGGGATCACTGAGATGTAGCGCTTCTCTGTCATGATGCCCGTCTCAATGTTGTGGAACTCTAAGCGTGTATGGTCACCCACCATTGTACCTGCATGAATCATAATGAGGTGTGAGAAAAGAAGAAAGATGAAACAATCATCAAGGGGACAAATCAAGATTTACTAGGTTCAACTTGTTTCTATATATAACATGAAGAGAAATAATCAAATTACCTGAAAAAATATAAAAACCAAATCAACTAACCAATAATATAATTCGCTTAAGCTAGATAGATGACACAGTGGATAGAGCACCAGACCTGAAGTCGGGAAGACTGACCTTCCTGAATTCTCATCTGGCACTTCATAGTTATGTGACCTTGTGCAAGTCACTTCACCCTTTTGCTTTAGTTTCCTCAGCTGACAAACGAGTTGGAGAAGGAAATGGCAAACCATTCTTTGCCAAGAAAACCCCAAAGGGGATAACAAAAAGTCAGACTCAACTGGGAAAAGAAAGAAAAATTGAACAACAATGAGAAGAAGTGATCTCATTCTTAGTGATCTCACTTCCTAGTTCTCTCATTCTTGAAATATGTTGACAAGCAGATGTTTCAAATACCTAACAGTAGAAAAGAAAATATTAGATCGGGGCTAACTTGAAAGTCAAATGATTATTAACATGTCCTGCCTCTGTAAAACAATGTTAGGTTTTTCAGTATAAATTACATAAAAAGCAGTCTTTGGTCATCTTCAACTTAGCAAAGTTTCAAGGATATGTCATACATCTAGTATTCTATACTCTTTAGTCCTTAAAAGGAGGAATAAATTTTATCTGGAAACAGAAATCCAATGCAGGTACTGTGGGGTTCTTCCTCTATGGCAGAATGCACATAGTAGCATGTAGGATTGTAACAAAAAAAGTCAAGATAGAATATTTGAGAATGAGATTTAGCTCTGATAAATTTTTAATAAGTAATTCTCTAATTTAATATATCATGTTTTAATAGCATGGAAACCAGCACTAGGAATTCATTAAAAAGTTTTTTCACAGAACTTGGCATTTACTTAAACCTTTGTTTTTCCTTTTGGCACCCGAATTCAGATTATTAGTCATAAGAATTTTGTAAATTTTAAAGTGATACATATGTGTGAGTTATCATCATTGAGCAAAAAAACAAAACAGAACACAAAACCCCCTAAAACCTGGTTCTTATTTGCAAGCTTTTGAGTGGTGTTTTGGATGCATGATAGTAAATAATATTCATAACTTAAAGGATATATCCCACAGAGTAATAAAGCAATTATGTTGTTGAACTTCCTTAAAGATATAAATAATTAAAAACTGCATAAATGGATTTCTAAGGATAAAGCAATCAAATAAAACTTCTTGATATTCAGGTGTTTCTTGTTTCAGAATTGCAATGGAACAGTGGAAAGACTTGATTTCAGTCTAAAGCTTTGGACTTAAGTCGTCTGTCTTTTGACACTAAATGTGTGATTCTATTTAACCTCTCCTAGCCTGGGGAGTTGCATTGGAATGTGGAGTTTGCTTATCTGGGAATTCATTAGACCAATGAAATGGCAGTTCATGTTCTTCATCTATTATTATTATGTTTTAGATATAATCTAGAGTTTTTGTTTAATGTTTCTAGACTCTTTGTAGGAATGGGATCACTTGGTGATCAGAGAAGAGTGGATGAAGAGGAAAAGGACAAGGAATAAAGATGAAAAATAAAAAATAATTGTGAAAAAGAGGATATGAAAAGTATGGGGACTATGAAGTAGTCTGGAGATTGAATTTTGAGGGGTGGAAATTTGAGAGAACTCAAGAATAAAGAGAAAGACTCAAGAGAAAAGTCTTGAGCTAAAAAAAATAATGAAGAACTTGAGCTAGGACAAGGAAGGAGATGGTAAAGCAAGTGAAAAGAATTTAGGTGCGCCTGTCAAATTGCTAATGAGCTTATAAGAAAAATGAAAACTCCAGAGTTGAAGATCCACATAAGCATTAGATGTGATAATTACAACAGATGAGAGAGAGAAGCCATAACGACTCAAAGCTTATTTGTTTCTGCTTCTCTGCTAAGGAAAATGATATTTCAATCAGAAAGGAATGAAAAAAAATGGCAGATGGTGACTTGAAATCCACAATAAGTAGGATGACAGTAAAAGAGCATCAAGTTGCTCTTGATAACTTGGGGTGACTAAACCCAGATGAAGTACAAGCCTGGAAAGTGAAAGACATAACAGATGTGATTGTGAAACCACCATCTATGTTTTTTGCAAGAGTCTAGAGAATGAGATTATTGCTGCAAGTTCAATGTAATGTAAATGTCCCAATTTTCTGAAAAATGAAATGAGTAAAATCATAGACTGGTGAGATTGACTTTGATTTCTGGGAAATTTTAGAATGTTTTATTAAAGGGATTGTCAGGGAACATTTAGAAAAGCAATCAGTGATCACAAAGAACTGACTTGGACATGTCTGGCTAATTTCATTTCCTCTTATGACCAATTTACTGGAAGATTAGGGGAATGCCATAGATATAGTTTATAGAGATTTTATTAAAATATTTGACAGTTTCTCATGTTCTTACAGACAAGATAGAGAGATATGGGTTAGATTATTCAGGAGTACAGTTTGACAAATTCAGAACTATCCAAATCACTGGGACCCAAAGTGCAGTCATGAATGGGGAGATATCAGCTCTGAAAGAGTTCTCTAGTAAAGGGCTCCAGTAATCTGTGCTTGGCCCTGGACTTCTTAAAAGTTCTATCAATGACTTGGAGGAAGATGCAAAATGAGTAATAAATTTGCAACTGACATTACATAGTCAAAATCTGGAAGAATGTTGACAAACTAGCACATTGGGCTAAATCTGAAACTAAGTTTAATAGGGATAAATGTAAAGTCAAGTTTAAGTTAAAAATCAACTTCAGGGTAGGTATGGTAAGAGAACAGCATGTCTGAAAAGATCAGGTGGTGTGATGTTAGCTGACTATGAATTCAATATGTCTACAGTATCACATGAAAGTCAAGAAACCCTAATGTAATCTTGGATTTTGTTAAGAGGGAAAACTCCAGGACAAAGAAGGTAACCATACTTTTGTGCTCAGTTCTTGAGCATCATTATTTTGTTATATCTGTTCATTGCTATTTATACCTCATTTTAGGAATAGCATTGATGAAGGGGAGAGTGTCCAGAAAAGGCTGACCAAGATGGAGGAAGACCTCAAGATCATGTCATATGAGGATTGGTTGATGAAACTGGGGCAGTATAATCTGAATAAGAGGAGACATAACTGTCATTTTAAAGCATACAAAGCATTCTCAGTTTGGAGGACGACTTAGACTTTGATATTCTGCTTGACAGTATAGGAGAAAACTGGTAGAAACAAATGGGAATTTGCCATTGTAACTTCACATGTAAGCATAGTGTGACACATAATAGTTGAATGATCTTACCCAAAAGATGCTTAATCTCTCTGTGGTACAGATCTCACACACGAGTTATGGTTAATAATGTATGTCAGCTTACTAGTATTTGCCATGCTTTATCCCACTGACCTTTGGGCTATAGTATTTGTGATTTTAAATCTTCTGAGATCATAATATTCTATTTATAGCCATATAAACATCATTGGGAAAGTTCCAGGGTTAAAAAGATAGAGAAAGAAGAAACCAGAAAACATGGGGATAGGGAGAGGAGCTATATAGTTCATGTGGCCTGAAATATTTAAATAGACAATAAATGAATTAATTTTAAAAAAACATTTTGTGTCTATTATGTGATGGGAATACAAATCTAAACACAAAAGTGAGCTCATCCTTGCCTTCAAGGGATTGTTGTTTAATAGCAAAACTTGGTGGAATTAAGAAAGTCCCAATGTCCTGATGGTGAGTAGTTAACACTGACAGTTCCGTGCAAGAAACCAATGATATCCTCGGTTTGGTTACCAGTCTAAGAGTTACAGGCAGATGAAAGGTGCATATTAGAATTATTATTTTGTGTGTAATTCAATATTAAATTGTTGTAATTAATAATAATTCTATTTAGAAGGGGATAACATTTTCCTAAAATGAGAAGGATTTGCTCAAGGATTATTTGGTTCAGGAGGCCACATACGTGGAAAATTCTACTTGAGAATATCTTTGCACTGGTGCAGTGTCAAGAGGGGTCCTGAAATACAAATACACACACACACACGTGCGACTTTCATTAGGATGTCTAAATACTGTTAAAATGATGGTATTGCAGGCTTCATAATAAAGTCCATCAAACATGTCACACAGGTTTCTGAAGGGAACTGTACGGTTGTGCTTTATCTTGGTACTGTCTCACATATGACTTCATCCTGGTTTATCTCTCTGCAAAGCCATGTCCAACAAAGGGAGAGTTCCTTAATCTTTTTGTGTGTTATAGTATGTCAGAGGCAGCTATTGCCATAGTGGATAGAGCACTATATCTGAAAGCCCTAGAGTCAGGAAGATCTGAGTTAAAATCTTAGCTTGGACACTTAGTAGTCGTATGACCCTAGACAAGTAACAAACCTTTGTCTGATTGTTTGCTCAATTTTAAGTGGGGATGATAAGAGCACCTAACCTACAGGATCTCATGAGATAATATTTGTCAAAAATGCTTAATACAATAACTGGCACATAGGAGATACTATGTAAATACTTATTCTCCCTTCTCTCCATTCTCATGGCTCCCTTTGGCAATCTGATGGAGGCTATGGACTCCTCAGAACAATGTTTTTAAAATGCTTCATGCACAACATTTTAAAAAATAGTATAATAAAATATATCAATTATATTGAAATAAAGATGTAATTTTTTAAACCATCCAAATTTACAAGATCCCTAAAATCTTTCCACAGACCTTTCTGATGTCTGTGAACCTTGGATTAAGACTGTGATCCAAAGTGTACTGAATGTAAGGTCTTAAAAAATGGGATGGAATGATTTACCAGAGTGTTAGGAAAAGATGGAAGACTTAAGCTCAGGAAAACTTAAGTAGAAGACCTTTAATCTGAGATAGAGAATCTTCTGAACTGTAGTCCAGTAGTATAGAATTTGGCATGCAATGATGGATTTTGTACTATGGGATCATGGGAAAATCACTTCAACTTCCTAAACCCTGGTTGCTTCATCTGAAAACATGAATAATTTTTGTATGGCCTGTCTTGTAGCATTATTATGGGGTTTTTGTAAACAATAAGCACTATATTTGGGAATCCTATGACTGAAGAATGAATATAAGACAGTCTGAAGTAGTAGATAGAGCACTGGGTTTGGAGGCAGGAAAATCAGAGCTCACCTCACAGCTGTGACATATTAGCTGAGTGACTTTAAATAAGTCATTTTGCTTATTGGTGACACAAACTTTTTAAGAATATAAGATGTATTAGTGGAGGGGATTTTCCCATTATGAATACCCTACCCTAATAAAATCATATGTCCACACTTTCCCCAGTCTCAGAGACAGAGAGAAATGATATATATATACATATTAAGATACTCTACTCCAGATATACTCTTGTCTACTTCTACATCTCTCTCTCTCCATATATATATGTATAAATACACACACACACATATATATATACATATATGTCCCTTTTTCATGACATTCTGGAAATTCTTTATATCTTATTTTTAAGGCATTCCATCAAGATATTTACTTTCTCAAAAATGTGAGTATATCTCAAATGCAGGCTTAATGACAAGGAGTTTGTTCTCATAGACCCCTTGAGGATTGTTCAGCTGGATTAAAATGTTTAGAGAACTAAGAAAAGGTGAAAGACAAATCTGGAACCAGACTAAGAAAGGTTTATCCATATTAGATTTGATAAATTACAATACAGGATAAATAAATGTTATGGTTCTGGCCATTCAGTGATGGGAATACATGTAAAATCGGTGTGTTCTTTTCTTGAACATCTCCTTAGTGTTCAGTGATCCAAGAAAAGGCAATGCTTGAATAATTCCATCAAGTTAAAGCTTAAGGAGGTGAATTATTGGTATTATATAGAAGCCAAGAACACATGGAAGATCTTTGTAGTAGACTGCCATTGTGCCCACAGCATCCATGAACCTATGTGGTTATCTTTAAATTTTCACAGATAGAATAGGAATTCAGTCTCATGCTGAATTGCAATACTCCCCCTTCCAGTTTGGGTCTGGTTCGGTAAACAGGTGATACTATCATTTAAGCTAGGTGGCTGTATTGAGAAACTATTTAAGTATCCATGAAGCAAGCAAATGGGAGGCATCGGTCAAAGATGTCAAAAGGATGGGAAACCCTATCTCAGAGTAGTCTTGGAAATTCTCAAAGGCTCAGTATTTCTGACCTGCAAATTCAAAGACAAAAAAAGAGTCTCTGTCCTCAGGAAGCTTATATTGAGGTAAACAACATGTAACCACATAAGTAAACATATGAAGGAAATTTATTGCCAACATTAACACAAATATGGCAAGAGGCAGCCCTAGCAACTGGGGAAATCAGGAAACTTCTTATGTAGGAGGTTAGATGGTCAGGATAATGGTGTTACCACAAGGTCATAGCAGGAGGGTGGCATGAATCTTGTCGATCAATACATCTAGAAGGTCCCAAGGGAGTTCACAACTGCTTCCTTTGCCTTCCAGGCCCCATTGACACCATAGGGTTAATAGGCAATGTCAATAAAATTAGTGGGAATGAAAAATTAATTCCCATTAATTTCAGATTAGGTTTAGATAATCCCTCCTCCATCATCAGATCCTAAAGCATCACCAGGCAAAGTATTAAATGGGAGATGGATGCGGCTAGAAGGGACTGGACGTGATGTCAGGAAAAGACCATGAAGATGTAATTGCATATCCACTCTTGTCGGAAGAGTACAGAGATTTGTTTTCAAAATTTTCTATTTATTTGAATTACTTATTATGCTCATTATAGGAGCTGTGGAACAGAGGATGGCTATACTACGATTGTGATACAATAGGAAAGGAAACAGAAAAGGTGGGAAGTCATTCTACAAATATGGTAACAATTCAGCCAGTCACTGAGGCAGCTGTTTCCTATATCTCTCTGTTGCCAGTAATTGAAAATAAGCCTATACGAGACAGAATCAAAGGCCTAACTGATAATGCTGGTGATTTGGCACTGGCCAGTCTTGCGTGGTTTCAGAAAAGCATTGAGGTAGAATATTTGGCCTGTGATATGGGGGCACAGAACCAGAAGCTCATGCCTTAAAAGTAGTATATTGTTATTCTTAACCAGTGAACTGATGAAATGTCCTCAGGTTTCCTTCCATGTGACATAGTAGGTGGGTCATCCATTTTCTAATCGAGGTGAACAGAAATCCCTTACTTCATGTCCATGGGCACTGAGAACAAGTTAGGGGTAGAATCTGGTCTTCTTGGGTCCCAGTTGGAATGAGTCTGTGGTCACATGTTACTTCCATAGCTGCTGTCAACCTGAAATCTTTCTCCTCCTCACTATTAAGGGGAGTGACAAACAAGGGAAGCAGTGCTTGACCAATATCAAGTGGGGAAAAGTGGTTTTTTGGGCTCCTATAAATACTGCCAATCCTAATACATTGTACCAGCAATAGTCTATCCTGTTGTTCTATGCAAAATTTCTGGAAACTAACTGGAAAGAAATCCCTTGAATTCAGGGACCTTTCATTACTAGGTGAAATTAGTAAATAAGGCAATAAGCCATTTCTTAATAACCTGGGAAGAGTATGTGCAGGGATGGAATGGGGGAGGGAAGAAATGTGATAAGAGGAGGGAGGCAAATTTAAGTTTCCCACTACTCATGTTAATTAATTTAAAAAAAAATCCTTATCTTTGTTAAAAAAGAAACTTAGACCATCTCTCATAAGCAAAATCGTTTATTATTTTTAATTTCCTAGACCTTCTTAATGTTCACACTTGGATTCGTCCCTCAATAACAAAATAAGGGGTAAGACCTGAATAGGTTAAAGATGAAAGAGCTTCACTAACTTCAAACCCCAAATTGCTGCATGACTTCAGCATTGTATGGTTTAGCAATGATTTGTAATTACTACGGATAACCCAATGCCTAATTTACCTTTATTGCAGTGTTTCTATAAAGAACAGCGAGGGAAGGACCGTGCGTTTCTGTGGACGCTGGAAGTCTGCAGCTGCTTATTTAAAAGTATGTTTTTCAGCATGCAGACTTCCTACACAAAGACAAAGCGTATTTTGGGGGGAAAGCATTAGGATGAGACTGTCACCTAGTGGCTGTTTTTAAAAATAGATTCACTGAACTAACTGGAATGAGCTGATCTGGACCGTTAAAGCATTTTTTTCCTTGTAGTTTTTCAAAAATGACTTGACAATTACCTGAATGACAAGTTCATGCCTGCGTATGACCTGTGGATTTTCAGTTACTTTACCTTGCTCCCACATTCTCTCCAAAGACTGTTTTCATCAACAAATTCAAGAAAAAAAAGGATTCTTAACTCTTATTACAGTATTATTTCTATGTAACTAGGGGCATATGCCTGAGATTAAGCTTACATTCAGTAGGTGGAATGGAATTTTTTAGATGGTGATTCTGAGAATAAGTATGGTGACTCAGTATGGGGGGCAGAGGAGCCCAAGATCTGGTTTTAGTTTGGGGTGGGAGGAGAAAGTAAGTACAACAAAAGTGAAATGGTAAACTGAGGTTGACAGGTGAGTAGAAACAGGTGCTCCAGTGGAAATTTTGAATGGAAAAAGACTGGGTTATCTTAATGCCCACACTTTTTGTCACTGTGTTCATTCAAACCCATTGGGAGGTGGGTGTGTCTAGAAGGGATTGGAGATGATATTAGGAAAGTTCAAGGAAGATGTAATTCCACCTCTATCCTTGCCTGAAGAGTACAGAAATTTGCTTTCAGAATTATCTATTTCTTTAAATTACTCATAATTCCTGATTTTAAATACAAAATTACAACTGGTCACAACGTCTAATGCATGCATATTTGTAGACCCATAGTGGAAGGAATCAATGAAGGGGCTTGTGGCACATGAACTGTTAGCCTAAAACACTAGATAGGGTTCTGCCACTCACATAGAGACTCTGAGCTATAATCATGTGAGAGTTTTATGGGTTTGATGGTCTGTTAAAAGTGTCTGAAAAAGCAAAAGATACTAACCATATGACTTAGGGCCACTTTTCCTAGGCTATGCAAGAGTTATGAATAAAAAGACTTAGGTTGTGTCAGCAGCCTTGGTAAAAGCAAAATGCTTTCCTCAGACACAAGTAGCTTCAGGCTGGGTTAATTCCCTCACTATTTCTTTGCTTCAGAAACTGATTTGTCCCTGGTGAGGAACATGCCTTGTAAAGAAGGGCGACACCTTTGGGGCTGGCTGACAGATGATTTAGAGAATACACAGATTCCAGAAATGGGATTCATGAGGAACATTCCTTATTTTCTTTTTCAAACCTATAAACCCTGTCATATAGTTACACTTGATGTTACATATGTTTATATCTGAAGCGGTCTATTTTTTTGGCCCCAAATACAACTGTTTTTGCCCAAGCACTCCCCTCCCCAAAAGAATGGAAGCTTTTTGAGGGTAGAGACTGTTCCATTACTGTCCTTATATCTGCAGGGACAGACCATCAAGACTGGACCTATGTTTTCACTGGCATTGGAATTAAAGAAAAACCAACCTACTAATTAAATTAAATTTAAACTTTAAATTAAAAATTTAAAAAACTCTACCAATGCAGTCACCGTCTCTGAAACTTTTTAAAGTTTTAGAGAATTACCGGGAACATGGTAAGGTGATTTGCCCAGAGTTTCATGGCAGTATGTATCAGTGGTATGTATTCCTTGCTCTGAGATTCTATTTACCACTCCCATACTGAGTCTCCTGATTGTTAAATTTAATTGAATGCCATGCACAATAAGGAAAATTCATCTCATATACAGCCTCTCCTCATCTGCTACAGCTTCACACAAACCTAGGCATGTTCTCTGAAACTGACTCCTCCCTCTGTGATTCCAGACTCTAAATGTACAGAAGTACATATTTGCATGTACAAATAAAGATTTTCTCAATCTTATCACTGTAACAGACCTCAGAAAACAATAAGTTAATCAAGAAGAGGCATTTAAGTAACTATTTTGTGCTGATCCCTCTGCTAGAGCTAGGAGATACAAAAACACAAATGAAAGTCCGTACTGAGAGACAATGAATGCCTACATAGATACACACAAGCTACAAGATAATTTTGAAGGAAAGTCATTAGCAGCTGGAGAATCAGGAAAGAGTTCACGTAGAAGGTAGTACTAGAAGTTATCCTTGAAGGAAACAAAAGATTCTAAGAGACAGAAATGAGAAGGTAATGCTATGAGATACAGCCAGATCTAAGGTCCTGGAGATGGAGTAATTGTATGAGAAATAGTAAAAAGGCCATTTCAATTAGGCTATAGTGTGCTTAAAGGGTAGTAATCTATAAAAAGGCTGAAAAGGTAGACTGAAGAAAGACTGTGAAGGGCTTTAAATGCCAAGCAGAAGAGTTAATAGTTGATCCTAGTAGTAATAGGGAGTCAGCAGAGTCTATCCAGTACAGAAATAAGAAGAATCATTTTGACAGCTTTGTGAGGGAAAGACTGAGAGGAGAAACCATATATATATATATATATATATATATATATATATATATATGTGTGTGTGTGTGTGTGTGTGTGTGTGTGTGTGTGTGTGTGTGTGTGTGTATGTAAATTAATTAGGAGGCTATTCCTAACACATATATACACATATATATCATATACATCCATATATGTATATGCGTATGTGTATATATATAATATTTATATTGTGTGTGTATGTGTGTGTACATATATATATACATATATATGTGTGTGTGTGTGTATATATAATAGTCCAGGAGAAATGTGAGAGGGTATGAACTAGGGTGATAGCTATGTGAGTGGAAAGAAGGGAACAGTCGCAAAACACGTTGTAGAGGTATTTGGCAACTGACTGAAAATGTAGGATGAGTGAGAGTGAGGAGTTCCAGATTATGTCAAAGTTGCAACTCTGGGTGAGTGGAAAGATGATAGCACCTTTAAGATAAACAAGCAAATTTGGAACTGGAGTCATTGGAGGAGGGGACGGAGATAGTTCTAATTCTGTTTTCGATGTGTTGAGTTTGAAATCCCCATGAGACATCCAGTTTGACTAGACTATCAATGATGGAAGACTAGAGACTAAGAATGGTCACCTTATTTTACATATGAGGAAACAGAGGCTTAGATAGTTTGAAGTAACATACCCAAAGTCAGAGTGGCAGAGCCCATTCCACTACATTTTATTTCTGTTCTATGTTTCCCTGATAAATCTTTCTTTATCCTTAATTTGTTTTGTTTTCAC
This sequence comes from Potorous gilbertii, assembly GCA_028658325.1. Classification (NCBI taxonomy): domain Eukaryota; kingdom Metazoa; phylum Chordata; class Mammalia; order Diprotodontia; family Potoroidae; genus Potorous; species Potorous gilbertii. The sequence continues at coordinate 47,187,208 of CM053774.1, read as the reverse complement.
TTATCATCTAGAACTGCCTTCTCTGAAGCCTATGCCTGTGGATCCAGGATAGTGGACTCTGTGGAACATAATTCAATATCACTGCTAGAGATCATTGGTGAGAAATAGGAATTATAAACATCAATTGGAAGAATTCAAGATATCATTCAAAAGGGTTCACCTATCTAACACAAACCTCAGTTCAAATAATTCTTTTTCACTTTAGGCAAGTAATTTCATCTTCCATGGCCTTGATTTCTTTATTTATAAAATGAGATGGCTTTTTGAGGTCCCATCAGCTCTAAATCTGTGAACATGGAGATACAGAATCCTTGCTTCCTTGGACTGTGCTGGGAGTGCAGTAAGCACATACTTACTCCCAGAGAATACTGGAAGTCTGTTGTCTTCACTGTGCTGGAAGAGACTGGGTCTATCACCCTTCCCCCCTCCCAATTCCACTGACATTCATAAACAGTTTGACATTTTTCACTAATTGCCTCATTGTGTTAATTATATTGCCCTCACAATAATGGACATTCATTGAGACAAAAAAAAATATACATTATATTTCTTTCACCTCCCTCATAGCACCTATTAGTGCAAGGTGTAAAGCAGGTTCCCATTAGATACTTAATGACCAGCTGGAGTTTTGGAACAAGTTCATACTATGTCCAAGGAAGTCAGCTAGTAGTTGTAGCTGCAGAGACAAAATGAAAGTCTTTTCCCCCGAGGAGCTCACATGCCCTCATGGAGATTATATGCCACTGGGTCAATCAAAGTTAATTAAGTCAGAGAAAAAAATCGCTGAAAGACAAAAAGAAATTTAAGGGTAGAAAGAGTGAACAATTACAAAAAAATTGGACTCACCCTCAGCCACATCATCATCCACGGTAAGCTTAAGGCTTTTTCCTCTCCTCACCACCCGTACAGTGTGCCATTCATTGTCGTTGAGTTTCTGTCCAGCATAAAGGGTCTCAGGTCCTTTGCCTAAGGATAGTGGTAATTGACAAAGTTAGTACCAGTTTCATAAATAAGTGTTCTTTAAAATAGTATAATCAAAGCCACTCTGGTGTATAAGACCAATCAGCACTTGGGAACACTTCACTCCAGAAATATGAAAGCTGATCCTGATTCTACCCACCCAGGTTTTACCTCTCAGGAAACCAAAGCAGCAAAGATGTCTTTGCTTACGGACGCCCATCAGTCTTAATCTAATGACTGAGCATCTCAGTGGCAGGGCAGTTATAAGGGAATGGTGTCAAATGCAAACAATTAAATGCAAACAAAACAGTTAAGAGACCTCCCAGGGAATGATTCAGCTTTAACTAGGCTTCTCAAATTATAAAGGAGAGCTGTCCAATCCCCTCAGGGAGCAAGAAATTTGTCCAAAGTAGCTATGGGTCATTCCCATCCTTAAAGTATTACACACCAGCTTGGCTTTGCCTGGAGGGGGTAAGGAAGAATTTATCTTTTGTACAAAAATAAAACTTCAGTTTAAACTTGTTTATTCTGATTTTTTCTTTAACAGAGAGTTCCCATAAAATTTCCCAAACAGGGGCTTGTTGGTACCCCACTTAATGCCATATAGAAAAGTTGTTTTATAATTTGTTTTTAACTACCCTAGTCTACAATGCTCCTGAAGGAACTGTGAGTGGCCTCAAATGTATCCCATTCTTTATCTTCCTGAAAGATTTCAAAATCTACACAAGTAGAACCACTTCAATTTCAACAAAGTAAACTGAAGTTAAGAAACATCAGGTGCTTCCTCTATTCAAATAGACTGTGAGGGGGACACAGAGACAAAAATGGCACATTCCCTATTCTAAAAGGGCTTACATTCTACTAGGGATATAAAACATATGCTCAGATTAATAAATATAAAATAATTTTAGGGAGAGAACACTAACCAATGTTGGGAATCAAGAAAGGTCTCCCAAAGGAGGTGGCACCTGAGACCATAAATAATAGTCATTCCACATAAAGAAAATGAAGATCATGTCAATAAATTTTGTATCTCCAGACAGCTGTATGACTTTCAAATTCCAGAATTACTTACTCATTAGTACTAGGCTTGGGAATAGGGAATTGTGGTCTTTAGTAATCAAAGTTGGTAAAAGATGTTTGCTGCCAACATTTAGGGTTATTCAGATTTGAGTGGCAGTGGAAACATTTCAGGAAAGAAGAGTATTAAGGATAAAGACCTGCTCCTTCAGGGATCCTTTGGAATAAGAAACCAGATTGCCACTTTAGAACCAAAGAACCAGTGCAAAGTATAAGCAATCAAAGATTCTGAATAATGTTAAGATGGTTTTTTTGATAGTACTTAGAAGAGTTGTACCTCAAAGAAAGGTATTGAAGAAATCCTATCTTTTGGACAGTGAATGTAACTACTGACCTGTGGATTTCATTGTCCCTAGATAATCACTTGGAAAAGATTTTAGAAAATTCTTGGATATAATGAGACCCTATAGATTTCAAGCTTCTGAAACTTCTCAGATAAACACTCATCAAATGTCAATTCATAACTAAGTGTTGAGGGTAATTCTCCATGTTTTCAACCATCACTGATGTGGTTTAAGAAACCATAAACCCTCAGAATTGTAAGGCATGTCAGAGGTCATCCGTGTCATTAGTTTAAAACTTGATTAAGAGTTCTGCCCCTGTGAGTACACTCAACAAGTTATTATTCAGCATCTACTTGAATTTCTGTCTTTGTGAAAATCTTATGTAGACTTACATGTTACTAAGCCACCTTCTCTGTAAGGCTAGAGTTGAATAAAAAGATGAAATGCCTCTATAGTCAGCATTGAAAGTAAAGATAATTGTACTCGGGTTTCCATTTGCCCAATTTTATTTCAGTATAACTCCTATTTGTGAATAGAACAGCAGTTGAGGTTGAGGAAAACTTTTCCCTTGAAAACTAAGCAAATTTTTTAAAATGGAAAAAAAATTAGCAAATTACAGCTCACATTGGGCAGCTAGGTGACTCAGTGAGGACAGTGCCAGCCTTCATGCTAGGTAAACTCATCTTTGTGAGTTCAAATCTGGCCTCAGATACTTACTAGCTGTGTAACCCTGGGCAAGTCATTCAACCCTGTTTGCCTTAGTCTCCTCATCTGGGAAAATGAATTGGAGAAGGAAATGGCAAATCACCCCAGTATTTTTGCCAAAAACAAAAAAATCCAAATGGGGTCGCAAAAAGTCACAAATTTCTCAAAAAATGATTCAATAGCATAGCTCACATTGAAGGTCTTTTAAAACAGCTTTCCTCTCTCCTTAAAAAATGAATTTTCTGAATGAAAATAATCCTTACAAAATAGTATTCTATGCTAAGTAAGATGTTGAACCCCAAATCAGATCCCTGGGAATTAGGGGAAGTTATTTAGGGATAGAAACCCAATCTATGATTTCACCGGTAACTAACTGTTGAAAAAACTTATTTTTCCACTCTACAACTTATATTCTTAGCTGACTGTAGTAGCAGTGTCAAACTCATTCCATGGCCACTTGCTCCTGAGGGTGGGCCAGAAACAAATTAAAATATAATTCAGAAATGTTTAACCAATATGAAGAAAAATATGACATAGGTAATATTAATTTGTGGTTTTCTAAGATATTATGCAACCTGTAGGGGTTTGTTTCTATTTTAGTTTGACACTGACTGTGCTAAAGAGTTGAAAATTTATGTAACTTACCCAGGGTCATAGAACTGTTATGGTCCCTTTAACTGTTCTTTCCCTCCTAGCTTAATTTACCTATTTTCTTTCTTTTGCTCATTAAAGGGGCCATTCTCTAATTACTTCTTAGAGAAGCTTATTCACTCAATGACCTTACCTCACTCTGCGTACCTGAATAGGCCAAGGTCTCCCTCCCATTGCATCCTGGGCCTTCTCTAGTTGTCCTGATGACTATCTGGTCACTGGATCACTGGAGAAGTGAGGCTAGTGACCTGCACAGCCCTCCCTCACTCAAAACAAAGTCAAGTGCAAGTCATGAATCATTTCTCTGATGTCATGGTCTTCAAAAAGGAAGGATATACACAGACAGAGCTGTTATAGATCAAAGGTGGAAGACCTTAGACCTAAACCTTCCTGAGGCTTCAAGGCTACCTCTGTACCCACTATGCCACATTGATTCCACTTAAAGCAGAGCAAATGGAACCCAAATGAAGGGCATATATAGCAATATAAAGTAGCTAATAATTCTCAGAAAACATTTGAATAACCATTACATAAGAAAACCCTTGATGTTTATTATAAGTATCCCTTTGTGTGTATTTGTATGTATACATATGTGTGTATGTATTGATCTATTCAATTTAGAGATTTTACAAGTGGATGTTCCCTGCATTTATAATTGATTTGTTCCTGCTGGTAATTCTTTTCTCATGTTGATGGTGCTGTCAAATATCACAGCTACCTTTGCAGACACTAGTGGTCTGTCACTAGGAGACTGGGGACGCCCTCAGGTGGATATTATGCTTCTGAGCAGATGGTCTTTGAAGTTACAAATCAGCCTTAGCCTTCTTGTGTGGGCATGTGTAAGTATGTGTGTGAGGGGGGTGGTGAGCTATGTTTATTTCTTTCAGTAAATATCTCAATAATGAAAAAGCACAGAGAACTATGGATAATATAGGCTAGGCCAGGAAAAGAAGACTGGAAAAATTTATTTGAACATTTTCTATATGATGACATCTTTTTAGGGGTGGGATAGGGGGTGGGGATTGTTTTTGTATAGTATTTAATCTTTGTAAGTGGAGACAAGGTAAGAAATAAAATGATCAGAAAAAAAAGCGGGGACAGAATTATGATATTGTTACATCAGTGTACTATTATTCACATAGATACTTAAATAAATTATGTTGAATTACTGGATAGTGGACAGGTTTGCTATTTGTAATGCTATTGATGTTTTGCAAATATTTCTATCTTCATAAGAATGCAAAAATGTATTTTCATTCAGGTGGACACAGAGATCAGATTGAATGTCAAATAGCCTGGGCAAATGTCAAATATTTGTTTTGGTGAGACTAAAACACCAATTGATGTGTGTGTGTGTATGTGTAGTCCAAAAATATTTGTGCAGTTTCAAGCTTTATTAGCTTTAAAATGCACTAAAACTTTTGAGACATGAGAGAGAGAGAGAGAGAGAGAGGAGACAGAGGGAGTGATGGATAGACAGAGACATAGTTATTGACTCAGTCTGTCCTCACATGATTTTTTTTTGAAAAAAAGTTTTCTGAAAAATATGATTTTTTTCACATCACCTCCTTGGCTAGAGGTCTTAAGAGAAGGATTTATATTGTATGTTATTAATGAACTATGAAGCCATACAACTTCACAGGATCATCATAGGATCATAGATTCTGAGCTGAAAAGAATCATATGGATAGTAGGGTCTAATCCTCTTATTTTATAGATGATGAACCTAAGTTCAAGAGAGTTAAGTGACTTTCTTAGTGACTAATATGTATCTAAGGCAGTCATCTTGACTGCAATTCTAACACCCTATCCATAGCCTCTTCAAACATATCTTTTACAGGAAAAGAAGAAAATATGTTTCCTGACGATTTTTCTAAAAAAATAATCTAGATGTCTCCAGAAGCAGTGAGTAACGAACATTTGCTCTTTAGGTCAACTAGCTCCAATGGAAAAAATTTTAAAAGACATTCTTATAAAAAAAAATATGATGATGAATAATCTCTCAATTCCTTCAGGTCTGAGACTCATCAAAACAAAAGAATAGTTGATCACTTTTAGAATGAAGGCACAATCACAAAGTTTAAAGAAAATTGCCAGTAATTGAAGAATCAGGTCCAGGACCAAGAAAAATTGATGTACAATCGATATTTCATCTGCTTCTGAGAGCCAATGAGAAATGCCAAACATAGTAAAAGAAACCTTATGTTTTAGTATTAATACATCTGAATACATATGTAGAAACTTCTGAGGAATCTCAAACATGATCCCAGTGAAAAAGTATCAGCAAAGGGTTTTTTAAAAGGTTCCTTGTATGTGATATTTGTTACCTAGGCCTCTAGAAGTTGAAAAAGAATGAATAATTTTAGGTGGAGACTCAAAAGATCTCCATGCCATTATTTTTATATTTATTTCTCTGTGTTAATGTATAACTTTATTAATTTATTTTTGGACAGGATCTGTGATATTGACTGAAAGAACAATGAGGAAATGCTTCCAAAAAATGAAGATTGACCACTGCTCTGTGAATTTATGCTCTTGGAGTTTTCTGGGATACCACAGGGATGTCAGTTTCCCAGGGTTATACAGTTAATACATGTAAGAGGCAAGATGACTTCAGTCTAGGTCTCCCTGGCACTCTCTTCCTACTAAACTATAATGCTTCTCATATATGCCTATTCATGTCTATGTCTACAGTTTAACGGGGGACTGGCTGAGAGCCATGTTCTCAGAGCAAGCCCAGCAGGCCTGTGTGTTGCCAAACCATTTGGAGAAGCTTGGTGAACCTGCTTATAGAAGTACGTGATGAAATGTAAAGGAAGGGTCTTGCTCTTTAATTCAGAGCAGGTGCAGGTATTTTATGATTGTTTCCAGCTGTTGAGCTGGAAATGAATCCTACACAAAACAGTAAATGGCCAAAATGTGGTCTCTCTTTCCTGGTAGTGAATGAAGCAGCATTTGAGGTAAGTCTCTGGGTGGAATGAAAAGCCATATATTTGTAGAAAGAAGATGAAAGGAAAAAGCAATATGCAATTAGATGACTACTGTGTGGAGATTTCAAGCTCCTTCTATCTGTTAAAATTTTAATAATAAATATTGATAAAAGAATTGTTTCCCCTAAAGTTGCCTTCACCCTCCCAGCTTGATCCAAATTCAGAATTTAATTTATACATCTCAATCCTTGTTCATCTGGTAGTAATTTTCTTTTGATGAGCAAAAGAAAAAAACAGAGCAGAGAAAGATGACACTATAACCCCAAAGACTCTGGAATCCTCTAGCAAGAGTCATGACATAGGATGCTCGTAGAACAGACTTCCTGTGGTCCTTGGGGTACTTTCTGAACAGAACATCCTCTTCTCCTCTTGCAGAGCAAATGACTTCACTTTAGCAAATCCCCTTTGCTGTTTTGCTTATAGCATAAAGAACATTTAGAAAAATTCTCCAGAGAAGGGTTAATTATTGAGAAGCACAGTTTTGTGGGGATGAATGGAAATAACTAGATTTTTCCTGATTATTACATTGTTATACTTTGGTCAGTAAATTTTCCTTAGAGGCCAGCACTAAGAATTACGTCAAGACAAGGATCCAATCAAATACAAGGCATTTTTGGTAATCTTCCACCTATTTCAAGTTTTGACAAAGAACTATAATCTAATCATGCAGTTTAAAATTATCTGTTTCAAAATTTAGTGAGAATGGTTTTATTTCCTTGCTCCCCCTTTCCCAGTTTTCATTTTTAACCTTTCAAGCATTTTCCTTGGATAAGGCCACTCACATTAAAGGAATGTATTGTCCCTTCCAGGAGCATTGTAACCAACAAAACAAAAAACCATAGACAACCCAAGAAATACAGTTTGTTTCCATGACCAAGCTAAACCTACTAAACAAGATGGTTTTGCTCATATACAGGAAATAGAAAATCCTTTCCATTTACTGCCAACCTGCTCTCTGAAGGGAAAATGGGCGATCTTTAGTACGTCCTTCCTTGGATGCTGGTATCATACTCCTTCTGTAAGACTTACCTGAAGCCCCTTCCTTTACTGGTGTAAGAAAGGGAAGGGGATGATAACAGACCCTTTAGTAAAAATGTTTCTGATGAATTAAATACCAAATATATATAATAAAGAACATCCTCCTTGTAAGGGAAAGTTTACTATTTTTAGAATGGTGATAGAATATAGAGTATATACGGTCACTGATTAGGTTCTTTAGAGAACACTATTGAAATTAGAAAAATAAGACAAAGTTAAACACTTACCTGAATATCTGTGCCCGTCTTGAACCACAGAAGCTCAGATGTACCAACAAATGTTTCACCTAGATTAGGGGTTCTTAACCTTTTTGATGGCATTGATTCATGACCCCTTTTTAGAATAAGGTTTTACTGCTTACACTCATAATTGAAGGAAATGCTAAATTTGAATTAGAGGTTAGTAAAATTAAAAGGATATTTTCCCCCCATCTAAGTTCTTAGACCCCCTGAAATCTATCCACAGATCTGTTAGAGGTCATAGAACCCAAGGTTAAGAATCCCTTACTGATATCAATATGCTCTTTTTTTTCTCACTGTTCCCCGTAAGGAGGTAAAGATAGGCAGTCCATAAGAGAAAGGAAGGCTATGGAACTAAAGAGGAATTGGGATGATACTAGAAGAAGTTGGAGACACCAAATTTTCTATTTAATTCATATTCATTTAATTCAGTTAGGCTTTTCCATCCCTGGCAGTCCTATTAGCAAAGCAAAGACTCTTGTTTTTCTAAAACAACCACTTTCACTGGAATATTAATAAAGAACTTGCTAATTTTCCTACTATTTTCTATAAAACTTCTAAAGTTCATAACTAATTCCAAGTTGGGTTCTGAACTTCAGACAAGAAGGGCTCCATTCACAGCAACGTGTTTAAGATAAAAATAACTCTTAAAATGAGTCCCATAGTTAAGAAACAACTCTGTTATACTTCAGAGAGGCATGTTAGCCAGCTCTTCAGAATGATTTAGGGGGCTAAGGACACCCCACCTAAAGAATGAGCTGCAGGCAACCCGAGTGGAGAAGACACAAAACAATATGTTTTATCACTAAAAGCACCACAGATAAGGAATTCTTCCAAATAATTAAATAAACTGAGTCTAGTGACCTACAAATTATGCCTATACCTTCTTGTTTTTCATGTTTCATTCTTTTTTCTTTCACAATCCTTATGAGATACCCTTACAACCCACTGAGAGCATTCCACTGATGCCATCATTGTTATTAGTCAACTAGCATTTATTAAATACCTTCTAGGTGCCAGGCACTACATCAAGATTGAGGATACAAAGAAAGGTCACAAAAACCAGGCACTCTAATTCTAATGGAGGAGATGAGATGTGAATAACTACATACAAACAAAATTTATATGTGATAAAAATGTAACAATCTAAGAGAAAAGACAGGAGGTCTAAGAAAGGTTTCTTTCAGAAGATGGGATTTTAGCTGAGATTTGAAAGAAGTCAAGGAAGCCAAGAGGCAGAAAATTCAAGGCATGAGGGAAAGTCACTGAAAACATTAGTGATTGGGAGATGGTGTGTTGTGTGAGAAGAATAACAAGGCACTTGGGGTCACTGGATCCCAAAATACATGGAGGGGATTAAGAAAGGGGCCAGATGATGAAGTGTTTTGAAAGCCAAACAAAATTTTATTGAAAAGATCATGGACATCTAATGTGAGAGCTTTCTATTTCACTCCTCTCTACATTAAATGCATATATGTATGTACAAACTTAGAGGTAATAGAGAGCTGCTGGAGTTAATTAACTAGGTGATCTATTTCTCATAAGTTTGGATATTTATTTTTGCCATTTCCTATATAGAACTATTGCCATAGTTGCTACTTCTGCTACTCCCCTGAACTGAAAAGAGATTCAAAGTTCTCTGTAGGCTTCCTTTATAGAGTTCATTAGTACCTTGTATCCACCACTGTTCTCTGATGATAAATACAGTGGGGTTTGAATATTGTTTGTTTTTCCCTATCTTTTCTTTTTTCTTTCTTTCTTTCTTTTTTCTTTCTTTCTTTCTTTCTTTCTTTCTTTCTTTCTTTCTTTCTTTCTTTCTTTCTTTCTTCCTTCCTTCCTTCCTGTCTGTCTTTCTTCTCTTTTTTCTTTCTTTCTGTCTTCTTTCTTTTCTTTCTTACTTACTGGCATAGTATAGTCTATATCATGCTTTAATTAGACTCATCAGGGTATTTCTTAGGACAAGGGGTACTAAGCCTAGACAACATGGGTAGCTCTGTCACTGTTACCTAAAAATATGGTCACAGGCAAAGTCAAATGAACTTTCTCTGGGTTGTTGGGATGAGACATCAATTTTGAAATGAAATCATTTGGGGGTAGGCCGCCCTTAAGGGGCCATACTACAAATGATTCTTGAGGCATTTAGGTGGGTAAGACAGAACAAGTTGTAGATTTGGAGTTAGGAAGGTCTGAGTTCAAATCTTGCCTTATGTGGCCCTTGACCAGCTACTTGCCTACTCTGTCTCTTTTTCCTCATCTCTGAAAGGAGGATGATAATTGAGCTTAACCTCTCAGGGTTTTTGGGAAAATCAAATGAGATAATATATGGGAAATGTTCATTGGCCTCAAAGTGCTATATAATTGTTAGTTATTGTTATCAAGGAAGAATAATATTCTCTCCCCCAATAACTGTTAAACTGGTACCTCAGCAATCAATCTATTATTCAGCAAGCATTTACTAAACACTTATGATGTACCTGGTTCTGTGACAAGCATTAGTCTTTACCAAGGCATCATTTTACCAGACTGCTCAGAATCCAATCAACCAATAAACGTTTATTAAGCACCTATTATGCATTTTGCAAAAACAGGCAAAAGACAGTCTCTGCTCTGAACCAACTTAAAATCTAGTGGGGGGAACAAATGAAAATAAATATATACAAAGCAAATTGTATCCAAGATAAATAGGAAATAATCAAGGGAGGGACAGCACTGGAATGAAGAGGGGTTAGGGAAGACCGTGTAAAGGGTGGATTTTGAGTTCCCAGTGGGAAGATGAAATGACCATCATGACTCCAGAGCAGCACAGATTGAAAGGCTTAGAGAGGTGCAAGGGTGGCAAACCTGAGAGCTCATTGTGAAGTTTAGATTCAGTCAAAGGGCTGCACTTGAGGACCTAGAGGGCCACACATGGCCTTGAGGCCACATGCTCCCCCCCTGGATTAAGGGAATTATCCAAGGTCACATGGGCAGAGAAAGGCAGAGCTAGAAATGGAACCCAGGAACTTCAAGTCTAAGTGAAATACTTTTCTACTGAACCAAACAGAATGCAGGTGCTGTCATTATTCTCATTTTATAGTTGAGGAAACAGGCCAATCTAGAAATGAAATGACTTGCCCTGGGTCACCCAGCTAGCAAGTATCTGAGGCCATATTTGAGCTTAAGTCTCCTGACTTGAATCCCAACTGTACCTACGTATGAAAAGTATTTTATGAACCTTAAATTGTTACATAAATTATATTATATACATTATTATTATAGAATGGTTTTGCTTAAATATTCTTTCTTAGAAAGGAAGGATTAAGTGTGAGTGGGATGGAGTGTTGGTGAGATGTGACAGATCTTTAGAAAGTGTTAATAAACAATCATTTTCAGGGACAAAGGAAAGGTTCTTTTTTAAACAAACTGTTTCTCTCTCCCATTTCACAATGCACTTTATAAAAATAATTTCTTCACAACAATCCTGTTAAGGATGGAGGGCAAATTTCATTATCCTACATTTACAGTTGAAGAAGCAGGTGCTCAGAGAGATCAGGTCACCTGTCCATATCACATATCTTGTAAGTGTAAACAACTACTTTTTTTCCCTTTGCAAAATCTTAGGGTTTTCCAATGATAAACATTGAATTCTATCAAGTCTAGCAGCACCTAGTCAGAATGAGAGGGGAGATTTTGTTTAATTATTTTTATTGCATTTTGGTCGAGAGAGGTATGACGTAGAGAGGGGAAGTCTCATTTAAACCTTTGTTCATGAATATATGCATAATCATGAAATTTTCTTCTATATCATAATTTTCATAATCAAACAAAGCAGCTAGGATTACTAGCATGTGGCCCATGGCAAGTCAGTTAAACTCTCTTAGGCTCAGTTTCCTTATCTATAACAAGGAGATCTTGCAGGGTTCTTCTAAGGATGAAGTGAAATAGGTGTAAAGTACTTCAGGGCAGTGAGGTGGCACAGTGGACAGCACCAGGCCTGGAGTTAAGAAAGCCCTGAGTTCGAGTCCGGCCTCAGACAACTAGCTATGTGACCCTGGGCAAGTCACTTAACCCTGCTTGCCTCAGTTTTCTCATCTGTAAAATGAGCTGGACAAGGAAATCACTTCAGTATCCTTGCCAAGAAAGCCCTAAATAGGGTCATGAAGAGTCAGATTTTGACTGAAAACAACTGAACAAAAAAGCATTTTGCAAACCTTAAAACATTATATAAATGGTCACTATTACTATTAAGAAATCATTCTGAATCATAGCAAGAGATGTTTAACATAAACATTAAAAGTTCCCAACTGGGAATCTTGCCTGAAATTGGCCCAATGCTTTGCCCATCCTTTCTGGAGATAGAGCTTTAAGAAAAGCATCAACATTGATATCTCCTGGGTTACCTAGGCAGTCCTAACTGAAGGAAAGAACTGTAGAATAACCACTGAAGTTCTTTCCACCAGCCCCAGGTCTCTAAGAAATGACTATGATCTTCCACGAAGAGGGTCACAGTTCAGAATTCAAGTGATACCTCACAAAACAACAACTAAAAGTAACACTCAGAAAGTTCCACTAAGAAGAGACAAGTGAAAATAGCAGTGCTAGCTGCATCCTTCTGTTTACTGTGGGGCATTTCTCCCAGCACAGAATACTAAGTCTGAGATGAGGATGTGAGAGGACAGCATTTGCAGCTCCTCTCCCTGGAAAGATAATTACAAGGCCGATCAGCTTATTGTGCTTCCTAGGATAAGCTGATCACCCACCAGGGTCAGAAGACAGTTCCCCACATTGGATAATCCTGCACACTTCTGTGGATTTGATTATTCTCTTAACATCTGGTTTGCGCTATTGGTGGAGCCCAGAGAATGGATTAGTAGAAACATTGCTCTCTTCTGGTCCTTGCTGGCCTTGAAGAAAATCCTTCTCTTTCCTGAAATATCACACACTTGTACATTGCCCTAATTGCATTATAAATATGTTTGCAAATACTGTCGATTGGACTCATCTCACTTTAATGTTTTGAGGTGTGCAGAGGATAGTGGAGGACCTAGAGTCAGGAACACCTGAATATACACTTTCTAGCTGTGACTCTGGGTAAGTCACTTAATCTGTGTCTGCCTCATTTCCTTCATCTGTAAAAGAGAGATAAGCATAGCACCTACCTCCTAGGACTGTTGTGAGGATCAACTATGATATGTTTAAAGTATTCATGTGAGTGCCAGGCATATTTCAAGTGCTTGGTAAATGTTGTTGTCTTCCCTTCTTTCCTTTTCAAGATCTTTATGAGTACGGACACTGCCTCAACCATTGATAATCACAGCCCTGCCATACCTTCTTATCCTATGATACATCCCATTATCATGAATCAATGTCCTGTATAATGAAAAGAGCATTTTCTTTGGAATCAAAGTACCTCTGGGGATTACTATCTCGGTGACCTTCGGCAAGTCTTTTAGTCTCCTTGCATTTAAATTTCCTTAAATGTAAAATGAGGGGGTTTAACTAAATGTCCTCTGGGGACTTTTCCATCTCTACATCTATGAGTCTACAAAAGAAGTCGATTGTGTTTGCCCTGGAGGAAAGTTTACATTCAAGGAAGCATGACCTATACAATGACTAGAATGCGAAACATGCCTGATTTCTCCATCTGACCTTCACATGTGCCCTTGGATGTAGCAATCTCATTTACCTCTAATCTGATGAATTATCACGTTGTTGATATTCATGTCTCATTCATTATTCTTGGACTATTACACACAAGAGAAATGTTTTTTTCTCCCATGGAACTGATGAAATCTCCATAATGTCCCCAGACTTAATAATTCACAAATAAGTTGCCTTTCTCCACATTCAAGCTTTCCCCCGCTCATACTCTAACTCAGCCCTATATGTCCAGTATGCTACAAGGAGCCAATGATCTACACAAATAAATTATTTGAGATTTACGTGGTCAAATGAAAAGGTAGCTTAAATTAGAGAGTGTTTCTGTGTTTAAGGCAGATGAATTAAACTTTTCCACCTTCCTCAAGTCCTAACCCAACTACTTTTACTTCTAAACATTAGCAGATAAATTTTAATGAAAAAATCTAGTGTGAGCTCCTTTTACTTGACTACTTTCCACCTTAAACACATATGTGTACATATGTGTTCCTGGAGCTAGTGAAATCAAATAAGCAAGTTGAAGGGCCCCTAGAACTTATTCAGTTCAACCCCATAAACAATACATTAATACCTTCCATAATATCATCAACAAATAGTTATAGAGCCAGTGGTAGAATACATTCAGTGATGAGGAACTCACTACACAAAAAACATCCCACTTTTAAACAGCTCTAAAGTGGTTTATAGTTCTTCTTTAAGGAATAAAAATCTACCCTCCTATAGCTTCCATTCATTGCTCCTAGTTTTGTGCTTTAGAGCTATGCAGTAAAAGATCTAATTTCTCTTTCAAATGACATGTAACAACTGAAGGTAGCTATGATATATCCCTTCTAGAGATTTCAGTTACTTCAATCAAGAGAACTGATTTCGAAGTCTCTTTGCTAGATCCTCTATGATGTGACCTCTTCAGTAGCCTCCTACAGAGGTACTTCAAAGTAGTAATTCATAGAGAAAATATAATACAATGCACAGAGCAACGGATGTCTAATTTCATGACTTGGATACTACATGTGCTCCTTTCTGTTCAAGTGGCCTTAGTGAGTCTCAGTTTGCTCATTTATAAAATGACATGATTTAATTGGATCTGTTCACTAAGGTGACTTCCTGTTCCAAACACAAGGAAGCTGATAAAGCATATTCAAAGTCTTAAATTTTCTGCTAATTCCTCCCCCCTGCTAATCCCACCTTCCCCATGAAATATTCAGGAATTACTCCATACTATATCATTCTTCCCAAATTCTACCTTCTCTGTCCTCAATTCCTCTTCTCTCTTCCCTTTCTCAAGTTTCTCTCCATACCTCAAACCCATCTTTCCCCATATCCTCCTTTCTTCCTTTTCCTAAAAATACCTTGTAGTGATCCAGATTCTCTTCTCCCAGTTCGATCACTAAGGAATCAATAAAGTGAATCCATTCCTCCCCCCTAAAAATTCTATTTTTTGCCACATTTCCAATCTATCACCTTTTCCTGCTTATTCCTTCACTTGCCATTTTGCTCAAAATGCTCTCAAAAAATCGCAAAAAATTCAGTTCAGTTCAACAAATATTTATTGTCTGCTGACTACCTGCAAAGTAATGTGGTAGGCTGTGGTGATAAAAAGGCAAAAGGAAAAGCAGTCCCTACATTTAAAGAAAAGACAAACCAGCCCAGTATCTTTGCCAAGAAAACCCTATGGACACTATACACCACGTGATCACAAAGAGTCAGACATGCCTGAATGACTGACCAACAAAACAAGTATTTAAGGAAGTTATATCCCAATATACCAGTCACACCCAATACGGTACATTTCCTACAATGTTGAGTCTGGGGATCCCTAATACAGTCCCTCTCTCAAACTAAGGCTCTTGTCTTTATGCCCCATAGAGGAGGACTTGTCTGAATCCATGGCCACATCTTTTTGATTGTGCTGAGGGGACATGATGGCATGATGGACTTGCCCCATGACTTCACCTACTTTTAGAGCACTGAGCTTGGCATCAGGAAGACTTAAGTTGAAAGGCAGCCTCAGATACCTATTAGCTGTGTAACTATTAAGTAAGTCACTTGACCTCTGTTTGCCTCATTTTCCTTATCTGTAAAATATAATAATAGCACCTGCCTGTCAGGATTATTGTGAGGAAGTGAGATAATGATGGTAAAGTACAGAGCATGGTACCTAGCACTATATAAGTGTCAGCTCTTAGTATTAGTGTTTATTATTATTCCAGGGTTGAAGTTTTGAGCATTAGAATGTGTTATAAGCAAATTTGCCCTGTTTGGGGAAAATAGGGAAGTGAGACAGCCCTTTAATATTCCTTCCATCTTGCCTTCTGCTTTGATACTGATGTCACATTTTACTCTCTTCTGATATTGTTGTCTTTCCTGGAACTTTGATGCTCTGAAATTCTAATACTGAGCAAACCTAGCTTTCTGTTTTATGCTTACCTAAATAGAGATTCAGACCCTACTCCCCTTCTGTAATTGAGACTGACCTCCCCAACTCTGGTGACTCTTGTCATCCCTGACCCATCTTTCCCTATGAACTCTACCCAGTACCACCAAATAAGGTAGTATTCATCTGCAATGACAGAAGAGAGGACTCGGCTCTCCTTGCAGCAATTATTTTTGATATGAACACAGATCACAGACACACCAGGAAAAACACATGGATACATGGTACCATCCATCCCTGTTTCTAGTCAACTCCCAACCAAGGTACACACAGAAAGAGATAAAGGGAAACTACCCAGGAGCCCTAGACAGCTGTGACAGTACCACTATGATGTTCCTTTGAGTCGACCCTATACTCTATGCTTCCTCACAGAGTTGTGTCTGAAATTCCTTATGCAGAGGCCAGGTGAAGGTGAGTGTTTCTGTGCTGTTCTCTAGTTCTTCCTAAGTTTAAATGCTCTACTAGTTTCAGGCAGAAAGATACAGAGTTCCTCATTAGCTCTTTACTCATCTGCAATTCTACAGATGGTCTAACAAGAAGACGATGCTGAAGAATTTAAACAGAGGAAGTCATGAGATAATAGCATCATGGATTTAAAGCTAAGAGGAATGTTAGAGGATATCTATTCCAATCCCTTTATTTTCACAATAAGAAAACCCTGGCCCAGAGACGTTAAATAATTTTCTCAAGGTCACATAGATGTTAAGTGATAGAGTGTGGCTGTACGACCTAAAGCTCAGTGGTTTTTTTTTTTTATCTGCTGTACTATGGTGTCTCATCTGATTGCAATCCAAATGTGCTTGAAATACAGTGTAAGGAGCACCAAACTTGAAGACAGAAAACCTGAGTTTGAATCTCAGCTCTACCACTTACTATCTGTGGGACCTTGGAAGAGTAACTAAATCTTTTTAGATTCATTTTCTTCTCCCTAAAATGAACAAGATTAAAGTCAATAACCTCTATAATCTCCTTTATCATTTTCTAGATATATGATCAATCCTATCCCACATCCTGGTGCAAGTTTCTCTATTCCTGTCAATACCTATCCTCTGAAGCCTCAACATATGTTGTTTTGTTGGTGGTGGTGTTTTCCTTCAATGAAGAGGATGTACAGAGATTTACATGTGCATAAAATGAACACCAAGGCCATTGATTGAGTTGATCACAATGGCGCCTTCATGTGTAGCCTCTATCTACCAAATTTCTTTAGAGACTGGGTAACCTTGAATTTGTGGTGGTAACAGATAACAGATGACACTTATATAGGGACTTAATATTTACAAAACGCTTTCTAATATTACTTTAGCTAATTCTCTGAAAGTCCTGTGAGGGAGATGTGACAGCTGTTATAATGCTAGCATTATCAGCTACTTGGCATAATGTATAGAGCATTGGACTTAGAGTCAGGAAAACCTAGGTAGTTCAAATCTTACTAAACACTAGGTACCTTGGACAAGTCACAGTCTGTCTCAGTTTTCCTAGTCTGTAAAATGGAGACGACAGTAACACCGCTCTCACAGGGTTATTTAAGGATCAAATGAGTTTACATATGTTAAGTTTAAGCAAAACTTAAAGTTCTATATAAATGTGACTATTACTATTACACTAATTTTACACATGGACTTGACCTATGGTCACACATCAAAAAACTGTAAGAGGTAAGATACAAACCCAGGTCTAGCTGACTCCAAGTCAAAAATTCTGTCCACTTTATAGGTACGTTAGGACCTAAAGTTTGTTTGTAAATACCCCAATGAATTTTCTGAGAATTTTTTTTGAGGAAAGACCCATATTTGTAACGACACTTTTCAATGATATAGGATCACCTGTTGAGAAAACTGTATAGCAATGTAAATGACATCCACTGTGTAATTTAAAGTATAGGACAGTTTTTTAAGGCACTAAGAAATGATTCACACAAGTCAGTGGGTATCAGAATCAGATCTTTTAAAAATTTAATTAACTTTTTTAAAAAAAATGTAATATTCATTTTTTAAAATTTTGAATTCCAAATTCTCTCTCTCCCTCCTGCTTCTCTCTTACCCTTTGAAAAGGCAAGAAATACGGTACCCATTACTTGTGAAGTCATGAAAAATATACTTCCATATTAGTTATTGTGTAAAAAAATTAAAAAACAAGAAAAATAAAGTGAAAAAAATATGTCTCATTCGGTATTCAGAGTACATCTGTTCTCTCTCTGGAGTGGATGATGTTTTTCGTCAAAAGTCCTTTGGAACTGTCTTGAATCATTGTATGGATCAGAGTAGCTAAGTCTTTCACAGTTGAACATCAAGGTATACAAGGTTCACCTGGTTCTGGTTACGTTGTATCAGTTCATGTAAGTCTTCCCAGGCTTTTTTTTTCTGAAACCATCTCCCTTGTCATTTCTTAGAGCACAACAATATTCCATTACAATCATATACCACAACTCATTCAGTCATTCCCCAACTGATGGGCATCCCTTAAATTTCCAATTCTTGCCACTTTACCTCAAAAAAGAGTTGCTATAAATACTTTGGTACATGTAGGTCTTTTTCCTTTTCATATAGATAGATCCCTTTCGCTTTATAGAGGCAGATTTTGCCTCTAATTTTTAATTCACAGTACCAAGAAGTGACCTTGTCTGGTCCAAACTGGACACAGATTAGATATGAGAGCCACTGTTAGGAAACAAAAACAAATCAACAAAACATTTCATACCTCAATATGAAGGGGGCCGCTATACTGAGACAAGGGTGGAGAAAGTCAATGAAGGAGGAAATGAAGATGAGAATATTTCACTTAAGGCTAAATTTGAAAGGGAAAGAAATGTGTAATCTCTATATTCTCAGAACTCTTATTTTGTCTGATCCACTGAAAGTAATTTGAACAAATCATTCATAAGGGATTTTGGACATGGCCTGACCCTCTGATTTCATCATTGTTGGGAACTCCCAGGTGAACAATTGCTCTCTACCAATGCAAGGTGCTACTTTCTCTGCAACTTAGTATTAGAGAATTGCCAGGAGTATAAAGTGATTTATCCAGTCACAAAGCCCATAGGTTTAAGAGACAGGATTAGAATCCAGGTCTTCTTGGTCATGAGTCCAAATTTCTATGCCCTACCAGGGGTGAAGAATCTGAGGCACCAGCTGGCCTTCTAGGTCCTTGGGTACAGCTGTTGAATGAGTACAAGTTTTACGGAAAAATCCTTTTATTAAAGGGATTTGTTCTGTGAAGTTTGAGTTCAAACGACCGCACTTGAGGACCTAAAGGGCCACATGTGGCCTTGAGGCTGCAGGTTCCCCATCCCTGCCCTATGCTAAGCTGCCTCTCATTTTTGCTAAAAGAAAAATATTTACAAGGCTTGTGTCTAGGGAGGTCATGTAGTCTAGTGGGAAGATCAGGAGAAATCAACATTTGAATCCTACCTCTGTGAGCTTCAGGTTCCTAATCTGTAAAATGAATATAAATAAAAGTTGTAAAGTAGTACTAGCCTTACAAGATTCTTGTAAAAATTCATTAAAGATAATGCATGTGAAGCATAACTCTCCTTGCCATTTTAAAGATGTTCTTTGTTTTCTACCATTATTATGATTTCATTTATAGAAAGTTCCTAAGGAAAAAATTCTCCCTGCTGATTCATGTCATCACTTGTTCTGAAATACATAAACGTAGGCAGTCACCTAAGGTGCCAAGAGGTTAAGTGACATAGAGTCACACAACCTGTAGGTGTCAGAGATGGGAACTGGATTCAGGTCTTTTGAACTCCAAGGCCAGTGCTCTCTCCTCTATGCCATGTTTCTTCTCATGTAAATGTAAAATCTACTATTGGAAATCGATGACTTCATATTAAAGTTTCTCTGGAAGTCAGGGTCATGCAGAAAAAGCCGATTTTACAACTTGTCAGGTGGACTGACTGATCAAAGGGAACATATCGAGCCTACAGCTATATTGCCCTTTAGCACAGCCAGCATGCCAGCCAGAAGCAGACCCCAGCACACCATACATTAAATGGGAGAAGAAACAGTTTGAGTTACAGGGTATATTCTATTTGGGGACTAAATTCCGTAACAGCTGAGATTTATTTTAAATACTTTGCAATTCATATCATGGGTACTCCAATATCAAAGATTAAAGATAATTGCATCTTCTCTGACACCAGCTGGAATAATTTTACATCATCCATTCCATGCTTCAGGACATTGGAGAAAGAATAGTCCTTTAAACAATCAGGCACTGCTGGAATGTTGCTAAAGGAATTTACCTTGGAGATAAATAAATCTATGGTTGGATCATTTCTATTCCAGGCAAGAGATCTTTGGAGGAATCCCAGAAAGCTCTTTCCTAAAGGAGACATTTCTCAGATCATGAACTTCAGGATTTTTTAAGGAGATGATGTGTTTCTCTAACAGTTAGTTCAACCCCAAGGCAGTCTGTGAAGTCAGTGTCATTTATGTTACCATAGCATTTGGAAAATAGTTACAGAGGGGAGGATATAATTTTCTCTTCTTTCTCCTACATATTTCTATAACAATTTTCTGCTTTCCCTTGTTGCTTTGATCTGACTCCAGACAACCTCCCTAGTCAATTCACACTCCTACTATTCCTTCACCCACCCTACATTTATTCAAAATTGGCCTATTTGCTCTTCCCTGAACCTAGTGTTCCCTCTCCCATCTTTTTGCACAGGCCCTTCCTCATGCTGTGAAGGCACACTCTTCTTCTTCCCCTTCCCCCACCCCACATTTTTGAGGATCCTTATCTTCTTTTAATTTTCAATTCAGTTACCGCCTACTCTGTGAAACCTTTCCTGTTCCCTCTGGTTATTACTGCCCCCTCCCTCCTCAAATTAGCTTGTATCTACTAATTGGTCTGCAATGGCATCTCCCAGGAAAATGACAGCGACTTGAGAGAAAGATCTGTTTTTCTGCTCTGTCTAGCATCGTACTAATACATAACAGGTTCTTAATAAATATGCAATGAATTCAATTTTCTAATTTTCCCCTATGTACATTCACTCAGCAAGAGCTCAATATGATTTTTGATTGCTGTGTCCTAGTGGATGGAGTGCTCTCTGGTATTCTCTTCTGTATCACTGTTTCCACTTCGCCTCCTTGTCCTTTGTACACCCATCTCTCCACCACTACCACTGCAACTCCCTTGGACTATCCTCTAATACTCCTAAACTCACAGATCCCCAACTTTTTTCCCAAGGGGAAAATAAATCCCAGTTATGACTCAAAGCATCAAGTGACAAGACAGAATACAACAGAATGATTATCTCTCCCATTAGTATTAGTGAATTCTTGGTGAGACACATAGAGAAGAAATATACAATTGGAAGACTAGGGAATGGACCAGTGATTTAGTTGGTGTACAGAAATTCTGGTTGGAGAAACTCCTTCTATTGATGTAGGTCAGTAGCTTCTCCACAACTGAGAATCCAGAGAGTTACCTAGAGCACAGAAAAGTAAAGTGCTATGTCCAGAATCACATAGCCAATATGTGTCATAGCTGAGATTTAAAGTCAGGTTAGGTAAGCCTCCTTCTCCCATGATCTTGAAAATCCATGTAAACTTTTTTAGACCCCCTCACTGTATCACAGAAGTCTGATTTTCTTTTCCTTTTTCTTTCACAATAATTTGGGCTAAGTATTTGGTAATTGGATATATTATACAATACAATACCTATATTTTATGCATTTCTGAGTTTCTAAAATGTTTCTTGTATGGTTTTCACATGTCATCTGTGGCTTTCACTAAACTCTCCAAAAATTCTCATTTAATTTCTTATGCCAGCCAGTGACATATATAAAAAATGAGATGGGGAAAAAAATCACAGTGTGGAAGAGATAACTGTATACTGTTTATCATGCAAGCAATGTAAATGGAAAAACAACAACAAACACAATCCTTTGTAATTATAATAAACAGATTGGATCCAAAAAATTGTGGAGAAAGTTTACCTCTTTCTGTTCTTTGCAGAGATGTAAGATTTTGGAAATGTATTGTATAACGTGTTAGAGGTACGTGATGTGTTACATCATCTTGCTGATTTATGTTATAAGAAATGCTTTTCTGGATTGTGAGTAGAGGAAGGGATATATTCAAAAATGAACAAGAATTCAAAATAAACTTAATAAAAATGATATATATATATATATAATATATATATATATATACATATATTTTTAAAGATGCAAAAGGAAGAAAGGGCTAATGGACTGGTGAAATTTCTTTCAAATACTTAAAAAAAACCCATAAATTTCCTTAAAGTATATGGTCAGATCACTGTAATGTCTATAGTATAATTTTTCAAACATGAATCTATTTTTATCAAGATTTTCTTCTCTCCTACATATATCAGTGAAACCCCTAAACAAGTGATGAATAATCTACAAGTGTGATCACAGAGGTCACACTTCTAGAGAAACACTGCTGTTTCCCAGTGAGTAATATCTTGGGTTTTATTATAGTCTTGTACCAGAAACCATTAAAACCCTGTGGTTGTCTCCAAGACACAATAGATGCCATAAGTTGAGGAGACATCTGTTGCACTTTGAGAAACACAGATGGACAGAGGTAGAAGGAACTGATTCAATGTTTCATGCACACTGACTTTCTCTTCTTCAAACAAGACCCTTCTGTCCCCACATCCAAGCATCTGTTTTTGCACACTGGAGTGAGTCTTACAGCAAAAGCCAGCATGGAGAGGATTTCAAAGGTTGTCTGGTAGCTCCTTCTCTGGGTAAAAGAGGATAACACTTGAAAAAACTCTTGTAATTCAGATTTAAAAGTAGCTGCTCCTCTTAATAAATCATAGCATTTATTAAGTCTTTCTGGGCTACAAAGTACAACTAGTACTGAAAAGAAATCTGCTTTCTAAGATCCCTGACAAGTAATCAATCAGCATTCACTGATAAGACATATATACTGTGTTTTGGGGGCATGGAGGGAATGGGGGTATTAGGAGGACCCAAGGTACTTCTGGATCAAATGAAGTAATATTTTCAAAAGCACCTAGCACAGAGCATGATACATACATAGAAGGTATTATATAATGTTTTTTCACTTCCCTTTCTGAATGGCTCCAAATATTAGGAAAATTGCTCCCATCTACTTAAAACTAAAGATATTCAATTATTCCATACTAGTAGAATGTAAATTCCTGGGTGTCATCAACAATTTCTTTTTTTGTCTCTGCATTGCCCAGGGCTCAGCACATAGCAGGTGCTTAATAAAAGACTGTTGAATTGAATTGAACTAAGGTGGCATTGGTCTCCAGTCCCTTTACTGTTTTGTTCAAACTCTTCTAACATCACTTTAGCCATTAGCCATTCAGTAGCCCGCCTCCACTAGGGTGCCAAGAATCAAACAGAATCCTCCAGATGAGTCTGATCAGGGCAGGACACAGAACAGTTTTCCTTAGTGCCAAGTTAGGCAGTGGGCATTTGCTTGTTCTAAGGGTGACTCATGCCTTTGGGAAAATGGACTGATTTCTGGATCACAATGCAACTTTGAGGAATTGTCTTTTAGCTTAAAAATCCACTATAGCATTTGTAAGCCTAAAAGAACATACCTAAATAGAAAGATAAGTCAGGATAAAAGTAGATGAATTGGGCAGTTCATCCCTCTTTTGGAAGCCTGATCACACCAATAGTACTGATATCAAACTTTCTTCCTTGTCCTCTTGCGCCCTCTGGTGTTCTCTCCTAAAATAGAACTTGATTCATTTCTGTTCAAGATACTGAACAGTGTTTTCTTTTATCCCCAAACCGCTATGGGTGACTACAACACCCAAGTGACAAATTACACTCATATTTCTTTAATATATTTTGGATCTTTGCAAGAGACAGGTAACAAGAAAGCTTTAGACAATACTAGATGTTTTTCTTTACTCTGTCAAGATCAATGCCCCACAGCTCTGCAGCTCAATAAGACATCAGGTCCTGTCTCATGGATAGGTCTGTCTGTGTTCATCCTTCTTTTGTGAAGAAGATTGTGACATCAGAAAAATGATGATGTGGCTTGCACTGGATTTTGTTTTGAGTGAGGAGGCACTGTGCAGGTCACCAGCCTCACTTTCCCCTTCTGAACCATGTGGATCCAGCGACAAGATATTCATCAGGATGACTGGAGATGACCTAGGATGCAATGGGAGACCTTGGCCTATTCAGGTATTCACTTAGAGTGAGGTGAGGCCATTCAGTGAAAGAGCCTCTCTAAGAAGTAATCAGGGAATGGCCCTTTAATGAGCAAAAGAAAAAAATAACTATATCAAGCTGGGAGGGAAAGAGCAACAGTTACTATTGATAATCACTCTGAAGCAGGAGGGTTCAGCCATTATGTGGAATTTTGGTAGGGACCTATTGTTGTGCAGTGTATGGGTTTCAGAGTGCACTGGGTTTAAGGTTTGGGGAAGGAAAGAAAGAAAAAAGAAAGAGAGAGAGAGAAAGGAAGGAAGGAAGAGAGAAAAACAGAAATCTAGCCAGCAAACCCAAAGTTAACTAAGCATCCTCTGGCCATCGAAGGTAACTTCATGGACAAAGTCTCCTCTAACCACATTTCTGGACACTATTTCTTTCTCCCTCTGGGGATTTCTCAGAGCATATTATGGTGAACTGAATTCGGTCTAGTGTAGTAGATTATATACGCTGGATAGGTTCAAATTCTGCCTTTGCTATTTATTTACTGTGTGACTTTTGGTGGATCATTTAACTTCTCTGAGCCTCAGTTTCCTCCTTTGTTAAATGTGTGGGTTGGACTCCATGACCTCAAATCCCTTCCAGGTCTAAGTATTTGATCCTCTGTTCCCTTTTATACCTTTCGTCTAATTTGAATTACATTTATTTGCCTACAAAATTTGTCTTCCCAACTAGAAAGACTTAGTTACCTGAGTACTACATAGTTCTATATAGATTATATCTGATTTCACCTTTATGTGGGATCATAGACTTGGATCTGGAAAAGCTCAAAGAGGTTATTGAATCCAATCCCTTCATTTGATAGATGAGAAGACTTAGAAAGATTACCTGATTTGTCCAGGGTCAGATAGCCAGACAGATGAAGTCGAGATACATAGATGATAGAACATTCATTAAATACCTATTATGTGCCAAGCAAGCAGCTGGGTGATGCTGTGAATAGACAGCCAATTGTAGAGTCAAGAAGACTCCTCTTCCCAAGTTCAAATCTGGTCTTAGACACTTAATATCGGTATGACTGTAGGTAAGTCATTTAACTCTGTTTGCCTCTGTTTTCTCATCTGTCAAATGAACCGGTAAAGGAAATGGCAAATCACTTCAATATCTGTTAAGAAAACCCCAAATGAGGTCACAGTCAGACACAACTGAAAACAACTCAACAACAATAGTAACAAAATGTACCAAAGACTATGCTAAGCATTGTTGATACAAATCCAGGGAAATAAGCAATCCCTCAAGGACCTTACATTCTAATGGGGCTTTACTTTAAATGGGAGCAAGAAAGTGGAACGTGGTGAAAATGGTGCCCATATGGAATAAAGGTGACGGGAGATAGAATAAAGAAAGGCACAGAGTGAGTCTCCTGGAAGTAAGGTACCCACCCTGAAATTAAAGGAAGTGACCAATCAGCTAAAGGTAAAGGTTTTCCCAAGGTGGGAAGGTAGTATCTGAAAGTGAAGAAGTTTGAATTTAAATACAAGTCTAGACTTCATGTCCAGCATTCCCCATCACACCTGAGAGGTCACATGTAACCCACATGTTACTCCTGAGTACTGCTTGAATCACATTAAAATATAATTGGGAAGTATTTAATAAAATAAATATAAATAAAATAAAACATAGATAATGTGAATATGTGATTTTCTAAGTCATTACATAATTTGCAGGGATCAATTTTTGTTTGAGTTTGACACTACTGAACTATATCATATTATATTGAGTATACTGTATTCCATATAGTGAGTGCTTAACTGATAGTTATTTATTGGTTAAATTGAATTGAAAGACTCCTGGGACTAGGAGGGGGGAAGAGAAAGGAGATAGAAATCACCTACAAGAGCCCCACAGTGACTTGGACCATTCAATCCCAAAATATACTGTTCCTTCAGAGGTAATGGTTGACTAGAAGCCCTAAACCCCTGCTGAAAGGTGGCTTTTCATAAGAAGCCTGTCAGCACAAATCAGCATCCTGGGACTGAGCCACAGTGTGGTCACCACCTCATTCTAGGTCCTACCTTGCCACCTCCTCATCTTCTGGACTTTGAATCGATTTATTCCTCCTCTCCTCTAACCTTGGTACCTGACTGACCTACTGCTTCCTCCTCAGCTTGCTTGTTACAAGAAGAATCTAAACTTCCACCTCCATCATGTTCCAACTCCTAGCTTGTCCTTTCCCTAACCTTAGCTCCCATCTCTTTGCAGACACCTCTAACTCACCTGTCTAAGCAGATTCTGGCTCTAATTAGTCATGTGAAACACCTACACCCTGGGCCTAAACCTCAGCTGAGTTCCCATGTAATCATAATTAATATACCTTTTGACTTGACCCACCCACAGCTCAGATTAGAAACTCCTGGAACTCATCCCAGTCAAATCTGGCTGAACCTCTCCCACCCTCAGCAGTTTCTATTCCATTTGGCATTTTGAAAAGCATAAGGCTGACTTCTAAGAGAGCATATTCTGTTATTTAGATGTATACAGGATCTCATCAGTCTAGCCTGATAGAATGGGAACTTCTCAAGGACAGGGATCATTTTTTTTTGTATCCAGCACCTATTATATCTGTTATACAATAGGCTCTGGTTGACAGCTAGCCTCTTCACTTATGCAGATAGCAAGCCCTCTGTTTCTTTCATTCACTGAGATTCTTGTCCATAGTTTTCCATGTATTTTTTGGAGCATCTACCCAACACATTGGAGACCTTTATTTGACTTTTCACTATCACAATGGTTCCAGGAAAGCAAAGAGATTTTTTTTTATCTTTTATTCTCACTACATGATAGACCCACCTCCTTTGCTAGCTATATAGGTCCTTGACGACATTTTTAATGCCAGTTCTTGCACACAAATGATTGTTCATAACATGCACCTCTATACCTCCATCTGTATTTCCTAATTGTCCTTTGGATCTCCCATAGTCGTGAATTTTTTTTATGATCATGATCTCCCATGATTCATAGGCATACAGCAACACTAGGAGAATATTGGTGTTAAATCATTCAAAGCAGCTTGGATAAAATCCTGGACCTGAAGTCAGGAAAATCTGAGTTCAAGTGCCATCTCAGATACTTACTAGCTGTATAAACCTAGGCAAGTTACTTAACTTCTGTTTCCTCAGTTTCCTCATCTGAAAAATGGAGATCGTTATAGGACCTATTTCCCAGAGTTGTTGTGAAGATAAAGTGAGATAATATTTGTAAAGTGATTTGGAAATCTTAAAAGTGCTATGTAATTACTAGGTATACTTAAGATTTCCTTTATGGGGTCTAGCAAATGTAACAAAACTGATGGACCCAGTGTTCTACTTGCCCACTTTTCTTTCATAGTCTGAATGAATGAACATAGTTCCACTCCTAATGCCTTGGACTTGCCTCAGATACCTCCTTCACCTAGAAAATATCTCTCACCCAGTAGCCCTGTCCTTCCATTAGTGGGTTCCTCCTAGAAGCTCCATTCTGAGCTAATACCCAGACTGGCCACCCTTTGCTCCTTAACTGACTTTCCAGACTTTGCCATTACACCCCTGTGGAGGTAATGTCACCTCCACCTTTTTAAAAGGTTTTTATATGTTATCATTAACCATTAGAACATAAGCTTCTTGAGGGCAGGAGTAATTGTTTTTCTCCTTTTGCTTACAAATATATGCCCATCATGTAGTGTAGAGCCTGGCACATAGCCTGACACTTACTAAATTCTTGTTGAGTGATAACCAAGAGCCAGGCACTATGGTAGGAGCTGGTGATAAAAATACAGAAACAAGACTGTTTCTAACTCAAAAGATCTTCAGCTTCAGTGAGAAGTTTGTTGTCATTCAGTCATTTCAGTTATGTTTGACTCTTTGTCACCCCTTTTGGGGTTTTCTTGGCAAAGATATTGGAGTGGTTTGCCATTTTCTTCAGCACCTCATTTTACAGATGAGGAGCAAACAGGGTTAAGTGACTTGTCCAGGATCACTCAGCTAGTAAATGCCCAAGGTCAGATTTGAATTCAGGAAAAATAATCTTCCTGTCTCCAGGCCTGGCACATTGTGCCACATAGCTGCCCTTACTAATGAGGGATACAACACATAAAAAGGAGTGAAGGCCAAGGAAGAGAATTGGATCTGGCAAATTATTGGAACTGGGAATAGATTTAGACAGTGGTATCTGGATAAATGATAAGTACGTATCATTCATATTCTTGTCATTCCACAAGTCTAATCAGCACTTCCCTGAAATGTTGTGGCTCAATCTTTTCAGTCATATCTAATTTTCATGACCCTATTTGGGGTTTTCTTGCCAAAGATACTGAAATGGTTTACCATTTCCTTGTTCAGCGCATTTTACAGATGAGGACACTGAGGCAAATTGAATGAAGTGACTTGCCCAAGGTCACCCAGCCAGTAAGTGTCTGAGGACAGATCTGAGCTCAGGAAAATGAGTCTTCCCGGCTCCAGGTCTGGCATTCTATCTATTGTGCCATCTAGCTGCCCATTTTCCTGATATTTTATTCAAATTCAACTCTTCATCCTAATAAAATTAATCCTAATACATTCATAGATTTGGTGCTGAAAGTAATCTTTGAAGTCATCTATTGCAACCCTTTTATTTTATGGATGAAGAAAGGAGAGTCCCAGAGAGGTTATCAGTTAGTCACCAAGCACGGTGATATATGCTCTAAGGGTACAAAAGAAAGACAAAAATGATTCTTGCCCTTATTGTTCACATTCTAGCATAAATAATTAAGTCCATATAAGATAAAATACATGCCTGTGGTCACAGAAGTGGCTAGTGGCAATATAAGGACTTGAACGCCCTGATTGCATAACTCTGAATGTAATGCTCTGCGTCCTTCTTCATGATGTTGCCTGCCATCAAGTTGTCCACCTTAGTAATACCATGGCAATCTTTTGTAGGACTCCATTTTTTGCTATCCCTTGTAGTTAGATTTGTATAAATTCTTTGCCTGCTACTTTAACATCACCGTTAATTCTCTTCCCCCGATGCATTACTTACTACTCCTCTTCCAATGAAATGTAAAAGTTTGACCATTGACTGCAAATTGATATACCAGCTAGCTCCATAATGCCTTCCTTTTTCTGATTTCCACACTCTATCTCTCAGCCAATATGACTTCCTTTTAGCTTCCCATATGTATGAGTATTCCCTCCCTAGATTCCAATATTGTTTAAGAGGTTCCACACATATGAGACAGCCTCTTTCCTAACATGTTAAAGACAGGCATTCTTAACTGTCAGTCAAAGGACCCCGGCATGGATAGATTTCAGGGGGTTCCTGAATTTGGATGGAAAAAGTACATCTTTACCTCAACCCGGTTTTCTTTGTAATGTAAGTATTTTATTTCGTGTAGTTAAAAAATATTATTCTTACGTGTTCCTGTGTGCAAGATTGTCAAGGAGGTCCAAGATACAAAGAAAAGTTAAGCCTGAAGTATGCCTGAAATGTACTATTCTGAGTACTTTTCCTTGGTTACTTTTCTAGTCATCCCTAAAGCAAATTTTAAAAAAATCATAGAATTTTCATATATATATTAATTATGATCATTCATTTTATTCAATCACAGTAAAGGAAAGACTACCCTAGAAATGAGGAAGCGCTGGGTTTAAATTTAGCTTCCAACACATACTAGGTTGGGATCATTGATAAGTAACTTAATATCTCAGTTCTCCCAGGCAAACTAAGACTACAAATTACAGATAATTTGACTGTTTGAATTTGGCAGAGATAATTTCCAGTAGAATAGATCCTTAAACTGATGAAATTAAAGGTTTGGAAACTTCCCTTCCCTATCCCACCTCACCCACAAATTCTATCACCTGCTCCTTTAAAGAAGAGACTGTATTTAAGTCTCCAGTTTTTCTCTATGTGGGAACTCAAATACTTATTAACTTTTTTTGGTACAGTAACCCCCCAAAGGAATTGTTCTACTTCCATACTGAAGTCTAATAACTGTTAACATTCATTTTTAAAGAAAGAAAATCAATTTCACAGTATCTTCAAACACTATGATAAAGCTGATGAATGAGAATTTTTGTAATCCTTCTCTTAAAATTGGAAAACATAAAGCAAAGAATATAAAGTGATTGGATGGTGGATAGAGGAGTCATAATCCTTCCATGGCATGATAGTACCCTCACTTTACCCAGTGGATTTTGGTTTTAGAAAAATGTTCATTTTCTTTTTTTAATAACTAACCATCAGATTGCTTGCCTCCATTCTCTTTACATTTCAGTATTTATGAAACAGTACAATTCTATTTATTTTTGTAAGAAAAGGGAAATAAAGACAAGCTATAAGGTATATTTACATTCTCTTCAATTCAATCAAGCATATTTATTAAGTGCTTATAATGTTCCAGAAACTGTGCTAGGCATTGGTACAAAAATGTATCATTCCCTGACTTTTCAGAGTTTATGTGCTACTGGGGACAGGGGGAGAATGCTGCATACGATATAATATAATATTATTTAGATATTTATTACCTAATTAATTATTAGATATTTAGTAGATAATTATTTGGTAATTAGATAACATAAGGTGGACTTTGCTGTTGCTGTTCAATCCTTTTCAGTCGTGTCTGACTCTTTGTGACCCTATTTGGGGTTTTCTTGGCAAAGGTACTAGAATGGTTTGTCATTTCCTACTGCATCTTATTTTATAGATGAAAAAAATGATGAGACAAACAGAGTTAAATGACTTGCCCAGGGTCATACAGCTAGTAAATGGCTAAGGGTAGATTTGAACTCAAGTCTTCCTGACTTCAGTCCTGCCCCTCTATCCACTGTGTGGTGGTGCATTTCAGCTGCTCTTATGAGGCAGAAGAGAACACTACCTACAGGTGGTATCAGAAAAGGTTTCATAGAGGAGATAGCCTCCGAAGGTGAGCTTTCAAAGAAGGTACAAATTGAAACAGGTGATGCGGAGGAAGGGTGTCCTTCATTCCAGTAAAGGAGAGCTTGTGCACAAAGAGAGAAGAGAGGGAATGTATAGCTTGTGGAACAGAAAGTAGATTAGTTGGGGTAAGGAATGGTGAGTGCAAAGGGGAGCAATAGGAAATGTCTGTAAACTTTATAAGGGGAAAACAAAATGTGGAGGGTTTTGAATGCCCGACAGGAGTTTCAATCTTACCTTAAAGGGAATATGGAGTCAATGGAGATATTTGAACAGAGAAATGATGTGGCCATGTGTCTTGGGAAGAGAAATGTGGCAGCTGTGTGGAAAACAGATTGCAGAAGGAAGGAAGGCTAGAGGCAGGGGTACCAATTAGAAGATTATTTCAATAATGCAAGTGAGAGGAGGTAAAAGTCTGAGCTACAGTAGTGGTCATATGAGTTGAGGAAGGCCCAGATAAATGTATGAAAGATCTCGGGAAAATAGAATTGACAGTTGGTACCTGATTAAATATGAAGAGGGGTGGAGATGAGAAAGTCAAGGGTGGGAAGAAAAGAGACAAGCATTTATCAAGGCCCTGCTGTGTGCCAGGCACTGTGGTAAGCACTTTATTATCTCATTTGCTTCTCTCAATAGTCCTATGAAGTAAAGGCCATTATTAACCCCATTAACAGATAAGGAAACTGAGGCAAACTGAGGTTAAGTGATTTGCCCAAGGTCACATGGCTAGCAATAATTAATAATAACTAATCTTTATATAGAACTTACTTATGTGCCAGGTACCGTGCCAGGCTAACAGCTTAGCTAATAGCTAATTATATAATAATGTTTACAAATATTATCTCATTTGTTCCTCTCAACCACCCTGTGATGTAGATGCTATTATATCCTCATTTTATATTTGAGAAAACTGAGGCAGATGGAGGTTAAGTGACTCACCCAAGATCACTTGGCAGTTGTGCACCCTTCCTGAGTCCAGGCCCAGCACTCTATTCATTTTAACACCTCACTGCCTCTAAACTCACCTAGCTGATGACTCCAAGGTGATGAACCTGAATGACTAGAAGAATGAGGAAAAATTATACTCATTATCTATTGACATGAACAGAATGAACTAAATAAAATTCTCTGGGTATTTCCAGATATACCCTATTAATGATGTTAGGAATCACATTCGTACAACACATTAAGATTTACAAAGGTTTTTTTCTCTATCAAAATAACCCTTTGAGTTAGGGAGTTAGGAAGACCTAACTCTGAATCCTGTTCCATGACATGAGGAAAGTCACTAAACTTTTCTTTGCCTCAGTTTCCTCATCTATAAAATAGAAATAATAATACTTTCTTCCTCACAGAGTTATTGTTAGGATAAAATGAGATCATATTTGCAGAGTATTTTGCAAACTGTTAAGGGCTATATCAAGTTAATAAGGTTAGATTTTTTTTTTAACAGATGAGGAAAATGAGGCATGGGAGTTAAATATAAAATGACTAGATGGTTTCTTTTGGCTCTAAGATTCTATGGCTAAATAAGGGAAACTCTAATGAAAATATAATTCTCTAAACCTAAATATTCCACCAATATCTAAGTATTATTCCTAGTAGAAATTAAGACATCATAAGAATTTGGAGTGTCTTCAAATAAATGTGTTCCCTTATATATGTATGTGTGTATATAGATATGTGTGTGTATATGTATGTATGTACATATATATACGTACACAAACACACATACATACACATATATATTAGAGGAAATTTTTCTAATGAAGTTTTCTAACCTGTGAGACAGTGAATCTTTGTATCTCTTCTGGGAAAATTACATAAAGTTTGTATTTGTTTTTCATTAAATAAGTTGGAGCCAAGTAGAAGAAAAGTTTGTGTAAAATAACTGGTTGGGGGTGGAGACTCTGGTGGTCAAGATAAT
Organism: Potorous gilbertii; assembly: GCA_028658325.1. NCBI lineage: Eukaryota > Metazoa > Chordata > Mammalia > Diprotodontia > Potoroidae > Potorous > Potorous gilbertii. The sequence goes on along the minus strand of CM053774.1, from coordinate 47,154,187 downwards.
TTTCCCCCTCCAATACTGATGGCTTTGCACAGCCGTTGACCTTTTAGCAGATGGCAAAGAAAAGCTTCCAAGCTGGAGAAGCAGCACTTCAGAAATCCTAAGTAGATTGATTGAGTGTTATAAACAAGTTGAATTTCCTAACTTGCAGTACCAGGAGGCACAGTTTTACATTTCTGTAGCATCTTTGTCTCTGAAGAACACCAAGCACTTATAATATACAAATGTATTCAGCATATTAAATGGAGAAAATTTTATATCCTTTGATCTTTATTTTCATTCAACAAAATGAGAGAAGTGAATGGAATAAGTATTTATACAGTGCCCATTTTGTGCCAGGCACTTTGCCAAGTGCTTTACAAATATTCTATCATTTGATCTATAAGAACAAACATCTAAAACATGCCGATAGTATAGTTTAGTGGGGGAAAAATCCTGGCTTTGGAACCATATATCCTAGGTCCAAATCCTAGGTCTGCAAATTATTGAGTGACCTTGGACAAGTCACATCCTCTCTAGACCTTAGTTCTACTTCTGTAAATGAGGGGGGCTGGAGCAGAGAGCCTCTCACATCCCTCCCAGTTCCAAATCTGTTTCTATGATCCTATTAAATCCTGGTTGGATTATTAGGATTTGAAGATACAAAGACAAAAAGGAAATTCTGACCTCACAGAATTAACATTCTGCTGAGAGATACAACATGTAAACAGATAAATAAATGCAAACAAAACTAATTCCAGATGTGGCAGAGGAATAACAGCTGGGGAGATCAAGAAGTGCTTTATATAGGAAGTAATAATTGAGCTGACCCTTGGAGCAAGGTAGGCAAGGTGAGGAGAAAGGAGAAGAGTGCAGGAATGAAGAGAAGACCTCTATATAGGCATGGAATCAGTAATTCTATGCCTACGGGAAAGTGAATGTGCTGATTCAACTGCCACATAGAGAAGTCCAAAAAGGTAGGTGAGGCCAGTTTGTGAAGGGTATTTTTAGTGTATGAAGAAAAAGAGCTTGTTTTTTATTCTAGAGGCAACAGGGGAAAAAAAAAACTTAAACCGTTGGTAAAAGCCATACTCCACTCATTAGAGCCTGGGATATGTTTAATAAACTTATTAATAATAATAGAAAAAAAGGTTCATATGTTTCTCGTCTTGAAACATCCATCTTTTGCATTTCCTTTCATTTAATTATCTATAGCTAAAAGGATAGCCCTAACTGGTGATTCAAAAGTTAACTCATCAATTAGGGCAATAGAATGTTAAAACTAGAAAGAATCTTGGAGATGATCTCATTGACAGTCTTTGCAGATGAGGAAACTGAGGATCAGACAGTGAAAATATTTGTCATTTGTTAAGTAAATGGCAGAACCAAGACACTGTATTCCCAACAAGTTACCATTCAACTTCTGTCTGGAAGATCTCCAGTAATGGAAAGTATGGAACATACTGAGGCAGCTAGTTTAAGTTTTGGACAACTTGGTTTATAAGCTCATAATATTATAATTATACTATACCATATTATAATTTTATAATATTATTTTAACAAACCATAGACCATATTATAATATAATATATTAACATACCATATTATAATTTAATATATTATAATTATATATATTTTAATATGATATATCATATATGCAATATAACAATATTATATAATGTGTTATTCAGAATTTTATCATTCTACAGAATTTATAGTGAAAAGAGACCTCTGAGATGATCTAGTCATGTCCAACTCCTTTACTTTAGAAAAAAGGAAAATGAGGCCTAGAGGAGTTAAGTGACTTATCTAAGGCTCATAAAAGTAGGAAGTACCTGAGCTAGAATTTGAACCCAGATCCTCTGACCCCTTTTTCATTACTTTGTCCTCTAATTTGCACTGACCCTCCAAAAATTATTGTCAATTTGCATTTCTATAGACCTTTACTAGAAACAAAACACTTTCCTCACAGCAAAGCAAAAATAGACAGCACTGGTAATATAATTTCCATTTTTTTACAGATGAGGAAACAATCTCAGAAAGGTTAAGGGCAGTGCTAATGGAGTCAAAAGTGAAAAAAATGTTAAACTGTAATAGTGAAAAAAAGGGGAAAAATAAAAAGTTTATGTTGTAGAATATTTTTTATGTAATTTAAACTATCTTAAACAGGAAGGTTATTGTAATAAAAAATTCAAGTTTCTGAAACATTTAAATGTTGAGTTAAAGCCCTGTTTTGGAGCAGGGATACCTACTGAGAAAATCTTTGTGCAAGCTGCAAAAATAGCACTTTGTACCTAAATGAGAAGAATAACAGGGACGAACATTGGTGGAGCAAGGTGAACATTGCATTGGAAATCAGGCACCAAGGACAGTGCTCTGTGAGTATGCTCTGGTAACAGACTAAATCTACTATCCAAGTACCAGCCATTAAATATGAAAAGGTATTGAAGTCTTTAGCCATGGAAAACAATGGAACAGATAAAGTCTAAAATAATCATTAGTACTGATTAGCTCCTTCCTACTCCCTACGTTTTTGGAGAAAAAAAAAGAGAGGGCCTAGAGGATGTAAAGAATAACTCATTTCAGATAGTCTTTAAATATTAATTGAATCATTAATATTCTTAATATTTGACCAGTGGTCTACTTATCCTACTAGATTACAAACTCCTCTTCTAAAATGTAAATTATTCTTGTCATAAATGAAAAAAGAAATCATAAAGAATTTGCAGGTAAATGGAAGGATAACTTAATGGCTCTCTTTGCAGGGAAGCATAAAAGATTTGGAGGAGTTGGTTTCATCATGGGGTACTTGGCTAGATGTCCTTGCTGTAAACCAACTCTGATCTGTGACTCCAAGAAGCTGCAGCATGAGCCATGATCACATCTTTATAAACCATCTGGACAGATGGGCTAAACCAGGCTGAGATTAACCAACAAATCTTAAAGCCACTGGTGAATTGGGGGTTGTATACCCCAAGCATGTGAAGACTTCCCCCAGCAGAATGGGTGTGTGAGAACTCCAATGGCCATGAAAGAGGCTTAAATAGGCACTATGGAGAGGTTAGAACTTGGTCAGGCATCAAGCATGTCAAAGTTATTCATTGCATCCTGGGCTATTTCTAGTCATCTTGACTTCTGTCTTGCCACTGTACTTCAATGACTCAGGAAGAGAATGAGGCAGACGACTTAGCACAGTTCTGCCTCACTTAAATCCAATTCACCTATAAGTCAAGACATCACACACAATGTCATTGATCTTCTCCAAAAATGAAGGACAAAGAACAACAACAAACATGAAGAGAAAAAGCAAAAAGACCATGGAGAATATAATTTCAGTTCATGTGCCAAAATCTACTGAACAGGATGGAGAAACTGGCTGGTTTTATTCAAGAAGAAATGGAAGGCACTGGGCATAGTGATAGAAGGAAGAGGAGGAGGAAATTACTTAAATATTTGAACAGATGAAATATTGTACTTGAATATTATGACTACCTAGAGAAATTGTACTGATATAAAATAATCACCCTGAAGAAGACCAAAAAGAATAACCCAGAATCTATTTCGGTCAACAAACCCTTAGCCTCTTTTTCAAGTGGAAAATTTAAGCAGTAATTCATTTAAGAAAAAATGGGGGATTTTTGTGGACTGAGTCAACCATCTTATAAGGAAGTCAAAAAAGTAAATATGATCTTATGACACATAAAGTAAAGCAGAGTCCAATTCTGGTCCTTGTCTCTCAGTTTCCTTGTTCAGATAATATTTGGAGTTTTATGTCAAGTTCTGAGTGTGATATTTGAGGGGGGACATGGATATAATGGAAAGCATTAAAAGGAAGCCAACAAAAATGGAGAAGTCTCAAGATATGACAATCGGTCAAGGGAATGATGGGTATTTATTCTGGAGATGAGAAGACTTAGTAAGAGCATACAGTAGCCATCTTCAAGTATGTGAATGGTTATCATGTGGAAAGGGGATGAATTTTGTTCTGTTTGATCCCAATGGGCAGAACTTGGAGTAATAAGAAAATTGGACAGATATGGTATAAAGAGAAGCTTAATAACAATTGCTTGTGTGAGAAGTCAAATGGACTGCTTTAGGAGGTAGTGAGTTTCTCAGAGGCTGATGATCACTTTTTTGCCATTTTAGAGGGAATTATTTTTGAGATATTGTTTAATCTAAAGAGACTCTGAGGTCCTATCCAACTCTGAAAATGTATGATTTTTTAATGGCAGCAACTGGCAACATTCATTTAGAAGAAAAGTTCGTGTGCAAAATATAAGGAAAATAATGAAATGTATTTACAAGTGTCACCTTAAAAACAGAAAGCTAATGGAAAGAAAAACAAATCTGTAGAAATGTTGGCACGATACACACCTATTCCAAATCAACCCAAGTCTCTACAGAGGTGAAACTAGAAAATATGAAATAGATTCAAAATGAAATTGATTTACCAGCATTTTTATGATGAGCTTTTTAAATCATCATCAATAATGGTGAAATCAGTACAGCTGAATGTTAACAGCAAAGTACCTGGTGTACTATATATGTAGAAATAGAAATAACACTTAAGAAGATCAAGTTAAAAGAGGGATGAACTTGGATACATCCAGAAGAAATCTATCATGGATGTGACACAATTAAAGAAAAACAACTCAGGGGTCAGTTTCCAAATTATCTCAAAGAACAGAAAATTCTGGGGAGGAAGGAAAACTTCAAGGAAAAAAATAATAAAGAGTACTACTAGTTTATTATTTTTTATTGATTAGGGAAAAATAAACCCATTTGACTTCAGTTAGATAGGTACTCCAGTAGTCTGTCCATCAGTGGTGGCTACATCTTAGACAGGTACTGCAGATAGACAATGGCACAGGTCTAGAACCGAAAGGGCGGAGAAGGGATAGGGTGACATTTAAGAAATGGTATGATATTTTAGCATTCTCAGAATGTTTTCTATGAAAAAAGAAGCCCATTTTCCAAACCAACATTTTCCCGATGATGCTAACTGGTGATAGGTCATTAGTTGCTACAGTCCCAGAAGCAAAATAATATGTACCCTAAAGAGCATTAAATGATACAGAGTTGACAAAAAATAGACTGCAGTATCTTATCAATAATTATTTACAGGCTAACAGCAGCATAAAAGAAATCAATGAGGTCATATATGACTAGAAAAAGAGGAGGACTGACCATGAAACGAGAGATTGACAGCCCAATTGGGATCTATGGAACATGAGAACATGTAGAGGAAGGCTTTCAGTGCTCTAGGTAGAACCTTTAAGGAAAAGAATGAAATTGAACAAAATAAAAAGGCACTGATGGGTTGCATTCTGTACAATGAAGTACTAGACTTCATTGGAAGTACATAGAGGAAGGAGAGTTTTTATATAACTTTTATTTCCAAATACATCTCACTCCCCTCAGTTACCGAACTAGCTAAGCTTTGTGACAATTAAATAAGAAAAAGAAAAGCATTTAAGCAAAACAAATCAACACACTGAGTCAGACAGTATATGTAAATTTCATGATATATGCAATATTCCATACCCATAGTAGTCCACCTCTTCAAAAAAGAGAGATGCCCCCCCCCTTTAATTCTATATGAATTTCCAGTGCTCTCCCAAAATAAATGCCTCCTGTGGGAAGTGATTTTTAATTACTCACTTGATGATGATTCATCTTTTACCCAACTTTATGTATTTAGTCCTTATGTATTCAGTTCATGCTGCATTATTTTTTATTGTTTCTTATTTAATTGGATCATTTAAGTGTCCTTTCTCTCTACTAGAAGGTAAATTCTCAAAGGTCTAGGGTCTATCTTTTAGTATTCTTCCTTAGGGTCTAGTATTTTGTGCACATGGGGCACACAATACATATTCTTGATAGTCTGAGTTCCCCTGGGTGCATCCCTTCCTGTTGGCAAAATAGGTAGAGAAATATACTGCCCATTTTTATTGCCTTTCTGCTTTAAAACTCTATGGGGCAATTGTTTTTCAACTCATACTTTCACAGCTGGTGGCAATATCATCTCAGTCTCTTAAGCTATTTCTGCATTTGAAAAACAGCCTAATAGATTAAGAAAGTTAAGTTTCCAGATTTCAGGAGATGACCCTAAACCTGGCATTCTTTTTAAATTAACATACATAATTTTAAATGCACTTTATAAATTAAAAATACTATAAATAGTTTCTTGTATGAGAGTTTGAAGTAAGTACCTTTGCATAGAACATTATGCTCTAGGAATGGAAAAGCTCTATAATTAACTACAAGTTAAAGGACTATCTAGATTCATTTAGAAATTAGACTAAATTATGACTCAACTAATGAATAACTGTTAATGTCAAGAAAGTTAAAGACATCTAAAATGATATTGCATAGGAAAGTTTTACAAGTTGAAACCATTCCCCTGTCATGTACTTATCTCTGAATGACCACACAGGTCCTTGTGATGTTGAGTAAGCAACTTGGAGTCATTAACTAGAATCAACCTCCTGATGATTTGAGGAGAGAAGAGAGGAAAGAGAGAGTAACAAACAGAGATTTTGTTCAAAGACTTTTCAGGCTGTTTGTCTTATCTCCTTATATCTACAGCTCTGCTTGGAGCTGCAACTTCATGGAACTTGATCTATTTCCCAGGACAAGCTGATCCCCTGAAATCTCATCATTGTACTTCTAACTGAGCTGTGGATACTCAATATCTTCCCAAATGCTCTGATTGGAGGGTTGGAGAGTAGATGATTAAGTTTCTCTTAAAGTTTCTTTTATAGAGGGCTGAATCCTGGACTTTCCAACCAACTTTCCACTTTTTATCTACAGTTCTGCTTAGTTTCAATTCCACAGAACATGGCCGCGCACCCAGTGGTATCCCCTCCTAGCTTCCTTTTGTGTTTGGTCATTTCCCATTAGATTATAACTCAGTGAGGGCAGAGATTGTCTTCCTTTTTTTTTATTTGTATGCCAAGCACTTAGTACAGTATCTTGCACATAGGTTCTTAATAAATAAATATAATAAGCAATAAATAAATCTTAACAAATATTGAATAGTATGGTAATGTATGGTATGGTATGCTATAGTATGCTATGGTATGGTATAGTATTATAAAAGAGACTTTTGTAGAAAGAATTTTACTTATTCAAATGTTAGCCATTCAGAATATGTTGAGCACTTAGCTGTTCCATTAAGTATTTAAAGAAAGTATTAGACAAAACTCCTTGATATTGAGTTTATAATGTTCCCTCAATAAATGTATTCCTTCAGAATTTCTAGAGAATGCCACTTGTCATAGACTAAAACAGTATCTAGATCATATAATTCCATACTGGATGTCCCACAGACATCTCAAATGCAACATGTCTCAAACAGAACTCTCTATCTTTCCCCAAGCGGATCTACCCCTTCTTCTGAAATTCCCTATTTATTTCTGTTCAGGGCAACACTATCCTTTCAGGTCCCCAGTTTCCTGATCTTAGGTTATCCTCTACCCCATTTTCTTCTTTAGTTCATCTATCTTGTCAGTTACCAATCTTGACATTTTTACCTATACACATTTTTCTTACATCTTCCCACTTCCCACTACTATACTGCCATTACCTTAATTCAGGTCCTCATTATCCTATGTATGGATTGATGTAAACTCTACTGTTTAGCTTTTAAAGTTCTTCAAAAACTGACCCCATTTCTTCTTTCTAGCCTCATTTTACATTACTTCTTGTCTTGAACTTCACGGTTTAGCCAAACTGGCCTTCTTGCTCTTGCTCACATATAACAATGTACTTCCCATTTTCAAGCCTTTGCATCTGGAATATTTTCCTCACTTCCACTTCATAGAATTTCATACTTCATTCAAAACTCAACTTATTCACAGCCTTGAGACTAACAACTGGTTTGGATTATTTTCTTGGTATGTCTAGCACCTTATATAGTTGTGACATCTGAAAAAAAAAATGCTAAAGGCAACAAGAAATACAATTTAAAGTTATCTTAGCCCCTCCCACCAGGAAAAAAAAGGACATGAAAAGCATAAATCTACGGCTTAGGGAGCAGTATGGTGCTAACAGAGGACAGCAGAACTATTCAATTCTCATTTTGTTTCAATAGAAAATCAGTTTTTAGACATAAAGATGAAAGTGTTAACCTAAGTTGTAAAAGGAGATAGTAGGGAAATCCCTAGTCATTTTGAATGAAGGTGAATAGATCAATTATATTTCAGGGCACTAATGGAACTTGCACATGATCTCAGGGATGCAGTGGTCAGTAATCTTTGAAGAAATATGTAGAACACAAGCATAATGAAACTGGAGACAGTTAAATGCTGTTACAATTTTCAGAAGAGAGTAGATAGCACTTTCTAGAAATGACAAGTGGGTGGGTATAAAGGTGATTCCTGGCAGAATTCCACAACAGATAAATAAACAGAAAGCTCATGGTTATTTGGAGTTAATGTGGGTTCAGAAGAAGTCACATCAAAATACTTTCATTTCCACTCCTGAAAATACTGGGGTTTGGAGGAATGCTGTAGGCATAATATGTCATAATTGTGACAAAGTGTTTTATGATACCCTTATGAATAAGGTGATGGAATATGTCTAAGTAGATATATAAGTGTTGGGAGGATGATAGCCAAAGAAAGTTGATCAAGGACTTAGCATCAGCCTAGAAGGAAGTCTCTTCTAGAAGAGTACAATGCTTTGCCTTTACCTTTTCTGTTGAATGTTTCTATTTATCATAATCTGGAGGAAAACACAAATGATCTTATTAAAATATTCAATGACCCAAAGCTTGAAGAGATAATTAATACAGCAGGAGCAAGATTTAAATAATTTTTATAGGAATTTGGAGCTGAAACAAAGTAAAATTAAATAGGAATAAACGTAACAGGGGTGGCATAACTATACACACTATATTCAGATAAAATTAATCATATAAGCAAAGAATGAAAGCCTAGGTTTGATTATAGTTCATGTGAAAAATGATTACAATGTTTAAATGAGCACAAGTTAAACATGAGTAACAGTATAGTGCTAAAAACCACATCAACAACAACCATGTGCTATGGTCATAGAATAATATTTTTAGAGATGAGATGTAACCACAGAGATGGAAGGAACCACAGAATTATTTAGTCCAATACTCTCACTTTTAATATTAAAAAATGGTTGAGGTTAAAAAAAGATGATTAAGGTTAAATGACTAGTCCAAAGTCACAAAGCTAAGGACATATCAGGGTCAGAATTTGAACCCAGGTCCTATGACTCTAGGAGAAGTTCTTTCAACTTCACCACACCACCTCAGTCCAAATTCAAGGCAATATTGTACTATCTTCAGCATTTATCACAGTCCCTGGTACATAAAAGATGTTTAGTAAGTTTTTGATAATTAGTTGATTATTTTATCTGGAGAACTTTCAGTTTTGATCACCATATTTTTTAGAGGGCACTGATATTTTAGATAACACAAACTTGTGGACATTGGCTAATATGTAATATAACAGAAGAATGATTCCAAAGGGTCTCAACAGGCTAGAACAATGGAACAAATTTAATATAAAAAGATGAAGTCAATAGGGAGAAATGTAAAGCATACATGTATATGTGTAACATACATGCCCACATATGTATATGCATGTGTGTATTGTTCCACATATAATATATATGTGTGTATACATATATATGCATATATATGTACATATACATATATCAAATAAGAATGGTATAGAAGATATAAACAGGATCCAATCAATGTAAAAAACACATAAATCTTGGAAAATTACAAGATCTCTATGAGTCAGTATGATATGGCAGCCAAAAAAGGTTAATAGAACATGAAGATAATTTTCAAAATGCAATATTCAGAATGAAATACATGGTAATCTCTGTAGCTAAAGACTACATCTAAAATAATGGGCTCAGATGAATAGAAAAGAAACGCTAATATAACATTACCTCTCAAGCACTATCCCAACTTGAACCTGTACTTGTGGGTTAAGTTCCTAAGGTTAGCTTCTCCCTTGAGTTCTAGGGATAATCTTGTGAGAAGCTAATCTCATAAGCCCCCATAGGTGCATTTCCCTTTAACAAACAGCCAGTAGCTGATTCCATCTTAGCAAAGTCAGTCCCTCAAATAGTACAGAAAGAACAGTAGTTACAATAATTCATCCCCAGAAACTTGTGACACAGTTTCCTACAAATACACAGCATCCCTAGGAAGAGTGGATATGGTGGTACAGAAGCATACATGTTGGAAGAACATGTGCCAAGGAAATGCACAACTCTGGTAATGCTAGCCCTAGAAGTCTTTTCTCTCTATAGCCTAACCTATTTCAATCCCCAGGCAACTCAGAATTCTTTAAAGCAGCATCTCTCTTGAGAAGGATGCTCAGCTGAGCTCCCAGGGTCTGTTCCTCTCCCTAGCTGAACTTCCTTTTTTACAACTAGAATCGTTCTTCTTAGAACTGCTTTCTCTCTTAGGTGACTATCTATCTGAATTTGTGCCTGTCTATAGTGAATGTGTCCAATGCCTTCTGGATTCATTGTATCCTAATTGTTAAGTAGCTCCCTTTTAAAAGATAACTGGTGGAATATCAAAGACCCATTCCTTCTTAGGGGACCAGGCTCTTCTATTGTTGGCATCAACTGACTAAATGCTAGGTGGGGCTCCTCCTGTCCTAATGATAGATGCTGCAGCATATGAGAGGCAAAGAAAAAAATTTTCTCCTTATGTAAAGGTCTCATTCCCCAACTGACTTAGAATTTCTTTGAATTTTTCAGGGCTTAGCTATGTAAAATCCCCAAAGATACGGCTACATTACTTGCCCAGCCAATCAGATTAGTCTGTTCTCTGACTTAAGAGAAAGATTTTTATACCTCGTAAAGTTCTTAGCAGTTGTTAACATCCTGTTAATAAATTGTACAAAGTCTTCATGGAGAGGGCGAGGAAGAGTTGAGTCATCTGATAATAGAATTGGCTGAGTCATAAAGTAACGAGTCCCCTGACACTTTGGGTCTTCATGCGATGTCTGGATGACAGCTTGTTAGGGACACTAGAGGGAATTTCTGCTCATGTATCAGAAATACCAGGGGACCGCTGACATCCTTTCTAAATATACTATTCTATGGTATTGCAATGATCTAACATGAATCCAAAGGAAGGTATCTGGGTTGGAAACCATGTTATAGGAAGATTTGTTTAACAGAAAGTGTTTATCATGCAAAACAAGATGAAAAGGAGACAATAGGGATCTTTAAATATCTGAAAGATTGTCATGAACAGGAGGGACCTAATTTAGTCAGTGTTATCATGAAGGGCCTAAATAGGATAAAAATTAGGAAGGGCAATTTTGACTCAATTTTTCAAAGTATTTTAACAATTATAACTATCTAATGATGGAAGGTAGTGAGAGTCTTATCACTGGAGGTCTTCAAGCAAAGGACAATAATTTTTTCTATTATAGATGCAGAAGAAGGGGACCCTAAATTTTCCAGTAGGTTGAGTCAACTTACCTCTAAAGTCTCTTCCAATTCTGTAATCTCAGCCTTGGATGGCAAAGAGATAACAGTACAATCGGATTTTCCCAGAAAAAAAGGTCACTGGCGAGTTCAGTATAATTGTGAAGATGTGTGGAAGGAATGCTCATAGCTATGTACACCAGTTAACGCATTCCCCTAAATTTCCATTTGCTGTCATGTTGTCCAGGTCTCACAAATCAAACAGGTCTGTCAGTTCTTGAAAAGGATGCTTTTCTACACTCAGATATTGCATCCTGATGCTCTGAGTAGGAGATAAGCTGTCAAGGATAACACATTAGCTTTAGAATAAATGGAAGCTGTAGTCTAAACTAATTGGAAAATGAAAATGCTATCCTATTGGTACCTTCCAGCAAAACATCACTTTTGTCAAATGTGGCCTAGAAATTTCATGTTGCTGTAGATATTGTCAGAATTATGTTAAGGTCCTGTCAACCTTATGCTTATGCCAGAGTTAAGAACTTTCATTTCAAAGGTCTCATATTTCACAGTTTCCCTTTTTTCTAATCCTGAAATATCTCATTCAACTGTTTCTGACCAGCTTGAAAAGTGTGGCAAAAGAAATATGCAATCTACAGCCTAATGCATTCCTCAGTCAACTAAAGATTCACATTACCTCTGTGGCAGGCTCAGATGACATTAATCAACAGATATTCTATCTATCTTAAGTCCAGCGTTCCTTTGGGCTTCCCTGTTCATAAACTGTCCTGCCATTCTCATTTCTCTTTTCTGGGTATTTGCAAAATTGCATTGATAGAATATCTTACAAATTCCACATAGAATCAAGGGATGCCTGAATTGAGCAGCCTCAGGGACTATCTTTTCCAGATTCTACCTGGGCAGGAATACCTTTTATAATATCTCTTATAAGAAGTGGTCATTCAAACTTTGATGAAAGTTACTCCATGAAGGCATGATCCTTTAAATATGATCCCGTAATAGTTGCTATGCAAACATCAATTTTTAAACAAAAGTAGCATAACAAACATGTAATAATAGTTTATAAATCCAATTTCTGTTAAACAAATCTTCCTATAACATGGTTTCCAACCCAGATACCTTCCTTTGGATTCATGTTAGATCATTGCAATACCATAGAATAGTATATTTAGAAAGGATGTCAGAGGTCCCTTGGTATTTCTGACACATGATAGAGATTCTCCAATTAAAATAAGAGAAAATGCCCAGTTCATCAAGGATCTAATAAATCAAAGTATCTTTGATTTCACCTGCTCACGCAATTCTTTAGGATAAGGAAACCCACTATTTCACAAATTAGCCTATTGCTGTCCTGCTGTTCAGTGCTTCAGTTGTATTTGGCTCTACTTAAGGTATTGTTGGCAAAGATACTGGAATGGTTTACCATGTCCTTCTCTACTATGTCGCCATGTTACAGATGGGAAACTGAAGCAAAAAGGGGCTCACACAGCTTGTAAGTGTCTGAGGTCATTTCTGAACTCAGATCTTCCTGACTCCAAACCAGGTTTTCTATCCATTACCTAGCTGCCCCCTTATTTCATCTTAGCATAGCTCTAATCATTAAGAAGTTTAGCCTTATAGAGAGACTCATTTGTCTCTCTGAAGATAAACAAATAACAATTACCATAGTTAGCATCTATACAGTACTTGAAGTTTTGCAAAGGTCTTTATTTATCTTGACCTAATTTGAAACTAAGACTACAATTAATATGTGTTCTAAGATGAAAAGCAACACAGATAATGGATTGTGGGATGACTTCAGAGCTGGAAAGACCTGGTTTAAAGTCTTGCTTTTCACACCAGCTATGTGGTAACGGTCGGGTCAGTGTGACCTCTCAATGTCCCAGGCAACTCTCCTGGATAATAAATTTAACATAAGTTATTTACATTGATGGAGGAAGTTCCCATATCCAGGAGATCTACATAGTGATGAAAGTATACATAATAATGACGACAGTATTGATGATGGTGACGATGACAGTGATTATCATTCAAAAGTATAACAAAAAAAACCTTATCACTTTTTGGGTCAATTTTTCTAGCACTAGCTTACACTTTTTCTCTGCTTCAGATTTTCAACATGGTTAGAATGACTTGATATAAACCTTTATATTTTCTGAAATAGTTATCTAAACATTATTAGGGAATTATATATTCATTCCAAAAGTGAAATTAGGAAGGAACTATAAGTTTCCATGCATTTCATTCAAATTTGTTCTTTTTCCTTTAAAATTAAAAAATAATAATTAAAATAAATTGAAAAAGTCACTTAAATTATAACTGTGATTCAGAAGCTCCCAAAGTTATTTGACCTACCACTCCCTTTAAAAAAAGAGTTACTCAGGGTACCCCTGGAAATCTATAACTTTTTAATGGTTTTTTTAAAATTTGCATTATTTCAAAAGATTGAGTTTTTTTTAAATGAAGCATCTTAAATTTAATAATTCATAGTAAATCTGTGATTTTTTTTCCTGGATTGAAATTTTGATGCCACAATATTGCAATTTGTGACTATGTAATATTGTATTGTTTACAAGTTATTAAGCGTGTATATTTCTGCCAGTGAATGTTGGACTTCCTGATGGTTCCAGACAACCTCACCTGCCAACACTTGCTTATTAAGACCTGTTAGCAGACTTGACCACTGATCAGTTATAACTTGCATTTTGTGTGTTTATTTGGAAAACATCACTCCCTTTTTTTTTATTCAATTTCCCCTAACTACACCTGAGGCTACTACTGGCCCCCTGCAGTTCATTCCAGCATCCCCAACAAGTGGTATTGCTCACTTTGGAAACTTAAGTTACACAGTCAAATGTGTTCTACTGAGGTCAGATAATGATACATTCTTACTAATCAGCCTCAAAAATAGTCAAAAGAAATAGAAAAGGAGCATTTTGTATTCCTTTGAGTCAATGCTATACATCTGAGGTAGGTAAAGAAAGATAATGCTTTGTCTTTGTTATAGATAGCATTCATCTAGGAAATATGTAACACCAATCAAAAGCTGTAGCTGACAAAATCCTGAAGAGACACTGACAGCATCCTGTCATCACCTAGGAATGGATATCAGAGTTTATGTTACTAACAGCTTGGCAGGACTGGCAGCACATTTTCCACAGAGACCCAGAGATGTTTGCAAGGTCAGAAATGGTACACTGTGAATGTTTATACAGGCTTGCCTGTCTCTAGACAGTGGTTCTCATACTTCCAATAGTATTGAAGAAAATGAATTTCCAGTGAGAAAAGGGAAATACCAAAACTGCTGTGTGGAAATATTTCCATAAAAGCAATAAAGAAATCCAAGTCCTATATACACATTCCATCTTGAGGAATTCAAAACACTTCATGTACATGTAATTAAAAATCTAAATGTGACATGATACAAATAAGAAATCTTCTAGGGTGAAGCATATCTGTCACTTAATTTTTTCCAACCTCAGTTTTCTTGTCTTATGAGGTAATCAGACTTGATACCATCTAAGATCTCTAGCTGGAGGCAACTAGGTGGGTCAGTAGATAGAGTGCTGGACCTGGAGTCAGGAAGACCTGAGTTCAAACTTGGGTTCAGACACTTACTAGCTATGTGACCCTGGGCAAGTCATTTAACCTCTGTTGGCTTTAATCCACTAGAAAAGAATATGACAAACCATTTCAGTATCTTTGCTGGATTTGCAGTATTAGCATGCTATGGTCCATGAGGTCATGAGGAGTTGGACATGACTGAACAACTGAATGACAATGAAGACCTCTAGGGTCTTTATAAAGTTCCTTGATTTCCTCATGTGAATAAATCTTCTTTACACTCAATGCTATGGCATCCTTATTCTTTCACCATTTCTTTTCCTTCTGAATAAGAAAACTTTCAGAGCCATGTTTCAGTAACTAGTCTAAAGCCACTATTTCTCAGGGATACTTATGAAGCCCATTTGGAATCATTTATTCAAGAGTAATTAATTTTCCTTGTTATTCATACTTTCTGTATCTCTGTATAGATCTCTAAAACTATAAATTCTATTGTTAATTTGAACTTATTCTTTGTCGTCAGTGAATTTCTTGATAACTGTGTCACTCTTCTTCTTCCTATATCATGGCTACACTCTAGGGTAGTCAGCTTAGTGGATACACAGAGGTAGTTTTCTCCATCTTTCTTTTCAGTATAAATTCCTATGAATTCAATTTTTTGACAGTATAGGCAAATAAAACTTACCAGTTCTTATCAGGTGTGTTCTATTCCTGAGCAAGAGAATTTTTTTCATTTTTAAATTTATGTTTTAATTAATTATTTAATTTACATTTTTTTCCTAAATTGTAATCCACAGTCCAGAAGTCATGACTTTAAGATTTACATAATGTGTTTCCAATATTATTATATCATTTGACCTTCACAACCACACTACCATTATTATTTCCAATTTATAGATGGGAAAAATGAGATTCAGAGAGATTGTGTCTTGCCCAAGATCACACAACTAGTAAATCTGAGGACAGATTTGAATTCAGGTCTTTCTGACACCATGGGACAGTTAGGTGCTACAGTGGATAGAGTCCCAGGTCTGAAGTTAGGAAGACTCATCTTGTTGAATTCAAATCTGATCTCAGACGCTTACTAGCTGTGTGACCCTGGGTAAGTCACTCACCCCTGTTTGATTCACTCCTTTATCTGTCAAATGAATTGGAGAAGGAAATGGCCAACCATGCTAGTGTTTCTGCCAAGAAAACCCCAAATGTGGTCACAAAGAATCAGACACGACTGAAATGACTGAACAATAAGAAGAATTTCCTGGCATCACGTCCTGAATTCTATCCGTATGCCACCCAGCTACCACTTCTCAGACATCATTTTCTTCGCCAGTTACTTACTCCCTAAATCTGCCTTTTTCTTCTGAAGCCGTTGTCTTCAATCAGTAGTAAAGATGAAAAATCACCTGTTTTTTAAGGATTTCAATTTCTTGATCAAGACTTTCTAATCTTTACTAATAGCTTCCTTCTGGCAGTTTCACATGTGACCTAATGATAACCTCCAGATATGGGTAATAGTGATCAGATTTGTTAAGGTTGTGGAGAGTTTTTGGTCACATCTTTAGTATTTGCCTTAGCAAGACAGAAGACCTCTCTACTGCTCTCTACAGATTAACAAATAGCTGCCTCCAGTCCCTTAACAGGGAATTGTAAATGACCACTTCTTTCTCTTTTCCCCCCTCACCCTCATTGCATGATCTCTTTTCTGAGGATGTCCTCATACGACTTTGGCAATACTCTGTCTTACTTCTGTTCCTCTTTGCTTGACTAGTCCTTTCCAGTCTCTTTTGTAGAATCACAATCCATCTCCTACCTTCCAAAGCTTTGGCCAGGATCCTGTTATTTCTCTGTACTTTATTTCTCTATAATCTCATTCTCTCATGTGTTCAAATATTGTCCTGTTGTCTATGACTTCTAAAATGTGTATCCATAACTCTCCCCTTAACATCAGCAACTTTCCATTGGATACAATCAACTGTATATTCCTCTGGTATCTCAAATTCCACATGGAATGGAACTCATCATCCTTCTCTCTAAGACTATCCCTCCTCCAGAATTCTCTTTTCCTCTTAAGATGACCACAATCATAGTATTCCTATGTTCTTCCCTTTCTATTATTTCTCACATCCAATCAGTTTCCAAGGCTTACTGATTCTACCTTCATGGCATCTCTCCCAACCATTTCTTTCTATCCAATCACAGTGCCACATCAACTTATTTAAGCCTTCATGAGCTCTTTTCTGGACCAGTAACACCCTACAAATTTGTTTTCCTATCCGTATACTCTCCCTTGAATCTTTTCTTCATATTTCTTTGATAATGACCAAAGTCATCAAGGCACAGGGGGCAGGGCTTGGAGTCAGAAAGTTCCGTGTTCAAATTTTGCCTAAGACACTTGTTCGTTGCAAGAGGAAGATCTGGGTTCACAGGATGCCTGTGTACCCACTGGTTGTGATACCTTAGACATGCCTCAGTGTCCTCATCTGTAAAATTAGGGTTTCAAATCTGATGACTTTTAAAATCCCTTCTTGTTCTCTATCTGTGATCCCATAAAGCATGTCACTCCCTGGATTGAAAATATTCAAAAGTTCCCTAATGACAGACACATATGTGTACACATATGTATATATACACATGTACACATGCACACACATATACACATTATATGCATATGTTTCATCTACAAGTATGTTTCATATATACATGCATATGTTTCTTATATACACACGCATGCATGCACACATACATGTGTGTGTTTCTTGCCTTATCTAAAGCCCTCCATATTCTATCTCCTACCTATCTCTCTAGTCCTATTCAGTATCTCTGTTCTTTGTACACACTCTATTCTAGGCAAGCTGGAGTATTTACCACTGCTTGAGCTTGATATGCTGTTGTCTCTGCATTCAAACAGGTCACCCCCAAAGTCGAGACAGCACTCCTTATTTCTGCCTTGTAGAAATCTGCCCTTCATCCTAGGCTCAGTTCACTTGCTACCTCCTTCATGTAAGATTTCCATGTTCCTCAAGCTGAACACATTCTCACCTCCCTCTAATACATCTACATCTCAATCTCCTCTCCTCTGTCTGCATTAATCGTTATCTTTTACAAGATAATTAATCGTTATCTTATCTCTCTACGTGTCTTAACTTTCCTTCTCTGGCTGTTGAACTTTGGAGGATGTGAGCTTCTGAGGAGTAAAAACTACATCATTTTAATCTTTGTAGTTTCAGTGTCCAGCAAAATATCTTGAACAACATAGTAGCAGTTAATAAACATTTGCTGACTAAATGAATTAATATTCTTGTGACAAGGAGATCAGCTTACCTTTAATAGAAGCTCACTGTTGAGGTGTAGAGTAGATAGGTCTAAAAAGGTAGGTTGAGATCAGATTGTGGAAGCTTCTTAGATGCTATATAAAGGAGTCTAGAATTTATTCTGTTGTCATTGAGGAAGCAAACATTTGTGCTTTTGAGTCGGAGAAGGGATAGGATGAAAATGGAATTTCATGTAGATAAATCTGGAAGTGGTGGGCAAGACAGAATGAAGGAAGAAGACATTCTAGGCAGGGAGGTCTATTAGAAAGCTGCACAATAGTCCTCCCACGGCATGACAAAAATCTGGACTAGGGTGGTGGTAGAAGGAATGTAGAGAATGGAAGAGGTAGAAGTAAGGTGATGAGATAAGAATCAACAGGTACCTAGGTGTCTCAGCTGATGGAATACCAGACCTGGAGTCAAGAAGACCTGAGTTCAAAATCAGTCTCAGACACTTACTAGCTGTGTGATTGTGGGCAAGTAACTTAATCTCTGCTTGCTTCATTTTCTAATCTGTAAAATGGGGGTAATGATAGTATCTACCTCCCAGAACTGTAGTGAAATTCAAGTGAGATAATATTTGTAAAATATTTTATAAACATTAAAGCACTATATAGATACTAGCTATTATCTATAAGTCTTTATTAATATTATTAGGAACCGATGACTAGTGGAAACGTCAAGGGAGGCCTCACGATGGTGCTAAAGTTTCAAGTTTGGGAGGGTTCCAGTGAAAATAGTAATAAAGTCCAGAAAAAGGAGCAGCATTTGGTTTTCTTTTTTAATGGATAGCTACTTTATTTTTGGACACAATTAGTCTGAAATGATATTGGGGTATGCAAACGAAAATGTCCAGAATAAAAAAAATACGAGGCTGGAATTTAAGTTAGAAGTCATAGATCCTCAGAGATTAAATACTTAGGGCTGCAATTGACCTTCAATATTTTCTAGTCCATCTCCTAGAGAGATTAAATGTTATTTCCAGTGGTCATACAAATAGAACTAGGATTTTAATTCGGATCCTCTGAGTTCAAAGCCAGTGTTCTTTCCCCTATACTCATTGAGAAATATGAACACAGCAATGGGATTTGAAACTATAAGAATAGATGAGTTCTTTAAGGGGGAAAACTAGGGACATGGAATAGAGAGCCAAGGAATGACTGGAATAAGAATCTCAGACTTTTGATTCCCTAAGCATCTTTGTACTATATAAAGTGGGCCACTTCTCTTCCTATAATCATTTCTTACATGACTGAATGCAAAGTGAACCAGGAGATAATTAAACAAACCAAGAAATGAATCAACTTCCTTTGCAGTAGCTTCTCTTTCAAGGCAGGTCAGAACTTAAATTTAGGCCACTACGTAGATATTTACATTAAATGAATTCCAATGCTATACATATTTCCCATAGGTTTTCTTCTCCTTTTGAATGCTCTGTGCTATAATGTTTCTAAGTAAGACCCAG
The DNA here is from genome assembly GCA_028658325.1 of Potorous gilbertii. NCBI lineage: Eukaryota > Metazoa > Chordata > Mammalia > Diprotodontia > Potoroidae > Potorous > Potorous gilbertii. Next base: position 47,134,411 of record CM053774.1, on the reverse strand, counting down.
GGTAATCTTAATACTACATGCTAACAACAGGCACTAGTGATCCTCTCTAAATGGAAAGATTTGATAGTGTTGTCAATATTATATAATTTACATAGTGCTTTAACATTTACAAAGTACTTTCCCCCACAACAATCCTGCGAGATAAATAGTGGAAATATTGTCATCCCCCTTTTAGAGATGAACAAGGCTCAGAGAGTTTAAATGATTCATCCAAGGGCATTGAGCTAAGATTCAAGCCCTCATCTTTATTGGTGCTACAGATGGTTCTCTGTGAACTACACGGTCTAAGCAAGGAAATTCATAGTGGGAAGACATTTTATTGGGTTTCCATTTTCAATGCTATTTGAAAATTTGAAAATTATCTCTATTGTCATCAGAGTACTATATAATACATAACTTTCACAATCTCAGTAAATAAAGCCATAACTTGGATGTGGCACTGGTGCTCTGGCTCAGGGGTGGACTGATAAATGTTTAACAACTAGCTCTCCAGAAGAAAAAAAAAAGTACGCAGGACTTTTAAGTATAAGTGTGATTTAAGTATAAGCTTAAGTATAATCTGTATTATTCACATTTTCTCCAACCCTTTCTTACATCTAGACAATCAAAAAAATAAAACTTATTTGTCATTTTTGCTAGATTCTATGGTATAAATACATGGAAATTTTAACAATTTTGATTTAAAATATCTATAAGATTTATTTTAAATTTATTTAAAATATTATCTATAAAATTTATTTTAAATTTAATGATTGTTTTTCAGAAGTGAGCATGAACTGGTTCTGACATAGCCTTGCTTTAGCCTCTGTTCTGACATCTAATAAGGGGTATTTCTTCTCCACAGGGTTTTAGAAACTACTATCTCATTAATTTGTGCTTCAGGTCTCTACCACCCTCTGCCCCTTCGGGAATTGGTGGAGGAACTACAAGGGCCAGGGTTAAAAAGGAGGAAAGAAGGCCCTGGACAGGGATAAAAGAGGAGGTTTCAAGTCCAAGGAAAGTAAATAAAGTAACTTGTTCAGACTGCTTCTATCACACACCCCCCCTCTACCTCCCAAGCTAACTCAATTGTCTTCCATGTCTGCCCACCTTGGACTATTTTTCCCCCAAATGAAAGAAGCTAGTTAGACTTCTTGCAGTTCTGGAGTCAGGAGAACCTGAGTTCAATGTTGACCTCAGATACTTACCAGCTGACTTACCAGACTTACTGACTTACCAGAGTGACTCTGGGCAAATCACTGAAACCTATCTGCCACAGTTTCCTCATCTGTCAAATGAGCTGGACGAGGAAATAGCAAACCACTTCGGTGTCTTTGCCAAGAAAAGCCCAAAAGGGGTCACAAAGACTCAGACAGTACTGAAACAACTGGACAACAACAAAATAACAGTTCATGCTGGCTGTGGAAAATTAACATTCTTACCACAAAGTCTGCTTAAAAGAATACATTTAAAAACTAACTGCCAATGCAACTTTGAATTATTCTAGTATTGAACATGTTTCTCTTTTTCCTTATCACCCCCTTAAGAACCTCTGAAGACATTAAATGACCTCTTTATTCCTCTGGCTTATAAATATCATTATATAAACTATGCACCAGAGCTATCTACCAATGCATCATCAGTGTTCCTCCATAAAACATATCGAGATTAAGTGACCAAAAGTCCAACATATTACAACACAAACCGTAAATAGATACTTAACAGAGAATCTACACAGCGGGGTTTTGAAAGAACAATCACGCCTTATAAAATGAGGATTATGAGATGTAATGTCTACTTAGGACCACTAGATGGAGCTCCAGAACAGGTAAATTAAGGGAGAACACCTCCAGTCTGGCGCTGTATTGTTTGTATCCTAGATGAATGAATCCTTTTCCCAAATACTTTATCTTGCTTATCCCACAAATATTCAGGAAAATAACAAAGACCTTTAGAAACACTCAAAATCAGTTAGCATTCATGCCTAGCCTACAGGGCCAACAGAAGTTCTCCCCACATCCCTCATTTCTTTCCCTCTCGCTGTACCACAGTTGTAATGGATCTGTCTGGCTGGGGAAGGCGCAGAACTGGGTCAGCTTTATCTTTTGTCTTGGCTTTGTGCTACTGAGGAGGAATGGGGGACACAAAGGGGAGGGACTGATAGGTTGTTAAAGCAGAAAGAGGAAATCAAAATCTTCTAATATTAACTAAGGATATGTGGGCACTCCGAGACAGAGAAAGTGAGCTTGGAAGAAAGAGGAACAAATTCTCCACAACTTGTCTGATCCTAGAGCTGAAAGGAACAGGTACCAATGCTTCCCCTTGGCCACCTACTCATTAGTAGTTGGTAGTGGTTTGTCATGTCCAGCTCTTTGTAAACCCCGTGGACAATACTATTTATGGACTTTTCTTGGCAAAGATACTGGAGTGGTCTTCTATTTCCTTCTCCAGCCCATTTTACAGATGAGTAAACTGAGGCAAATAGGGTTAAGTGATTTAGCCAGGGTCACTCAGCTAGTTAATGTCTGAGGTTGAACTGGACCTTAGATCTTCCTGACTCCAAGTCAACACTGCCCACTGAGCTACCTAGCTGCCTTTATTCTTCTGAAGTTTCTTGAGAAAGAATTGTTTGTAATATAGGGAATGGTACACAATGGGTGGAAAAGTTCTTTATTTCTTATTATTAAAGGAGAAAATAGGGGAGGAAAAATTACCCGGTGATGCCTTTTGTGAGGGAACTGTTTCCTGAACTTGAGACAGAAGCACCAAATGTCCAATTCATTCCACAAGCAATCAAGTGTTTTCTATGTGCAGGGCATTGCATTAGATGCTGGAGACATATAGACAAAGCGTGAAGCAATCCTTGCTCAGCCCTACAAGTAGTCTATGTTCTGCTCTAATCTGTCCTCCAGCAATATCTAGTCTTTCTCTATGACTCATCCCCAAGGGGGGATGCTACATACATGTTATACAGACACCAGCAAATATACCGCAAACTTATGTGTGAATTCTGCACCTATTCAAGGCACAAGAGACATGTTTACAGTTTTGTTGTTTTTTTTTTCTTAGAGTGGCCTATACAAATCAAGGTTACTTCAGGGAGACAAAGAAGGATATGGAGAGATGAAGAAAAATATGGACTGCACTATTAAGTTTGATGTTATTAAGATTTAAATTTTGCCTTCTAGCAACATTACCCCAAATAAGTAACAACTATTTTTGGTAGAGGTTCAATTTCCTTATCTGTAAAATATTAACTAGGTGGCCTTTGAGGTCCCATCTAACTCTATATCTATAATCTCATGATCCACTTTCTTATTTAAGGTAAAGTTTATAGGTGCCCTGTTCCTGACATTCTAATATCTAAAGATTGATTTTGGCTGCACTAAACGAATAACTCTCTAAATTCACTGACCCCACATGACAACGGTTAATCTTCAGGGAGTAAAGGTCTAGCTGGAGAAAGATTGAGCAACTTATCTCTTAGATAATAATGGCAGATAGATAGATATAAAGGTAGATAAACATAGCTATAGATAGCTATCGATAGGTATAGATACAGGCAGCTAGATGGTGACCTGAAGTCAGGAAGACTCATCTTCTTGAGTTCAAATATGGCCTCAGACACTAGCTCCGTGACCCTGGACCAAACATTTATCTCTGCCTCAGTTTCTGTAAAATGAGTTGGAGAAGGAAATGGCAAAACCACTCCCATATCTTTGTCAAGATAACCCCAAATAGTGTCATGAAGAGTCAGACACAACCAAAATGACTGAATAATAAATACATATATTCATATATATACATATATACATATACACACATTTATACATAGATAGACAGATAGATAGATAGATAGCACATAGGTTTATTATATCATTTCATTTGAACATCACAATGACCCTGATATTTTTATCTCCATTTACACATGAGGAAACTGAAACTCAGACCGGTGAATTTACTCAGGGTCACACTATACTAGCAACAGTCTATGGTGGGATTTGAATCCAGGCCTTTCTGACTCAAGTCCAGCACTTTATCCAATTTGTCACATTATCTTGTTAGTATGGAAATCACTGAGCTAATTTACTCCATTGTTTATCAAATGCATAAGGGCATTCCTATGGGGAAATAAGTCCTAAAAGAAAAAAGACATTAATATAGTATGATTGGTTTGAAAGTTTCTAGTGGTAGGTGATAGAATATGATGATGAGGAAATATTGTGATATTTGATGAACATGAAGAAATTACTGTGTGTATGCTGGAGGTAAGGAAGAATCAAAACTGGGGGGGGGTCATCATCATCATCATCCTAGCTCACATAGCACTTTAGGTTTTGCAAAATGGTTTACCAATATTATCTCACTTAAACTGAGGCAGATAGAGATTAAATGACTTGATTGCAAGGACAAAGCTAGTTAGCCTCTAAGACTGGATTTGAACTCAGGTTTTCCTGACTCCAAGCCCTCTATTCACTGTACCACCTAAAGGTAGGAGCCATACATACTATGTATTGTGGTTCTTGGAGTCTTGGGAGTTATGTGCTGACCTTGAGAGCTCTTTTCCTGGATGACTAAAGTCCCAGATTCTCAAATTTGAGTCTTTTCGATGACCTGGGACCCAAATGAATGCATTTAGTGTCTAGAGAAAGATAATGCAATTCTCTGTTGAAAAGCAAGTTAGATGCAAACTGAGTTTTAGAATTTCCTATTAGAATTGAATTCTCCATTTAGAGAAATTATGTTAGCAGACCAGAATAATTATTTTCTGGAAAAAAATCCAGACATATTGATTGCATATTTTAGGTCTCTGTGTTCAATAAAAATACTTGGCTTTCAAGTAGAGATAGTAGATAAAGAGAGAGAGATAGAGACACAGACATAAAAAAAAGACAGAGAGACAGAGAAAGATGCATCTATGAATTTAGCCCCTTTAGGGACTTCACAACGTAGAATCTCCTGATCAACTTTATTTATCTCTCTGAAACTCGTAGGTTTTAATTGCTGCCTGGATACTCAGCCTTACCTATGTAGTACTGTATATGCTAAAGGCAGGAAGTATGTCCAGTTTCTTGATAGCAGGAATTATTTAATTCCTTCTGTTTCTATCCCTTGTGCCTAACAGTGCCTAATACACATCAAGTTATGAATCAATGCTTTTTGACTGTTGACTGATATCTGATTGCAAAACTATCATACTCTCCATTATTCTATGCTGCTTCTCATAATACATGTTAATAACAAAAAAGAAGCCCAGAAAGTGTATAATGCTATATGATAAAAGACTACTGTAATGTTTAATTGAATTACTAATTCATGTGCTCAGAGAAAATTAATTTTATAACTAGATACAATACTCTCCAAAGGAAGACTGTTGGTAATGGAATTTTAATGGACTTATTATAAATATAAACTGAACTTAGACGAAATATTGAACCTGGACATCCTAATATGTCAACATCTGAAATGTACAAGGAAGAAATGTACAAGCTCGCCATACATTAATTACTTCTACAAAAATATGTGACTGCTAGTGTAGTTTTGAACCTGAGGAAGTTAGAAGGCACTTAACCACTGTTTAGGGCAGCTAAACAATGGATAGAGTGGTGGGTCTGAAATTAGGAAGGTTCTTCTTCCTGAGATCAAATCTAGCCTCAGGCACTTATTAGCTGCATGACCCTGGGCAAGTCATTTAATCTTGTTTGACTCAGTCCCTCATCTGTAAAATGAGCTGGAGAAGGAAATGGAAAACCACTCCAGTAGCTCTGCCAAGAAAACCCTAAACAGTATCATGAAGAGTCAAATATGACCGAATCAGCCTTAGTTTTACCTCAGTTTCCTCATATGTAAAATAGGTTTGTCCAAGGGTTGTTGTGAATGTCAAATGAAATAATTATAAAGTGCTTAGCACAATCCCTGGCACACATTAAGCACTATATAAATTTTAGATGTTATTATTAATTATCATTGCAAATCATTTATAAGCACCAGAGGCAGCAACCAAATGTGTGAATAGGGAAAGTCAATTAAATTTTAGGTAATATTAATAAAACCAAGGGGCATTTTCTTTCTTAATATTTCTCTATTCTGGGCCAGAATAAACATATCCCCACTGTCTTGTGCCATGTAGATTTTTCCCTTTTAATACTGGTTACAGACAATATTTAGGAGCCAAAGACACTACAGCCTGAAATGATGGCTTATTCATATCTTCTGAGAAGCACAACTACATATTCCTATTCACAGAATCTCAAGGTTGGAAGGGACCTCAGAAGCCATCTAATTCAATGTGGACCTAAACAAGAATACTCCTACAGAATATCTAACAAATAACATTACAGCTTTTGCTTGAAAGACTCCAGCGAAAGGATACCCTCCACATCCTGAGACAGTTCACTCCCCAGCTAGGAAGTTATTGTCCACATCAAGTTTGTTGTGTTTTACAAAAAAAAATTGGCATAGACAAAATAGAAGGCATTAAGATGCTGTAGCTCATAAAGTATAAAGGGATCCATTGTGATCCTGCAGACACCAAGAGGCATCTCTGATTCCTTCTTTTCCTTCTTCCACATTTCCAATCAATCGCCAAAGCCTTCTCAGCCTAACTCATTTGTATTCATCCTATCCTTCACATTCCCTGATACCACCCTAGTTCCGGACCCCATTACCTTTCTCCTACTTCAGTAGTAGTCAACTAAGGTTCCCAACGTCTCCCCGCTCTAATTTAGCCTATCTCCTTTTCAGGTAAATCTGAAAGTCATCTGTTCTAGGGGTCTCCATTTCCTATTCTCTCACTGGCTTCTAAACCTTCTGGAATCTGACTCCCGATCATCATTCAACCAAAACTGTCCTTTCCGACGTTACTATTCGCCTCTTTCTCGACAAACATGATGATCTTTTCCCAGTCCTCATCCTCAAATGAAGAAGTGAATGAATAAGACATTAATTAAACACTTGCTATGTGTGAAACACTCGTCAAACTTTCTGTAGCTGTTGAAACTGTTGCTCATCATCTTCTCCTGGTTATTTTTTCTTCCCTAGAATTTTGGAACATTTTTCTGGTTCTTTTCCTACCAGTTTGACCATTTCTTCTCAATCTTTTTTTTTGCTTAATTTTCACTCATACCACTCTAATTAATTCTAAGTATCTCCCAAGGTTATGTCCTAGACCCTCTTCTCCATCTATCCTATCTTACTTAGTTATCTAATCAGCTCACATGGGTTCAGTTGTCCCTATGGAAACAATCTCCACATCTATATATTCAGCCTCATTCTCAGTGTCTGTCCTACACTCCAGTCACTCATCATCAACTACCTTTTGGACATCTCAATGTCAACATATTTAAAACAGAACTCATTATCTTTCACCCAAAACCTTCCCCCTCTTTTTAAAGTTCTTACTATTGTCACAGGTGCTATCAACTAATCACTAAGGTTCCCAACCTCTTGCTATCTCCTATTTCTCATTTGCACTCATCCTAATCCATTATTGTCTTGTTTTAGCTTTATGACATCTCTCTTACATATCCCTTTCTCTCTACTTACATATGCTCCATGCTAACTTCTTGCCTAGACGGTTGCAATAGCTTTGTAATTGGTCTTTGTGACCCGAATTTTTCCTCACCCAATCCACGCCCCCATTTATCTGCCAAGATGATTTTCCTAAAGCATAGGTTGAGAATTCTATTCAATAAATGCCTGTGATACCTGTTATTTTCAGAATCAAATGTAGCATCCTCTTCGGGGCATTTAAAGCTTTTTATAATCTGTCTGACTCCTATCTTCCTAGTCTTTATATACTTTAATCCCCTTCACACACTCTACAATCCAGATACTTTGGTCTCATTGGTATTTCTACTAAATAGCACTTTTTCCCAATTCTGTGCTTTTACAGAGAATTGTCCATCATGCCTTGAATACTGTTCCCCCTTATATTTACCTTTCAGCATCCCTTCTTTCCTTCAAGAGCCAGCTCCTAACCCACCCTATTGAGATCCTTCCCAGTCTCACCATTGCTAGTGTCTTCCTTCCTCCTATTATTTTGTATACAGTAGGTATGTACATTATTATTTTTATGTTGTTTCTCTCATTAGGATGTGAGCCTCATGAATGCAGGGACAGTTCCTCCTAGAGCTTTTATTTTGGGGATGTATCCTCCTATCTTCCCTTTATTCCCCTCCTAGACTTGTTTCTGACTTTCTCTAGACTTCAAAACTAAGCCTTGCATTGGGCAGCATCTTTTGTCCCCCAATCTCTGCTTTTCAGCTACATATTTTATGTTGTCGTTCCTGCTTTAGAACGTAAGCCCCTTGAGGCTAGGGATGGTCATCTTTTGTTTTGTTTTTGTTTATATATGTATCCCCAGTGCTTAGCACAGTATCTGGCACACAGTAAGTGCTTAATAAATGCCTGTTTCCTTTCTTCTTTGATTGAAATATATGATTCTCTGATCCTAACAGGTAAACTGTTCTGAAATAAAAGCAAGTATCAAATGCTCTCAAAACCATTAGATTCTACTATGAAACCATGTTTACTAAATTATGAGATTACTGAATGATATCATATGTGCTATTAAAATATAAAACTGTTGCTAATGTAAGAAAGAAATCTTATGTACATGCCACTTAAACCAGACTGGATATGTATATACATATGCACGTGCACATGCATGTACACACACATATACATATACACATACGTATACATGTGGTGTCTGTATACACACCCATGTATTTGAAAGTCAAAGATCCTATTGAACTACATGAAAGGTGCCCATGAATATCTGCCATTTTTACCACTACAGTCTGCAATTCCATGACTCAGGGTGTGGGCGGGTCTGTTGAATAACTAGTCTCATTGGGGTGTGAAATGGAATTGTCAGCAAAATAGTCAAATTTCAGTTAGTAGTTCATGCTTTGATGACTCAGTAAACTTCCCACTTGAATATAATGAATCACAGCCTTTACATCAGTGGATATTCATGTTCCTCATCCAACATTAAGCCCCAAATGTGACCTTCTTGGTATTGGAGTGGGAGACACAGAAAGAAATTAGTTAATGAAGGAGGAAGGGTTGAGTTGGACTAACATTATGGATAGAGCTGCCCAAGACATGAGGGAAAGTTGTTAAAAGAGCAGCAAAAGAATTAGTCTATTTGGGCTCATAGTTAAGGATCAATCAAACTCAAGAAGAATCCTTCCCCCCACCTTCCTCCCAGCCCCCTCCCAAAAGCAGATAAATAAATCAACAAGCTTATATATTCAGTATATAGGTAGATAAAAAGATACAGGGTGACCCCAGTGAAAAAGGAAGATGATGTAAGTAGATGATGAATAAAAAGAAGGTGGGTGGCCAAGCAGGTGTCCATAATACTAGGCAAAAATAAGCAATCAGAAGTAGGGAAAGAACTGTTCCCTTCCGCAGGGCTCCTATAGAACACTGAGCCGGGTGTAGCACTGGAATTAGTATCAAAGTGGCCACCTGCACCACTTCAGAGCACAATCATCTTTCTGACTGCCAAGTAACAAAGAAAGCAATCGCGGGCAGCAGCATTCTGTTTTGTCTCTGAACAGCCTCCTAAAGCACAGCTGAATTCTAAAGCAGCTGTTAGGCTGCCTATTAGCAAAATGCACCACGTACCCATGGCAGATTTAAGCATTACTGAGTTATTGAAATCCAGTTGCATGCGTCACAGCAGTCAAGAAAGAGCAATGATTATCTTGACTCCAGCCACCATGCACAAATAATTCTTAGACTTTAAGTATTCTAAAAGGGGGGAAGTGGAGGAAAGAAAAGGAGAGATGATTGATATACTACTGGGAAACTCTATTAACTCAGGGTATTTCTGAGTTCTGTGGCCGATGCGAAGAAAATACACAGGAAATATAAAATGGACAAATATATACATTGCACATGAGTAATACTCACATACATGCACCAGTACTTGAAAATTCAAGGAAAAGCTAACATTTAGGTTTGTGAGCAGTTGTTATTTTAACTTCAACCATCTAGCAGACTAATAGGAATCTTAGGGTTCTTCTGCCTCTCCTTCCCTTTCTTTGCCCCCTCTCACGCTCTGTTTTCTTCACTTTCTCAGGACCTCTATAAGAGAATGCTTCTCCTTGATAGAGGTACTTTTATAACCTCAAAATCAAGTCTAATAGAGCAGGGAGCAAAATGAATTTTGTTTTGCGTAGACTGTGAAGGTTCATTACATTAACTGCAAGCTCAAAAGCATATATGTTTGCAATATAGGTAAGTTATATAATGTATGTACATTTAAATAATGATAATAGGGGCTGAATCAAAAGGGGTTGGATGTATGGTGAAGACCACAGCTGATAGTTTCTAATTTATGAAGTTTTAAAAAGATAAATGGGAGTTATGTTTTCCTGCATAACTAGGGAAACTCAAAGCATATTCATCCTTTGAGAAACACTACTATAAATATTTCATATTAAATGTTTGGGTTTTAACATCCCAGTTCCTGATGTACTATATAGGGAAATAGAAATCAAATTTAAGAAAATGGTATTGAATGCAATAGCTGAACCAGATGATATAACCAAAAGAATTCCACACTAGAAGTGACAGTTACAACACCATCGAAAGACTGAGTTTTAAGATATCTAAAGGAAAGGAGGGAACCAAATAACTGGGAAAAAATGATGGAATCCCTACTCAAAGAAAGCTATCAACAAGAATTTAGTAGCTATAAATCTGATGTGTTTACTTTTTCATTTCTACAAAATCTTTTTGAGAATATTCTGTGCTTGTCAAGAGGATGTCCTTCATAAAAATGTAAGAAGGGAGAAATATTTTTGCAAGATTTTCTACAGCAGACTTTGTGGATGAATGAAAATATGAATTTAAAAAGCATTTATTAAGTACTCACTCTTTACCAAGCACTATGCTAAGCGCTGAGGAAATAAACAGAAAAAGAAAATATTTCTTAATCTCAGGGACATCACACTCTAATTTCTAAAGATGATCCATTCAGAAGGGTACTGCTTCTGCATATGTACAACTCATCAAAAAATGCAGAGAATATAAGATCTCTAATGAAATAACATTTGGAAAATGCTTTGCAAACCTTTAAGGTGCTATAAGCATTATATAAACGTTAGCTATGACATGATGATTGATAATGATGATGAAAATCTAACATAAAAAGAAATCTGAATAGAGCAAAATGCAGCCTCAGAGACTCTTCTCCAATCAGATGCCTGCCACACACATATGTACACAATATATTGTGCATATATGCATATGCATGTATATGAACACATACATGATATAAATGGCATGTGCATATATGAATATGTAGAGTATGTGTAAATAATATATGTAATCACATAGACACACAAATACATATGCGTTTACAATATACGTGCTATATAACGTATGTAATTTCATGATGACAATAGTGTTAATAACAGCTAACCTATCACACTATATATTTACAGTCTGTACGTATACATATCTAGTTATATATCTAGTGTGTATACATGAATATATAATCTATATATGATCACATACACATGGATATATACATATATGTTTATAATTTATCTACTTATATACATTTAATAATAAAGATAATATTAATACAAGCGTATTCCACTATATTTTTATAGTGACCATATGCATATACTATAAATATAGTACGTTTATAGTATATATATATATACATATACATATTATATATATATACGTAGTGTATGTGTATATGTATATAGTGTGTATATCTGTATACACACATACATATCTATATATGTATATATAATCCCACAGATACAAATGTATGTATATATGCTTATAATACACATATATTACATGTATCATATACATTTCATTTTAGTGATAAAATCGCTATTCTTTTATGCTTCTTTAACATTTACAAAATATCGACAAATATGATTTCATTTTATCATCAACACAAATTGAGAAAACAGATAGTTATCTGTATTTTATAGGCGAGAATTCTGAGGTTAAATGACTTGCTTAGGGTCACACAGTTGCTTTGGGCAAAATTTGAACTCAACTTTGGGTATGAAGTGCTGTCTATTGTGCCACCTAGCTGTAACACGCACATGAAATTTGATCATATTAGATTCCTTTTGATAGATGAAAAAAAAAAAACCCAAGGTAAATTGTTATGAATAGCAAACAAGGCACAAGACAGGGAGGTATATATATGCCCAAGGTATTCCTCACTATTATTGAAAACTCCCAAGACAGAATTCAAATAAAAGAAGTATTCCCTGTGGGTGGTCAGATACTCCAGCTAGTCCTTTCTGCAGATGAGAGTGTGCTGGTGGCAGTAAACCCCAGAATACCCCTGGGCCTCCTTAATGAGGTCTCTAACCCCTTGAAAGAGAGCAACAGCCCAGAAATCCATAGGAAAACAAACCAAATAGATGAAGACCTACTGTCCATGCTGCCATACAATTGCATGGGCAAGCCTTGAAATGAGTCTATCAAGACGTCTAAAATAGGAGCTTCAGATGAACACTGGTACATAGGATCATAGACAGTAAAGGAGGTCTTCCTGTTATTATTGATAAGGAAACTGAGGCCCAGTGAAGTTAAATGATTTGCCTGGGGATGAATAGTTAATAAGGGTCTGAGTCAAGATCCTAACCCAGGTCTTCCTGACTCCTAGTCCAGTGCTCTACTCACTACACTACATGAATCAAGTCCAGAACTGAAGGGAGGCAGAGTGGATTTTCTTTCAGATACAACATTTAATTTATCTCAAATTACTCCCAGGCACACACATAATCTTTTAAACATCAATGTATTCCACTGAATCTGAATTCTATGAATCCAGATGATGAACTCATAATGTTGTCTAAAGCACAATGGACTCATGATACAGTGCAGTGTATAAGAGATGGCCAGATGTAGTCATATTAAGAGGGTAGTTAAGCTGCACAGTGGATAGAGTGCTGGGTCTAGCTAGAGCAAAGAAGATTCATCTTCCTGAAGTCAAATTTGACCTGACACTTATTAGTTGTGTGACCCTGGGCAAATCATTTAAGCCCATCTGCCTCAGTTTCCTCATCTGAAAAAGGGAGTTTGAGAAAGAAATGGCAAACCATTCAAGTATCTTTGCCAAAAGAACCCCAACTGGGGTCACAAAGAGTCAGCCACAACTAAAATGACTGAAGAGTAATAAAAATAAGGTCAAGGGACAAGAGAGACAGATATCTCAGTCGTTACATTGGCTGACTGGAGTCTTAAAACACACTAACAATAAAGCCTGTCAAACAAAAGATTTAGGACAATGTCATCACTCATGGTGACATGTGATCTTGGCAGGGAACAGAGTGGAACAGTCAGAGTTGGTCCTTGCATGAAAACTTTTGTTGTATTATCTGTGAAGCTGAGACCTACCTCTTGAGCTTGGTATAGGAGCACTTTTCTCCCTCTTATCTCCTTAGCCCACCCCCATCATCATAGTTGGATAAGAACCTTGTAGAACATAAAGGTGCAGACTGGTTCTAAGTTGCACTATTGGCGGGAGTACCTACATCACAGTTTAAATGAATTATAAAACAGTTCACTGGATCATGAATTTAGGGCTGGAAGGAGTCATCAACTCCAACTTTCTCATTTTAAAGAGGAGGAAACTGAGGCACAGAGTTTTTAAGTCATATTATAGGTTAAGCCCAACAGGTTCAAAGTTTTAAAGCATGCAATAGGTACTCATGAACCACACAATCCTAGAATAAAAAATATATAAAATAAAATTGCTATTTCACGGTCACCAGATCAGGAACTCAAGCAAACACAACAAAAGAACTCTGACACTTCCCTTTCCCAACATCCACTCCACACTTTTTATAGTTTAAGCCATGAATTTATAAAGGACTGTCTAGGACCAAGATGAGAGGCTGGTGGGAGGGTCCACTGTGACTCTAGTAGCTTCTGGGACTGTATGCTTTTGCCCTTGGGGATGCTCCTATTCTCAATAGAGGGACAGCAAAGACCAATGATAGCTAAGCTCCTATCACAGCTAACTGTTCCTGGGTCACAGAGTTAAAAATATGTATTTGATTTGAACCTAGGTCTTCCTGACCCTAAATCCAGTGCCTTCTCCAACATTCAACACCACCTATCCTTTGACTAGGAGGCCAAGAACTTTGCAGTTATAAATGTATCTCTTACTCTTCTAGCACATGTGATCACCTCAATCTTCTTTCCTCCCCAAAAGAGACTGGGTTATTTAATGAAACAGCTATAGACTTCTTCCTTGTTCAATGAATTTTGTGTGAATTCACTATAATAAATGTCCAGATTACACTTATTCCAGATCTTCAATATACTTGCAAGGGACTTCGTACCACTGGCAGCCCAGATGTGATCATCTAACCAAGGTTCTGGGTCAGCTTGCTTCTCGTTTAGTTCCCAAACTCGTTTTCCAAGACTGGAGCAATCATCTCAATACCTGGACAACTGAAATCAAGAATCTAGTACAAAAATCACAGAATCTCAAAGTAGAGAGAAGCCTCAATGGCCTTCTAGGGCAGAAATATCAAACTCAAGCAGAAACAGGTACCGCTTAACCAACCCCATGGACCACCTATTGATTTAGAAACTCTATCCCTGCAATACATTCCACATCTGTTTCTAAGCTCAGCTCCTGATATCATCTGATCATTGGCCAACAAAGTACTTGGAGAAATGGATGCTACTGAATGAAATCACAGTTTTGTTTGGGGAGGAGAGAAAGACAGGTATTTAATGGGAACTATCAAGCACAAAAAGGAAGTTCTTAGCTCAATAATGAATAAGGTCAAGCCTATCGAATTCATGGTCTTCTGGATTTGTGATCAGTTGTTTGTTTTGTTATTGTTTTTAAGATTTTGGTGTCATTCACTTGTAAAGATTATTTTCACTAATGTTCTCATTCATTAGCAGAACTGATGAACAGAGCTGGTTGTATTTGGAACTTATGAGGAAAAGTGGGTTTAGCTTTAGATTCAATCATTTTAGTGATTAATGCAGGTGTATTAGTGAGTCAAATGTCACATAACCACAGAAGAATCGTTCCTCTTCTCTTCTCAAGAGTTCAGTAATTGCCTTACAGTCTTCTTCTCCATCCTTAAGCCATATTTATGCATATTGAAGGACTCTCAAAAACTCTCTCCCACTCCAGTTTCTCAACTCTCAAGACCTACTCACTCCAACATATCAGGGATGGCCATGCCCTTGATCTCAGCATCACTCACAAGTATTCCATTTCCATGATAGAGAAAACATAAATGCTTATCATTTTATTCCCCTCTGGGCTAAATTTAGTTCTCCTAAATCTATTCTTTGTCCTCATGGTCTCTTCTTCTCAGGATACTTCTAGAACATTATTCTTGCTCTGGCTTCCCTCCTTTCCCAATCTTGAGAGTGTAGTTAACCATTTCCATAACACTGCTGCTCACAAGTACCTGGTTGCCTGTCCTGCCCTGCTCATTTCTTGTCAAATCTCAATCTTTTATGACCTATCCTGCCCTGCTCATATCTTATCAAATCCCCAATCTTTTATGACATTTCCCTTTCTCCACCTGTAATGGTAATCTAAATGGGAAGCTCTTTCCCATCCATTAATGAGCCCATGTGACCTGTCTGGGTCATATGGAAGTCTGAGTCACAAAAAGCCTATTGTGGGAGGAGTTTGATGAACAGGTGGAGCAGGAAAGAGTAGAGCAGGAAGTCAGTCAGAGCAGTCAGAGCTGGAAGAGAGTGGGCAGCAACTAACATAAGTGAAAGAGCTTGTTTGTGATTTTGTTTAAGGGAAATTGTTTGTGATTTGTTTCAGGAAGCTGGTTTATGGGAAGCCTAACAGAGGGAAGGCTTGGTGATGGTAGTGCCCCCTGCATTGTTACTGTGTATAGATTTCTTTGTTGCTATGATGGATTTGGTTTTCTGGTGTTGGGATTTGGCTTTCTGGAGTGTGAATAAATGTTTTGGTTCTGTCTTTCATATGGAGAGTCTGCTATATTTTGTGACTCAGAACTGTTTCTGGCATATTCATAGCCACTGTAGGTTTCATTGGTGATACATCTCCCCCATTCCTTTTCACATGTGGCTGGAAAGAATTAAAGGAAGTTGGGCAATTGTGTTGATTATCTTTTTTAAAAGCATTTATTATGTGTTTACTCTGTGGAAAATACTGTGGTAAATGTTAGAAATACACTACAAAAGTAAAGAGACTTTGCACCATGAAGAATTTTATATTTTAAGGAAGAGACAGTACATACAAAGAAATGACTGTCTAATCTCTCTTTAATGCAGCAAGGAATTTATTTTACTCTTTAATTTACTCCAAAATCTTCTCAGTCTCCAAGGTTTTAAGCCCTGACATTATATCCAACTTCTCAGTCTCCTTCATCTTACATATCCAACTAGGCACCAAATCATATCTTTTCCACCTTCTCTTGTACCTGTACCCTTTTCACCATCTATCCTTCTTAATTCAGGCCCTCATATCCTCTTATCTACAGTATTACAACAGCCTAATAATTGGTGTCCCACCACAAATGTTTTCCTACTCCAATTCATCTTCCATCCTCTTTCTTTAGATACTCTCTCCTGAGTTTTCATCATAGTGCTACCTATCTGATTGCTAGTGTCCTTTACTGGATCATCATTCATATAATACTCTCTAAAGATGAGAATACCTCAAGGCTTTGTCCTGGATATTCTTTTCTTCTTCTTATATCCTCTCCTGGCAATTTTATCAAAGTTTCACTAATGGCTTAATCATCATCACTTTAGGGAAGACTCCTAGATCTAAATATCCATATATCCATCTCTTGTCTCTCCTAGAAGTTCTAATTCTACATCACCAACAACTTAAAAATTTCCCAAAGGGAATTGATTTAGCCAAAATATTGGAGGATTATGTCTGGAAAGTGAATATTTCTCTCTTTAATAACTAAATTATTGTATTAGGACCATGGTTTTTCAACTTCCTCATTCAGAAACCAACCTATGTAGGAAATTCTCTTAAAGATTTGACCAGGCCAAAAGCTAATCAGTAAAAGAAATTCTAAGTTTGAGCTAATAGATGTATTCCTGCTCATTGTATTTCCTCAGATAAGTACAGGAAAATGTTGATTCTCCCTTTTGTCAAGACAAGTGATCATGGGAACTGATGTCTCTCTGAATAAGATTTGAGGGATCTAAGTCAGCACCTCAAGAACCTCATTTTAATATAGCTCACCTCCTATTGGGTTATCCAAAAAGAATAGATTAGCACCCCTCTGGAACTCCTAATTTTTGAAGGGTATATTACTGTGAGCCTGCCACCATGAGGGTCTTTGATCTAAGAAAGACAGCTAAATGACCATCCTTTTGTTAATAATGTGCTCAGAAACTGAGATTCAAATAGGTTAGGTGACTGGTTCTGAGTTTTGCCAGATGCATAATAGATTATTAGGGAAAACAATGATGTTAATGGACAAAATTCCTAATTATCAAAGGGGATAGTCATGACCATCCACAAAATGTCCTTTGGTGCCACTATCAGGGACAGACTATTAGCCTAGATTGACATTTACTGTAACATAATTTGGAAACTATAATATTCTTAAGTCCCTATTTCAATTCCTGGTTTTTAAGACACATCTGATTCTAATTTATTTCTTTTCTTTTCTCTTGAGTTTGCAAAGGAAGCAATAGAACAAAGGGAAATCTATCAACTTCATTCTTTTTTTCAAAAAAAAAATTGTTTTTGGCTTTGTTGAATTGATGTAAAAAAAATTATCCCAAACTGTTACAATTTTCAACAGCCCACAGAGTTAGGATATCATTCACAAAGACCAACTATTTTCACCTGAAAAGTCTTTAGGGAGTTTCAAGTCTTCAAGTTTCAAGAGCAAACACCAAATTGGGCAAAGGGTCTTTCTGCTAGATCCCATCATCTAGTCATTCCACTTTCCTTTGTGCAAAGCACTGCATTCTAGTTTAAGGAAAAGATAGTGGTAGGCACCAGCCAAATCATTTAGTACTTCTCTGGTCTACAATAAAAGTCTCTAAAGAAGCATTACTCTTCTAGGAAGTGGAAGAAATTATTTGTAAATGGAGACGAGGATGTGGTATATTGTATCATATTAAATCAAAGAATCATCCTGCCATTGGATAGTTTGCTCTGTTGTATTGTAACCCAGTTTTTGCAGCTTTTTGTTTTTCATGTGGCAAGTTTTTAAATTCCTTGAAAGCACTGATATTGAAAACTAAGGCTTTTAAAAATATTTTCTCCATAATAATAAATTCCTTAATTGCAAGGAGTATGGTATGTACTATTTTACTTGTCTCACACAGTACTTAAGACAGAACTGAGCATGACAAAGGACTGGAAAACGGTCATTTCACTAAGAAGCAGAAGTATTTCCACATCTGGTTTGGAGGGGTGGGGAATGACAATATGCACTAATTTAAGAAATCAGACACCAAGAGTCAGGCTCCAGAATTCACTTGGGCAAATCATTTAACATATGCCCAACTTTACCTATTATAATAGTGGAATCTAATCATGTCTATTCCTACCTCAATAGACCCTCTTCAGAGGGAAATGATGTAATTGACATTTTGCTGAATTTGTTACTGTATGTTCTCAGACTCAACATACTATTTTCTTACTCTGAATTTTCACAGAATATATCCCTCGACTGGAATGCATTTCTTCCTTAACTCTGCCTTTTGAAATCCTCAAGTGATGTAGTAGGTAAAGTACTAGGACTGAAGTCAGGAAGACTCCTCCTTCTAAGTTTATATCCGAATTGACTAGCTGTATGACCCTGGTCAAGTCACTTAACCCTATTTGCCTCAGTTTCCTCATCTATAAAATGAACTGGAGAAGGAAATGGCAAACCACTCCAGCACATTTCAAGAAGATTCCCAAATGGGGTCATGAAGAGTCAGACACAACTGTATTGACTCAACAATAATATATCCCTATATTGTATATATTTAAGATCATAGATATAAAGCTGAAAGGGATCTCAGCGACCATCTAGTCCAGCCACAAATGACAAAAATGAAGCCCAGAGAGTAACTTTCCTGCACTTAGACTAGTGCTGGACACAAAGTAGACACTTCATAAATGTTTGTCAATTGACTAATCTTCCTTAAAGGAAAAGTTCACCTTTTTCATGCAGCCTTACCTGGTCCCTTCCTCATCTCCACACCATGGCGTACAGTTCTTTACTTCCTCCGGTTTTCCTATAGCACTTACATATATAGAGTAGGTGCTTAGCAAGTTTTGCTTGAATTGAATTGTTTATGTAACTCAATTTGTTAAAAAGCTATTAAATATTGGATAAGATATGCAGGTGAAATATTTGCCATGACTATGAAATTTAAGACACCACACAACTTCCCATAATGCAGAAGTTTGTACAATATGGATCTCTCTTGGATTCTATCCACAAGAACATAGTTTCTGAAAGCATAAGAAGGACCTGACCTGATCACCAAAGTTTGTGGCACTGTAGGCTGTATTATATTTCACTAGAATTTTATCTATTGCTTTCTTGCTTGAAGAGTACAGTAAATTCCTCTTGCATGGAACACATACATTTCAATATGTTTTCAGGATGTGTTTAATTTGTCCTATATAATTTTTTGCACATATCTGTTATTCTACTTTGAGATTATTTTGATAACAATTTTCATGTGTACATTTAATTTTTGCAAGTAGGTAATAATGTTCTTAATATGCTTGATTTCTACATGTATGCATCACAGCACCATTATATTGATAGGTATATTAAAGCTACTTCATAATTTCTGTTTTGAGGGGAAAAAACCAACAAGCAAACTGTACAACTTTTAAAAACTGCTAATCTTGTTGCATCTTATTGATTTGTCTACTCACGTCCCTAAACTTTTTATATCTTAGTGTCAGTCCCCTCTCCAATTTAGCATCATTTACACATTTTGAGGCCAGACTATTTATTCAATACTCCTTTAACTCAATATGAACAGCTCTTCTGTCACTCATTTTTAAACAAATGACATTCAATTCATGTGTCTCTGCCAGCATGTCATTTTGAAAAAAGATTAGAAAGGTCTCAGCTGACAACAAAATCAACCCTTATTGATTCTTATACTATCCCATCAGGACAGGGATGCTTGGATTGGTACTGATTGTGTTAGCCTTCATTAGAGAAAATACATAACCCAGGGAAAGGCATTTTATTATAGGTCCCCAATCACAAAGATATGTTTAGCTCTTGAAACCAGAATTGATAGAACAAAGCCAAAACATGGAGGGGAAAGAGAACTAGGATCTAGAAAGAGTCCTGAATTCAAAGTCAGAAAAAGATCTAGCTTTGGAGTCTACCTCTAATAATCATTGGTTTTATGACTTTGGGAAAAAATCACTTAACCTCTCTAGCCTCAGTTTACTTATCTGTAAATGAGGATACTATACCATTTTCCACAAAGGATTATTGTGGATATCAAATAAGATCATGTATACGAAGTGCCTTACAATCTATAACGTCGTCATTACTACAATAAGAAGCAGTAATAAAGTTGAGTAGATAAACCATGGTTAGGCTAAGGAAGCAAAGTACCTCAGCTTATCACATGAATAACTGTGATGGAAGTGGTAAAAGAAAGTTCAGTCGGATTACAGGATGATCTAGAAGTGACCTGGTATATTGTCTGTTCCAGATATGAAGGACGAGTCATTGATGAGCCATTGAGGGTTAGTGACTTGCCCAGGGTTCCTTGAATCCAATGCACATTTCATTATGTTACAGTTTTGCTTTGTATTTTTTCCCATAAACTACAAGAAAGAGGCAATGAAAATTGTGAGGAAGTTGGTGATCATTTGGTCATAGGTTACCTACTTATATAACGCACGCTCAAGTATTTACAATTCTTTTTGTCTACCAGGTCAGGTATTATCTATCTTTGATTATAAATTACCAGAGTGAAAAGATTGCCTTTCAACTCACTTTCCTTAGTTCTGTGCTCAAGGTGGTGTTAAATATATTTCTTCTAGTCACAATGAGCAGAAAGTGATAGAAAAGGAGGTGGAAGTTGGAGGCTAAATCTTGATGTCAGTGAAATGGCACTAGACTTTCTATCATTATTTGTAAGTGTCCAAAACTCTCAGGTGAAAACCACTCTTGAAATAAGAGTCACTATTCAGTAAGTGAAAATTAAAAAAAAAATCAGACCCAAATCCCCTTTTAAAAAAGAGGAATGTAGTCTTACAAAAAATGAATCAAGACATAATCACAGAGTCACTCACCCCCATGACTAATGGTACTCAAGTCTTTCTAAGTTACCCTCCTTACACACTACAAAGAACTAGTTTCTACATCTGCAGAAAGGGCTTCATGTTTCTTTCGCCTATACTCAGACAAACCAAGGACAACAAGTTATAGTAGATAAAAATCCTGCCTTGGAGTCAGGAAGATCTAGGTTCAAGTGCTTTTTCTGCCACATACTAGGGGTGTGTGACCCTAGACAATAACCTCTCAGTGGAGTTGATGATTTGCAAGATTGGGTGGTAATGGTTGTCTTTCATTCTCGGAGAGAACTAGAGTTACATTACTATGTTGGGGACAAGGAACAGCATGTCCAACTGTGACTGATCAAACCAACATGAGCTTGGGAGACTCTTTCACAGGTTAGATACAAATAATCCATATGAAGATGTCTCTAAATTTGTTCATCTCATGTTTCTTTGGAGCTACTGCAATTCTGCTTTACTTATAGAGTACAGCACCTTCTTTGATGTGGGCATGCCATGCTGGGCAATCTTTTGCCAGCGTCTCCAATGTCATACAATTGATTCCAAAGTTCAGCATTGGAAAGAGGAACATTTAACACCAAAATTTTCATACATCAGCAAATTCATGAGTCCTGAACAAAGCAAAAATACTCAGAAAAATTTCCTAAACTTAATGATTTTCTGCCTCTTCAGAGATCACAGAATATTAAACAAAACTTTTTCCTTGAAGGCTATGCGTCTTAATCCTTTCCACAAGATTTACTCTGACTTCAGTCAGTCTCTATTCATATCCTTCACGTGGTCCTGAGAAGGCTTCTCTGCACACATATACTTTGTCAAATACCCCCCACACACACACATGCACACACAAACACATGCACACACACACACCTGACAGACAACTTCATATAAGCTAGGATCCAGGTGGAAGACTTCAAGGTCTCATCTTCTCATCCTGTACTCATTAGGGTTTTCTATTCACATGTTTTTGAGTCTTAAGATAGACAAGAGAGTTGTAGGGGTCTCTAATTCTCACTCTCCTTCTTTAGAATAACTCAAAAGTAGAAAGGGATAGGTTTCTGCCATGTTTTTTGCTCACCTTAAAAACATGCTGCTACTATGGATACTGTGACTTTATAGCAGAGGTATGCTGATAAATGTTTAACAAGTGATTTTTCTGGGGAAAGAAATATATGCACAACAGACTTTTAAACATAATCTGCATTATTAACATTTGCTCTTTCTCAAGTCTAGACGGCTAGCAAAACAATAAATCAAGCCCTGATTTGTAGTGCTTGTCAATGTCCTATGTTTAAATGCTCATATTAAAAATTTATCATTCAGCTCCTTTGAGCCACTAAGAATTGGCTCCAGCACACCCTTGGAAGGATCACTGGAACCTAAATGGAAGGAAAAATCCTAGAACGCATGAGGAAATTTCAACTTTAACCACAAACTTGATGGTTGATGGGAGACAAAGGCCATGGTTCTACAGCATATGATACAGTATCATACCCAGCACTCCAGTATGAAAATCTTGGTATCATGGAAATTATTTATGTCTAGAACAAAGAGAAAATATCTTGTATTGATATAATACTTTAAGTTTATCCAACCCTGATCTGCTAGCTTTTATCAAATGCCTACTATAAAGAGGCAGTGTGTTATAATGGATAGAGATCTTATCTCAAAGTGTGGCATGAGGAAAACCTAGGATCAAGTTTGGTTTGTCACAGAATACTTCAGGGATTCAGAAATTCTTGAAGACCTAAAGTTGCAAAGTAGGTATTGATCTGTATTGGGAGAGGTAGTTTCATCATGGAATCATGTATCTAGTCCAAAAAGGCTAAGTACTGTAGCTGTAGAGAAAAAAAGAGCGAAATCATCCCTGCTCTCAAGGAGACTACCCTCACACAGGGAAGAGAGTAGATAGACAGACAAGAAAAGGACAGACAGGACCTAGCTAGGTGGTAGAGAACTGGGCCTGGACTCAGGAAGTCCTGAGTTCAAATTTGTGTAACTTCAGACACTTACTTAGCTGCATGACCCTGGACAAGTCATTTAACTTCTGTCTGCCTCAGTTTCCTCAACTGAAAAATGGAGATATTAATAGCATCTACCTCCCAGGACTGTAATAAAGATCAAAGGGATATTTATAAAGTGCTTAACACGGTGCTTGGCACATAGTAGGTATTTAATAAATATGCGTTGAATTAGCTTCTGATCATATCACATGGAAAAGTATGAGGGTCATCCTCCTTGAAGGAAGGGAGTGTTTTATTTTTTCCTTGTATTTCCAGTGCCCAGTACAATACTTAGCACATAGTTAAGAGTTTAATAAAAGTTTGTTGATTGATTGAAGGGGTAACACCTGTACTAACATTTTAAAAAATAAGCATTTTAAGTAATATTAAGCCATGTGCTTTTGGTTTGTTTGTGTGTTTTTAGCATGATTGACAGCTATGAAGAAAAAAAGAAACGTTCCCTATAAAATTCTGTTTTCCCATTTTGATGCCGAGAGAAACACGCATGTGTGCTAGAGTACATTTGTAATTATAGGTAGTTGTATAGTTGATGCCTTTCATCTATTCAAATTTAAAAATCAAGATCTTGACAAAAACAACAATAAAGGATTAAGTGAAGCTTTTTCACTTGTTATGATGAAAAAGAATACAAACAGGAAATTTTGATACAGTTTTGTGCCCCGAAAACCTCTGATCTACACTGATAACAAGTAACTACACTGACTAAATTGAGTTAAACTTTTCTGCCTTTTTTTTTTACTACCCTTAGGTTCATTCATTTATTTATTTGCTTAATCACTAAATAAATATTTGTAAAGTATCTTTTCTGGGTAAGATTCAAAGTTTAGATAAAAGGTAAACCCTTCCCTCAAGGAAGTATGGACCTCTAAGGGGATAAGATGCATGTAGATTGGGGAATCTTACGTAATCATAGACATATTATAGAGCAGTCACTTAATCTAAGTCAATAAATATTTATTATACTTCTATTATGTGCCAGGGATACAAATATGAAAAAGACAGTCCCTAACCTTCCATGAGCTAACAATTAACGATTGAGTTAATAGAGGAAAATAACATACAAAAGAAAAGGGAAAAGGGGATGGAAGGGGTACCTAGAGAAGGGGAATGGAGGAGAAATGTAAGAATCAGGTGGGAAGTGAAGAGGGCACGTTGTTATTGTCAGTCATTTTCAGTTGTGTCTGACCCTTCATGACCTCATTTGGGGTCTTCTTGGCAAAGATACTGGAGCGGTTTGCCATTTCCTTCTCCAGCTCATTTTACAGATGTGAAAACTGAGGCAAACAGGGCTAAGTGACTTGCCCAGGGTAACACACCTATGACATGTCTGAGGCTGTATTTAAAGTCAGGAAGATGAGTCTTCCTGACTCCAGGTCTGACATTCTATCCACTGTACTATCTAGATGTCCAAAGACTGCATAAGAAACTTGTGAAAGGAGGTGCTGTATAAAGGAACTTTGACTCCATGTTAGGGAACTAGAGCATAAATTTCATTTCCGATACTTGTTGCTGAATAACTTTAGGTGAGTCATTAAACTCCCAAGGCCTCAGTTTTATCCTGTGTAAAATTTGGACTAGTTGACATCTAATGCTTCTTCCAGATCCTTCCAGGTTCCAAGAAATGGGATTGGAAGGAAGGTGGCTTTCAACAGAGACATTGTAGGACCAAGGGTAGGATAGAAGGACATGGGGTGCTTGTTGGAGAAGAGAGTAGTTCTGTTTGCCAATGGAAGGTATATGGGAGCTAATAGGAGATAAATTGACTTTGGTTGTGATGAGTTGAAAAAGCCAAGGAAGAGTTTAGAGCTTACTGGAGGCAGAACAGTATACTAAAAAAAAAGTTGAATTTAGGTAAGGGAACCTGGGTACAAATCCAACCTTCGCCACTCACTACCTGTGTGACAGTGGGCAAAGTCCTTCGTTTTTCTGGGTCTCTGTTTTTCCTATTTGTAAACTGAGCACTTACGAGCTATGAGGACCTTTCCCAGCTTTAAGTCTATAATTCCATGGGTATTGGAATAGGGAATTGCTGAAGACTTTTCAGCACAGAATAGCAAAATGAAAATTAGGTTGGAGAAGGAAAAGAAGCTAGGAGTTCTTATTACACAGAATCACTGCTGTAAGGGACTATATTATTGGCCCTTATTTTTTTTTTCTTTCACAGAACAGAATTCTTTGCCATGAAGAATGAACTGCACATTTAAGTTAGCAAACACCAGAGACTTGAGAGATATGCATATAGATTTCCTTTAATAAGAAGAGATTTTTTTTAACTCTTTGTGAATTCAAGGTCTGATGGTTTTTGAAGTTTTCATGTATGCCTAAAAGTTAAGTTTTTTATTTCACAAATATTATACTTGTCACATTACGTACAAGTGGAAGTAAGATTTACATTCAATGAAATTGTTAGTAACTTTCCTTTTATCCATAATAACAATACACTATACTATACTCTCATAATTCTCCTCCTACATTTCTGACCACCAGTGTCTTTCACTTCTTCCTCATGCTAATATATTGACCACAAGAAAGTGCTTTCTGCAGTTCTACAAGTCAAAGCGGAAGTATAAAGAAATGTCAATGGTAGGGTTGAGGATAACCCAAATCACATGTAAATGGAAACCACCCAGTCCATAGTGCATGATACCTAAACTCCTTAAGATATTTCCTAACAAAAGTTCCACTAACTCATCTTGGTCACCATGATTCTCTCAACATCTGTAACCTGTACCATGGCATTTTGCTCACTTATTTGTCCCCAGAAGAGAATGGGATCTTCTATACTTAAACACACCCACTCATATTGGGATTTGACCACCTGGTCACTCTAAAAAGAGTTCATTTATCCTTGTCATAATCTCAGATGGGTTTGGGGGGAATTCTATCCAGACTTCTAAATAATGACAAGCCTCGCTAACTAATGTTCCTTTGCTTGATATGAATGCAGAAGGGATAAAAACAAAGCAGAACTATATACATCTGGATTCCCATTGGCCAGGAGATGACCCTGGCACTGGACCCAGATGCTTCTGGAGGACAGCGTGAAGCTGGTGGCTTTGCATAACTATTCCTCACTGAAACCCACTTGCAAGTCATGGCATCAACTTCCTGATGTCATGGTCCTCTTCAAGGACACAGGATGAAAAACAGCAACCATGGTCAGGAAACAGAAAAATTCAACCTGTTTTCTAGTTCACAAAAGACAAGCTTTTTCGTTATATTTTGCTCCACCCCTTTCTAATATTACCTTTGCTTTCTTCATTTCTGTTTTTCTTTTTCATTTGTTTCCTCTTTGGGAGATAAATTTTTAAAACCAAAAGGAAGTCAGAAGGGATACCTTCTCCTCTTGGGGCAACTAGGTGGTGCAGTGGCTGGCGTGCAAGAAGATTCCTCTTCCTTAGTTCATGGCCTCAGACACTTACTAGCATGGCCCTAGGCAACTCAATTAACCCTGTTTGTCTCAGTTTCCTCATCTGTACAATGAGTTGGAGAAGGAAATGGCAAACCACTCTCTGCCAAGAAAGGCCCAAACAGGGTCATAAAGAGTTGGATATAACTGAAAACAACTGAATAACAACTGACTTCCTTTGCTGACTATTTCCAATTCATCTCATATTTGTCTAGTTGAGATATTATCTCTCTGACTGAACTGTGAAGTATTGGAGTAGGGACTGTTTTTCATGGTTTTGTTCCCCCAGCACTTAGCACACAGTGCCTGGCACAAAGTCAGTCATTAACAAGTGTTTATTGACAGACTGACAGTTTTCCTTTGTCTTTTTCATGAGAAAATGAAACATGGCCATGGTGATGGGGGAAATTTTATTCTGATTTTATTATTGGGCCACAATGAGGTAACCTATAGAAATAATATCTTTGGAGACATATAAAACCATACTCAACTATATTGAAATATTTCACCTGATGAACTAGTTGAGTGCTAATTTTATAGCAAAATTAAACTTATTTAACTCCTCTGGGCCTCAGTTATTTCACCTACAAATTACTGTAGGAAAATTTTTGAAGATTTGAGTTACACAACGGCAACCTCTCTATTTTGGAACACATCAAGTTAAGAGAAGCTTCAATTCACTGGAATATAAAATATGAAAAATTAAAGCAGCACTATTGTCCCAGCAGAGAAAAATTAGGAGAGAGATGTAGTTGAAGCTCTCCGGTGGTAGCAAGGGGCTGTGGAAAGCACTAAATAGAGCATGGAAACTGTTTAAAGGCTTGTTCACTCTTTTAAAAAATAAAAAATACAGCCAAATAATAAATATCCATGGTGCTCTAAGTGTCTTCATGTCCTCAAATAGCTTTGAATGGAGACTGACAGTCTGGTTTAGCCTGACTACAGTCGGCAACGGAATATGGCTCAATCAAGTCTTTAATTAAGGGGAAAGTTAATTTGCAGCCCAATTCTAATAAATATGTTCAATTAAGAAAAGTTAGCTACTGTCTGAGTGAGCAACTCTTTCAAGAAAACTTCGGTCCAAATCCATTACTGTGAGTCATATTACTGGACTTAAATATTCACTTACTTGATTCCACCTTCCTCGGGTTTTCTCTATTACGCTATCACTCCAATAATATATAAATGACTGACAATTGAATTAAATTGTTTCAATTACTTGTACAAGAGACAAATAAATTGACATCTGCATGGAGCCACTCAGGATGACTGTTAAGAACAGTGAGTCTGGAGTTAGCAGACTTGGATTCTAGTCTTAGCGAAGCCATTTAATAATATCTGTATGATCATGGTTAATGGACATCACCTAACTGGGCCTCGGTGTCTTACTTTGTAAAATGAATATGAAGTTAATTACATAATTACATTGATAAATTGCTGTAATTATCACTTCAAATGATATGATGCATTTTTTAAAATGTAAGTAAAAAACGTGATGCATAAATATGAACTTATTGATTGAATGCTGAAGAATTTCCCCCTAAATCATTTTCACGTGAATAGAACCATGACAGATCTTACAAGCCATCTGGGCCAACTATTTTATTTTTCAAATTTATAAACCAATACCCAGAAGTGAAATGACACTAATAAGTGGTAGAATCAGGATTTGAACCCAGTTCTAATTCCAAATCTAGTGCCATAGTGCACTGTGCCATACAAGATAGTTGTTACTTTGAATGGAATTTTTGTCTTTATGTTTTCTTGCTAGATTTTGTTGGCAATTTATAGAAATGCTGATGCTCTCTGTAAATATTTTTTATAATGTTCAATTATTTTTAGGTGGCTCTAGATTTTTCTACGTAAATCGTCATATAAGCTGGAATTTGCTTCCCCTCAATATCTCTCATTTATTGTTATCGCTTGCATTTCTAGCATCATTTTAAATAGTAGTGAGCTCACTGTATTTTTGGTTTCAAGCTTCCAAGTTTTAGCAGTACATCAGTCATCCATTACTGTTCTGGGTTTGGCAAAGTAAGTTACTTTTTACGCACACAAGAAGAATATATATGACCAGAAAAGAAAGTAAATCAGTTGTGTATCAAGATGGAAAAAAAAAAGGAAGGAGTAACAGATGGACAGCCTGGGTATTATGGTTAAACACACACAAACACAAATAAAAGAACCAGAAAGAAGACTTTATTGCCTGTATTGATTAAATCTCCTATGAAGGATTTATAGAAAGGCATAAAGAGTAATCATATTGTACAAGAATGTATGAGTGGCTTGATATCTTCTCCAGTGGTGCAAACACCCTCTTAAGTGCTTTTCCAAATCCTTCAAATAGAGTAAATTGTAGATAGAAAGAGAATATATCATTATTTTATAATATGAGGAGGCATGGTAAAATCTCAAGGTTACATTAATCTGTGGCATGGCCAAGTTGTTATAGACTTGAGCTTACTAATGAAATATCTTACCAAGAACCTAGCAAAGTATCGTACATAGGGTAAGGAGATAAATTATTTCTTTGAATAAATAAATTAATAGGTAAATGAATGGTCACCTCTAAACAAGACTCTGATAACAATATAATTTATTTATAACCACAGATCTTAAGGACTATTCAACTTAGAAGCTTCAAGTCTGTCAATGAATGAAAATAAAACAATTTTCAGCGAGACATTAACGTGTCTCAGTAATTTAAGTCAAGTCATTCCTGGAGGAAAGAGAGGGAATAAAATGATCTTTAAGATCTTTTCTAGTCCCCTTCACCCCTCCGAAATATCTAGGATTGTGTCTGATTACAGAACAGTATTGTTTTCTTATATTACATAGTTTAATACCAAGGGGTTATATAACTTGCCTACAGAATGTTCCTATGTATAAATGTAAAATTTTCTAGGTAATAGATAAGAGCTTAAATCATACCTTTCTGAATAAGACTTTTTGTCTCAATATGAGGTGCTGCGTCAGTAGCTAAAGAAAGGTGTTTATGGAATTGAAAGCTGAAAAGGACCTCAGAGATGATCTACAAAATTTTTATTTTACAGATGACAGAAACAGGACTCAGAGAGATTACGACTACAGTGTTCATTTTATGATATATCCCTTCAGTGGTAGAACTTGGTCTAAGGCAAGAGTTCTTAACTTGGAGTCCACTAACTTTAACAGGGACCATGGATAGATTGCAGAGGGTCCATAACAGAGAATTAGAAAGAAAAATTACATCTACATATTTTCAGCAAATTCTAAAATTTGCATTATTCTAAAAAAATGTCCATAAGCTTCACCAGATAGCCAAAGAAGCCCATGACAAAACCAAGATTAAGAATACCTGGTCTAATATGAAGAATGCTATGAGAGTCTGGTTACTGTCCTAGTTTTTGTTACCAACTAGGTACGTGGGTAGGCAAATCCCTTAACTTCTTTATATCTGTTTCCTTAGCTGTAAGATGAATGGGTTGGTTGGGTCAGATTTTCTTTATGTTCCTATCCAGTTCAGAAATTGTATAATTCATTTGAGGTCCAGATTCTAGTCCTGGCTTTGCTGTACTCTAGCTCCATGATACTGGACAAGTCACTTCATTTGTGCTTTAGTTTTATTTCCCCATAGAAATGAATATAAATTCCCTTCTTGTCCATCAGGAATTTCGTAAATTTAAAATAATACAACATATGTGAAAATAGAAGAAAATTATTGATTGAGATATTATTATTAGACTTTACTATAACTGCTGAGCAATTTATTTCATCTCAGAGTTTCACAACTTGTAAAAGTTATGAGCAACTGGATAGTCAAATGACAATATAATTCTGCATTGTGAACAAATGGAATTCTTTTTCAGTTAACGTGCTGTTGCTTTTAATCAAGGTGATGGGTGTAGACTGTATTTTCTCTTCTAAGTGTTGTATATGCTAAAATGCTCTTTCGTCATAAAATTGCAATATGGTCTCTCATTGGGAGGTTAATGGTGGCTTATGTCATTGCTTTCTGGATTTAATCAGATCTAGTAGCGGTAATTCCTAAGCTTAAAGTTAATGACACAGATTCCTTAACAAAATAATACTGGATTTTCATTAAGGTCTTAAAAAGTCCATGATGATCACCTCCACGCTTCACGTTTAGATGTGCATATAATCAGCACAAAACGACTTTGCCATGCTTCATACTTTTACAAGCCATACGATATGCTGGAAGAGGATAGGGAAGCTTTGAAGAAGCTAACATGAATGAGATATTGGTAAGGTGCTATTTACGGTGAACTACTATTATGTTCACAACAATTCTTACAGATGTAGCTATTATTATCATGACTGCTACTTTCTACCCTGGGCATACAACAGCAATTTTGGCTTAATGTCTAGAGCTAAGTTATAGAAAAAGACAACATGGCATAGTGGAAAGAGCTCTATGTTTGGAGTCTTTGGACAAGATTCAAATCCTGCTTCTCTTAGTAGCTCAATGATCCTTGTTGAGTCATTTTGCAGTAATGTTTAACCCCATTTGGGGTTTTCTTGGCAGAGACACTGGAGGGATTTGCCATTTCCTTGTCCAGCTTATTTTATAAATGAGGCATTGCAAAAAACAGAGTTAAGGGACTTGCCCAGGGTCACCCAGCATTATCTGAGTACCAGAATTGAACACAGGAAGATGAATCTTCCTGATTCTAAGTCCAGTGATCTACCTACTATACCACCTAGGTGTCTGAACCTTACTGATGTTAGGCAAAACATTTAACATTTCTGTAAAATGAGTCAGGGTTAGACTAGTTGGTTTCTGAGATTCCTTCTAACTTTACGTGTGTGATCCTACGAAAAGCCCTCAATGATTCCATAGCATAAAAAGTCTTGATAACTAAATTATGTTGATTACCACTGGTCATTTTGACCCCCAGATCTGATTAGATTTCAATCTCTTATTAGCTTAGATACCATTTTGGTGAAAGAATAATTTCTTCCAGTTGGTTTCTCTAACCATATTCAGTCACTGCAGACACTTTAATTATGGGAAGAACCAGTTATAGAGTATTTGGTGATATAACCACTTAAGTTTTCATTTCCTTCCACAAAGAGTAATGCTACTTACAGCCTGACAGCTGACATTGATTAAATCAGAGTTGAAGTTAGCTCTGGTCATAAAGTTCAATCCTGGTATTACTGACTGGATTGTCTGTCTTGTTAAAAAGTGAGATATAAAAGAATTTTCTTGGAGAAACAGAATCTCTTTCATTGAATCCCAGTAGGAATGTATTTTGATACCATTCATTCTAATGCATTTGGAACCCAAAATGTCTTAGGGTAGATATTGGTTCAGATGACTGTGATTATGGATGAGAGTTGGAGCATATACACATAATTATTTTTGTGATACCAGTCTTGATGGAAGACATTCAAATACCACTCAGTCATTTTCTTACCTATCTTAAAATTGCCAGGCTATAATGTCTAAAAATTGTTAGCTTCAAAGATTCTGTGGCTTATTTCCCTATACATAGGCAGCCACTTTTTCATTTTGGCTTTTCTTGTTTTACTGAATAGAGACTTCCTTTCTCCTACCCTTTGAAAGTCATGTGGCTATCAAGCATAGTTCAACATGCAATGCCATTTCCCTCCCATAATTTGACTATCAATCACTCACCTCACATGTCAGCATTACATTACCCACCTGCAGTCCTTTCAATAAGACATTAGAACAGATGGTAGCATAATGGGTCCTAAAGTCTACCACAACAGAAAGGAGTAGCGGTTCTTTAAAAGCCAGTTACCAGTGACTACTCAATAACGGAGCATGACCTTGTCAACTACCGGATGGAAACTAGTGCTGCACTGTCTCTCCCTGTGGGTCCCTAACATTTCACATAATGTGCAAATGATAATGCAGTCTATGACCGGTAGATTTTAAGCCAAAGTGCAAGAAAGGTAGGTAGCACTGAGGGATATTTTTTATGATTTTTATTTTTATTTAGATTTTTTTTCCTCTGTCTTCAACTAAATTCCATTTCAACAAAGATTCATTAAGTCCTCATTAAGTGCAAGGCATTTTGCTAGGTAGTAGACAGGTAAAGATAAGATGAAGAATAAATTTTGGTTTTTCAAATATTTGCAATCTGATGGACATGGAGGATTAGTCATTGTAATAACAGGCAGAACACATAATGGGTAGAGAGAGAGGGAGGAAAAGAGGAATAGAGGGAAGGAGAAAGGGAGATGGGTGCAGCTTCCAGTTCATTAAGGAGCTAAGAGCAAGGTAGACCTTGAAAGAAGGATATTTTACTAAGCAAACATCTGGGGAAATCCATTCCAGATATGAGAGATTGCTAGGATGAAAACAGAGACATGAGAATGGGCAGAATAAGCAGTGAGAAGTGAATAGTCCAATTTGCCTGGGATATAGAAAATATTAAGGGGGAATAGGATTGGCTAGGGCCAAAATAAGAGACATTTGAAAACAGATTGTAAATGTAATCAAATGCCAGTATAAGGATTTAAATATTCCTTGGTAGGTAATAGGGAGCCATTGAAGGTTCTATAGAGAAATGATTTGATCAGAGTAGTGCTTTAGCATCTGATCATTAGTGTGATAAATGGTTTGGAGGGGAAAAACTGGAAGTCAGAAGCCCAATTAGGAAATTACTGCAATAGATCAAGAAAACATAGATGAGGGTCCTATGAACTCAAACATAATAATTATGAAATAGTGTATAGAGAACGAAACTGATTGATTTCCCTATTGATTGGTAATTGGGATTGAATCTTATTGGACTTATTTGTCAAGCACAATGATCTCCAAACATTTGATTATTCACCTCATAAGTAAAAATAAAAATTTGAGCATGTACCTCCAAATATATCATGCATATAATTACCTATTTATGAATTATATACATGTCTTACTGTACTGATAATTATACACATAAATTTATACAAAAATAGAAATTAAAGTAGAATGAGATAAAGAACAAATACTTTTCTATCCTATAATCAATAGAGAGTCAGTGTATTTTTTTAAGTATAAAAATCATATCATCAGACCTGCCCTTTATGAAAAAGGTGCTTTGGTGACTGTGGAGGAAGAATTGGAGAAAGGAAAGAATTTAGAGAAGGAGAAAATAAGGAGAGTATTGAAATTGTCCAGAGGATATAAGGGATGAGAGCCTGAACTGGGGTGATGGCTGCAGAGGAGGTGGAGGATGTTATAGAGATAGAAATAACAAGATTTGACAACTGATTGGATATTTGCAGTGAGAGTGAGGAAAATCCAGGAAGTATTCAGGGGGTCAGAGTCTATTATGGCACTGAGGAGCCAATGGGAAGGGAAAAAGGGGGTAAGTGCTCAGTTACAATAGAAGGAAGGATGATTTGACTGTGTTGGATACAATACCTCAATTGGCTATTGCTTGCCCTCCAAATTGGTTGCTTACCCTCCCCTTGCGGTCATGCCATGACTCCCATTTTGGAGACCCCTGTTCAAGAACATGGAATAATATATAGTTTATCATATTAGAACAAGTTCAGCTCAGTTGAATGATTTTTTTCCATTCAAAAAGCATTTATTATGCACTATATGCTAAGCACTGTACTAATTTCTAGGGATACAATATTTTAAAAAACGAGACAAACTCAGTTCTCAAATAATTCACAGTTCACTTAGTGGAAGTGACTACTTTGGAAGTAACCAAAGTCAGACAAGGGGAAGGGGCAGATAGTTGATATAATGAGAAATCAAAGTGAGGTGGACAAAATTTGAATAGGCTTAGGCAGGTAGAAGCAGGCAACAGTGATGTAGCAGAAGACAAAAAGACTGGTCCAGTGATGGTACAAAGATTCAGGCTGAAGCAGTTAGTTTCATACCATGGATAGCAGCCTGGTTAAGCTGAGCTATCATAGTCTAAAGAGAGATTGAGGGATCTAAGTTTCCAAGTCACACAACCTTCCAGTTACAGGTAGCTAGACAGATGCTAAAAAAAACAGAACCTAAAGAGAAAAAAAAATGAAATAAAACACATACTATCTAAACAACTGTTGTTACCCATAAATTGTTGATCAATTAGTAAACATATTATGGTTCTACATACACATCTGTACTCTAGGTTATTGGGTTTTAATTAAGGGAGTCTGTCTTAATTAGAGGTGTTGCCAATAGTCATAGAAAATGTATGGTAGCAGATGCTGAACTGACAAATAACAAACTTAGTATATGCCAAGACAGGTAATAAAGGAACCTATAGGAAAATACTCTGTGATACATTCATTATCAGTGTGTTTAGATGGAAGGAGGTATTGAAGGGTGGGTGGGAGACAGGAAATAGAGGGAGAAGGAGTGGGATGGAGAGAGAGAGAGAGAGAGAGAGAGAGAGAGAGAGAGAGAATTTATCATTTTAATTGAAACAAATATTGCTAGAGAGTGTATCTATGACTTTACTAGAGGGTGTGCATTTGTCCTTCATTGCTAAAGAAGACCATGCCATCAGAGAAATAATGACATGACTGGCATTTGACTTTGTTTTGAGTGAGGGAGGGCTGTGCAGGTCACCAGCCTCACTTCTCCTCCACAGCCATCTAAATCCAGTGACCAGATATTCAT
Source organism: Potorous gilbertii (assembly GCA_028658325.1). NCBI lineage: Eukaryota > Metazoa > Chordata > Mammalia > Diprotodontia > Potoroidae > Potorous > Potorous gilbertii. The sequence goes on along the minus strand of CM053774.1, from coordinate 47,099,138 downwards.
CAAGATGAGTGGAGATGACCCAGGATGAGGCAATTGGGGTTAAGTGACTTACTCAACGTCACACAGCTAATGAGTATCAAGTGTCTGAGGTGAGATTTGAACTCAGGTCCTGAGTTTTGGACTCCTGCACTGGTGCTCTATCCACTGCACCACCTAGCTGCCCCTATGATTTTATTAGTATAGGAAGGTAGGAAGGTCTGGCATGAAGAAGTTTGTACAATCAACGCAGGTCAGTCAGGACCGTTTCTGCAACATAGAGCATTGCCTAGAACAATAAAAGCTTAAGTGACTTGCGCAGGGTCTCACAACCTATGTGTGTCAGAGGCAGGATTTGAATTCAGGTCTTCCTGACTTCAAGGTCACCTGTCTGTCCACTATGCCATGCTGTCCCTCTAAAGTTAATATAAAAAAAATTTAATCACACACACACACACACACACACACATTTTCCATTGTATGGATGCTTAAGTGGCAGATGATTCATAGAAATGACTGAAATGAACATTATTCTATGCAGTAAAATCAAGCATTTTTGGGGTCAATCAGCAAGGTAGGTAGGGCAAGAAGAGGGAGGTAAGTAGAACAAGAAGCTATTTGGGAGTTTCTCTGACAAACAATGGATTTATAACTCAAGAGGAGCTTGGATGGCTAGACCTCCTTACTTCTTTGATTGGTATTATCTATTGGCCCAGGTGTTTGCCCACTTTCTCTTTCATAGGTTTATCCCTCAGCCCCTTTCCCAATCTAACTGAAGAAAATTGCTCACTGCTTGAATTTTCATGTTTTTGCCAGTTTCCTATTTGAAAACTGCAACCCTAGCTGTCCCTATTCAGGAGAGGCTTTTTCAGGTTCTCCTCACTGCTAGTGCCTTCCTTCTGAGATCTTCTTCTATCTGCATAGAAGAAAAAATCTTGCATGTACTATAGATATCTTGTATGCACTGTATATATCTTGTATATATTCTTTTGTGTATATCATCTCCCTCATTGGAATGTGAATTTCTCTAAGGCAGGGGTCAAATTTTGCTTTTATCTATAGCCACACTGATTAGCATACCACCAGGTACATAATAAGCATTTAATTGCTATCTAATGATTGACTGACAGATCTTCAGCAGCTAGCAAGTAGACAGGTAAAATTCCCAAATCAAAGGTGGATTATTATTCTTTCTTAAATCAACCTGGACCAAGACCCCAGATTCTGCCTTATTCTACCTTCTACCTTGTTTTCTCTGCTCCCAAAGGGGCAGTTATACTTTTCAACCAAGGTGTCACTCACACAATACACAGAGGTCAGAGATGCCCTTCCCTTCAAAGAGTTAGAACCCAGCAGCCTTCTAGGATCTTTCTTACTTTTAGATCCAGGTACCTCAGAACAGATTTCTGCTCTTCCTACTTTTAACCTACTCAAAACTGAAGGAAATGAATCAGGGACCACAAATACTCTTTTCCTTTAGTCACTGTCATGGGCAGCTTACCCTCCCTATCTAAAACCCATATACTGAATGTATGTATATACAAATATATGTTTGTGTATACACACACACATACACACACTCCACCAATTAGAGATTAATTTAAGTGAATGAGTGAACATTAGAGGAAATCATCGGCCACTCTTACCTTAGTATGGATTAGTTTAATTAGATCATATAATTTTAGAATTTGATGGGACCTCAAATGTGATTGATTCCCATTCCTACTCAAATCACAAATCCTATCTGAGATACAATAAAGATAATTGCTAGCATTTATATAGTACATTAAGATTTGCAAAGCACTCCAAATATTTTCTTATTTTATCCTTCAAGCAACCTCTAGAAGTACATGCCATAAGTGCCATTCCACAGATGGGGAAACTGAGGCAAGTAGAGGCTCAGCAGTTTGCTCATGGTCATACAACTAATAGAGAGCACATATGAATACAAGTCTTCCTGACAAGCCTTGACTTATGCTCTGTCCACTGAGTCACAGAATTTTCTCACAATATCCCACACTAAAGGCCATCAGAAAGGCTTCTTCTGGTTAGGGAATTATCTATCCTTCAAATAAGACCAGTGCATTGCTAATTAGTTCTATTTTTAGGAAGTTTTTTTTCTTTATTACTGACCAAAATCTTTCTTTAACTTCTACCCATGATCCTAGTTCTGCCTTCCCAGGTCAAATTTAGCTCTTATGACAACTCTTCAAAATGATGGCAGATTGCTATTATATTGTGAAGTCTTCTCTCACTTCCTCTCCACTCTTCTCTTAGTTAATCCACTCAGCTTTGGCAATCCACCCTGGGGCTGTGTTGTTTTAATTAGTTAAAGAGTCTAAATTCACCTAAGCCACTCTACCTAGTGTGATCTAGATCATGCTTCACCTGGATATCTTGCTCTTTGTACTCTACTGTCCTGCTCTCTACATTTTGAAGAACATCCTAGAGAAATCATACACAATACCCCCTCCCCCAGCACACACACACACACACACACACACACACACACACACACACATACACACTCCTTCCTGGGAAAATTAATCTATTTAGGGTGACTGAGCTGACTTAATTGGTAAGTTAATACAAGTTCCTTTAACCAACCAACCAATCGATAAACATGTATTAAATGTCTACTATAGATCAAGCACTATACTAAGGACTGGGGATACCAAAAGAGACAACTTCTTCTAACCAGCCAGTCTTAGCCCATTTTATTTCCGTCGTTCTGGAACATCTTATCGTCTGTCTGAATGTTGCTTATGTATTCTTTCCTCTGCTATGGAAAGAATAATCAAATTAATACAGTCATTGCTTCTGGAAAGTATGTGACAAATCAACTTCCTTATACCTTCACTTACAATGTCACAGACTCCCCATATGCAAATTTCCCTTCTTGGCTACCATTGCATTTTAATATGTTTCATGACCCCATTAGACTACATGCTTTTTCTTACATTGATTCCTTCATTCACTCACTCTCTGAATCATCTCAAATTCCTTCAACTAATCCTCTTATACCATGATTTCTAGAATTAAAAATACTGTTCTAAGTGTGATTTTGCCAGAGTAAGGTATATCAGAACTGATACTTCCCTTACTCTAGATGTAATTTTCCTAAAAATTCAGATTGCATGAACATTCTTGGCAGCTACAGAATATGCCTGACTCAGAACCTTTCATTCTTTCTTCACACAAACTCCTCTCAAGCATCTATAACTTACTTTTCTAGCTGAGATACACAGAAGATGAGTCCTCTTATATAGAAAGGAAGAAGGGAGAAAATGAAAGATAATTGTATCATTATGTAAGGTATAAGATAAAATGATGGATTCTGAATCAGGAAGACTAGATTTTAAGTCCTAACTGACATATATTGACTATTTGAGCAAGTCTTTTAGCCTCTTAGTATTCTGGAAAATTCTGCAGGACTCAGAATTGCAGAAAAGGTGCTGACCTTTAGAAATACAGGAAGGTTTTTTTTTTTTTGTCTAAAGCTCCCTATTCCATTGAAAGTATAAGTCTAATCCCTATCTCTAATTCTAGCCTTACTGGGGAGGTTAAGCTGGAGAGGGAAGAAGCAAAGTAAAGGATGGAGAGGGACAGTGGGTAGTTTTTTACAGTCTGAAAATAATAGGTTTTTAAATACAAATTTGTTCCTTTCCAAAATTTTAGAGTTGGCCCTGCCTCATACCATAGGACAAGTAAAACTTTAACAACTATAACATTTAACAATTGAGAGACCCTCTCCATTATTATTTGGAATTTTGAGGTGACCAGGAAATCCAAGAGGGCCAATGCAAGTCCAGAACAACCTGAGGTACCTACCGTGGATCAGAAGCAAACTAAGACCCTTACCCATGTCCAAGTATAAACCTGGTTCTCAGTTCTACTAGTGACCGTATGTTGGTATATAGAAAGAGTACATATCCAGATGCTAAGCCAATAACCCTGAATATAGATGTAAACTAAATTGATCAAGGGGTGTAGGAATATAAAACCAGGCATTGATTTGCCAGATTTCTCCTGTGTCAGAACAGAGAGAAAGACAGGCTTGTTACACCACAGATCTTGTATAAAGATCAATAAAGTATTGGGTAGAATGACCTCTAAAATCCTTTCTAACTGTTGCCATTTTAACATCTGTGAAAATTTATATAGAAGGGTTCATGGCACAGACTATTTCTGTCCAGGACAGAAATGTTAACTGAATCAAACTTAATCAGAGTTTGGCCCAGATTCAGATAGGTCTTTGGTTTCATTTTACAAATCATCTTCTCTATCTATCTATGGCTTCTAAACTGACTCTATGTGCAGTGGCACTGTTGTGAATATATTTGTGTAAAGTCACATTCAATTGATCTTCTAAAAAATTATACACATTTAGATAGGTCAGTCTCCGTAATGACTAAGTGGTTGAAAAGGTGAACTTGGCCCAATGTAAGATTTACTACTAACTCCAGCTTTAAATACACTTAATGATTTCCTTTTGGAAGTAAAAGGAATGAAAGAAGTATCTTAATAATTCTTACTCTCTTTGTTGGGCTGGGGCGAGGGGTAGCACTGCATTACAGTCCTCCTCTTTTTCCACTGATAGTAAAGAGATGGTAGGATTGAGTGAGTAAGCACAGTTTTAGTCCCAGAAGGGACCTGAGAGATCATCTAGCACAGGAATTCCTAAATTGGAATCCATGATTTAAAACATTTTTATAGATATTTATATAATTGGTTTCTTTTTTAATCCTATGTATTTAATTTCACACTTAAAGATATTATTTTTGAGAAGGGACTCATAGGCTTCATCAAACTGACAAAAGGGTCCGACACACATGCAAAAGTTAAGAACTCCTGACACAGTCTACCAGAGGTGGGAAACTGGTAGTCTCGAGGCCACATGTGTCTCTAGGTCCTCACGTGGAGCCCTTTGCCTCAAGCCACCAGTCCCCCACTCCTCTAATCCCTTTGCCAAAAGGAATGAAATGAATTACCCAACATCACTCAAACAGAAAATGGCAAAGAAAGTAATCACATCCTAGCTTGCTGACTCCAAATCCATCAATTTTACCTCACCTCTATTTCTTATTGACATAGAAATGACAAAAAAGAAAGTATCACTGTTTCCTGGAAATAAACTAATGATTGCTCAAAGGAAGTTATTTTTCTGATTTTGATATTAATTCAACATCCATTTTAGTCACTTTTGTACCCATAGAACCACAGATAGTACTAGACAACACTTCAGAGCCCATCTAACAAAATTCAACTAACAAAACAGATGAAGAAAATGTGAACTAGAGAGGTGAGGTGGCCAGGCTTTCATAGCACTGAACAAATATGCCTAAGAAAACTCTAGGAAAGCTTGCAAATAATCAAGAGTAATATGGTACAAGAAAGAATGTTGGAACTCTCTCTGGGACCACACCCCAAGTTCTTCCACTTGTCAGAGCTTGTTTTCTGATGGTGTACCGTTCAAGAACCTCCAGGCACAATAAGGCGTCAGAGGAGAGACAGAAAATTGATCGCCCAAGTCCTAGACTAGATGCTTGAGATCATGAAAGGGAAAAAGGCAAACCTCCAGGGCATTAGGTGGATCCTTTGTGAGGGATTTAGAGAAGGATATGAAAGAAAAGATGCTCACGATACAGAAAGTCATACAGGGGTTGTCAAAGCAGTGCTCTCATTAAAGAGATTATCCTAGAAGTAGCCAAGTGAGCATTTGAAAATCGAGGAATTACAATTCCCTCTTTTTATTGGAAAAGTTGAGGGACTTGGAGTGTAAAACGCTCCTTATGCTGACAGATACTATTGCTGTGCTGGCTGGTTTTGCTTAGCTGTTTTTCTTGGGATAATAGGGTGTTGGGTGGCTTGATATATCTGCAAATGGCCAGTATGTAAAAATAAAAGGCATCAACACAAAAGAAAGGGAAGAAGGAAGGAAGGAAGGAAGGAAGGAAGGAAGGAAGGAAGGAAGGGAGGGAGAGGGGAGGGAGGGAGGGAAGGAGAGAGGGAAGGAAGCTGGCTGTGGATTAGGGGAGTCTTGGATGTGAAGCCTGGCTGTGATACTTAGTGGCTGTGTGATTTTGGGCAAATTACTTAACCTCTCTAAGCCTTGAACATAGTATTTTGTTAAAAAGAAGACAGGGAATTTAGAAGAACCAGCCAAGGATGTAAAAAAAAAGTCTCATGGAAGATACTGTATACATAAGCAACATACATGTTTGTGTATGTGTGTGCATAGATATATGTCTATGTTTATGTGTGTATGTATGTGTGTGCCCATGTTAATTCATTTCAACTCCTTATTTTGCAGGTAAGAAAAATAAAACTCTGAGAGAGAAATTAGGTTGTTGGAGGTCACACAGTGACTCGTTGTCAAACCAAGATGAAAGTCTCATTATTCTGTATGTGATTCCCTCAGGGCATCAGGACCCCGGCCAGCTTTAAAGGGGTCATTTCTAATAGAATGTGCTTACATTTTGTCTCAAAAATAGATTGCATACACTCATACATACACTTGCATATACACACATTTATTTACACAAATGATCATAGATAACGCATGCATGTCCATGTGTGCATATGCAAGCATTCTCACATTCATGCATGTATTTGTATGTGTTTATACATATGTATACATATATCCTTGTCCTATGGATGGTATGGTACATATATTTATATGTATATTTCCTGTCTCCTTCAGTGTCTAGCTCAATATATGACCAATAGCAAAAATTTAATAAATGTTTATCAATGGATTTTATTTTAAAAAGAAATGAATCCAGAACTTCTAGTTGAGAACATTTTCCATTGTATCCTGTTATCATTGCTAAGCTATAATAAAAGCATGAAGCTCTTATTCTTTCCAGTAAAACTATTGAAAGCTTAAGTCTTAAATAGGTTCTTTTTATTAAACACAGACATGCTGAACTTCCAAGTGCTCTCACAGTTCAGTGTTATAGACCCTACTAGAGAGATCATGCAAGTATCAGTCACTCATTGGTGAGCAGCTATATCTTACGCTCAGTACAGATTAAATAAATCACTGTTAGATTCTGTGGTATGATGTTTCCATTGAAATACTATAAAATGAGCACTTCTAGTTCTGATATATTTCTGCAAGAAGAATTACTACAATGACTGAAGCCCTTGTATATCATCTATAGTCATAGGCTAAATCATTAGCTTCAGTTCCAATCTGGCCCCTAATATCTGGGGTTGGAGAACTATGACCCACAGGTTATGACCCTGCCTGTGAATATTTTGTTTTTTTACAGTCCTGACTTTCATATTTATATAGAATGACTTTAATATTTAAAAAGTTTTATATGCATAAAAAGCAACTATATATTATATATCAAAATATGTTATGTTGATATAAAATTTATGTCATTACCCTTACAATAAAATGTGATTGCCTACTTCTGTGTTTATTAGCATAGTCAACTACACATCAACTTACTAGAGCCCCATCTACTAAAACATAATTCTGTTAGAATGAATTTAATTTCCTGAATATGGGAAAAATAATAAATCAAATATTCAATATATCATATTCTATATTTAATAAATTACCCTCTCTTGCTTGTTTCCAGTAGTCTCTTAGTTGATCTCTATTCCAGTCTTTCCTCTCTGTCACCAAGAATAATCTGCTAAAGATGCAAGTCTGACCCTATCACACCTTCATAAATATCCAGTAGCTCCCCACTGTCACTAAAACAGACTCCTCATTCTGGTATTTAAGACATAATCTTGTCCAAATCTACCATTCTAGGCTTTTTTCATATTACTAGACTTAATAAATTCCAAATATAATATAAATTGGTTTACTAACCATTGACAAATACCATTTCATCTTCTACCTCCATGTCAGGAGGATCCCAAGCCTAGGAGGCACTTTCAACTCACCTTTACCTCTGACAATCCTCTCCTTTTTGTCAGGTTCATTTCTGGTATCATCACCTGTATAAAGCCTTTTTTGACATCCTCAGGAGTGCTTTTCAAATAACCTTGTGATTATTTATCTGATTGGTAGTATAGTATCACAGTAGAATAAAAGCTTCTTGAAAGCAAAGGAGAGTTTCATTTTTGTCTTTTTTTATCTCTCATGTATATACCTTTCACATACTAGGCACTTAATTAATGTGTGAAGATCTCAGCTATAAAAACATTAGCTAAACTTCCAGATGTCCACGAGAGTCAGAATGATATAATGGGAAGAGTGGCAGATGGGAAATTTTGACTTGATTCTTGGCTCCGATACTTAGAAGTTGTATGACATTGGGTAAATGACAATTTCTGTACCTCAGTTTCCTTATTTTTAAAATACAATACTAATGGTGCCTATATTCTCTATCTCACGGGGTTGTTGTGAGGAAATAATATATATATAATGTCATTATTGTTGCTATCCAAAATAAAGTCCCCCTTCTTCTCTCCAGAATGTCTTTTCTGGTCCCTCCAGGTATGGGTTCCTCCTTCTCTAAGGTTAACTTAGTTATAGAAATGTGAACTGGGAGGTAGGGAATGGTTTTGCCTTTGTGCCTCCAAACTTGAGCACAGTGCATGGTTCACAGAACTTAAAAAATTGTTCTTAACTTACCCTATTACCAAAATCTTAGAGAAAATGAATTCACTTTTTCCAGTGTAAATTTACACTCATAATAGTGGAAAACACTTCAGATAGGCTGGTTCATGAGAGTCATATTCAGGAAATTAAATGTAAAGCAGCTACTCTCAAATTTGTTGGAGCTCTGCCTAATTCAAAAACTTAAATACACACATGAATAGCTCAAGCACAACATTATAACAAATTAGCATCGAGGAAAAGAAACAGCAAGGCAATCAATCCCATCCAGCAAGTGAACTGAGGAATGCTCCGAGAAGCATGAATTCATTTACAACGTGCATCTATAGAATGAGTTTCTAATTAGGCTTTTGACTACAGGGGTTTGGGGGCTGAGCTTGTCTGAGCTGCTTCTTTTCTAAGCAGTCTGTGAAATATAGGTGAATTTCAATTCCTCAGTGACCCCAAACTTCTTCCTGCCTGGATTATTCCATTTTCGGTCTCTTTTACACATTTCACCTCCCTCAGGTGTCAGCACCATGATACTAATGGATTATTGTTGTTAATGTTAATGTTGTTAGGGTGGAGGCATAGAACCTGTGTTTTCATTAATGTAGGGAATTCTTCATTTGAAAACTATCTAAACCAATAAAAGCTAACAACTTTTCTAATTTGTAAGGTTGCCTAAGACACTAAAAGGCTAAGTGATTTATCCATATTCACATTGTGTACTACACATTCAACTAGGACTTGAACCTAGTTCTTCCTGCCATCAAAGGCCAATCTTTCTATCCACTGTCCTATGCTGTTTCACATCAATAGACTGTGAGATTATAACCTCTAGAGTTCTGGCTCACTTTAAGCTGGGTTTTATTTTTAAACAAACAAGAATATGTCTAAATGTTTAGAAATGGATCAAAGGTTTAAAAACAAAGAAAATATACCCAAGTGGCAATTTTAGTAAAAAGACATTCAAGTTATATTATGACCTCAACACTTGCCATAAGGCAAGTTATAAGGATGAAAAGATGTATGTGTATTTATTTAGAGAGATACATATGTGTATGTATATGTACATGTGTGTATAAATGCACTATATAGTCCAAAATGAGTTGTGTCACCACTACAGATATTTATTGCTTGGCTAAGCAGTACTATATTAATTAAAAGATGACAAATCAGACAGCAGTGTGGCACAGTGGATAGAGCACTGGACTTGGAATCAGGAAGACTGATCTTCATGCATTCAAATCTGGCCTCAGACACTGACTAGCTGTATGACCCTGGGCAAGTCACTTAACCCTGCTTGTTTCAGTTTCCTCATCTATAAAATGAGCTGAAGTAGGAAATGGCAAACTACTCCAATATCTCTGCCAACAAAACCCCAAATGGTGTTATGGAGCATCAGACACAACTGAAAAATGACTTAAAAGATGACAAATCTCTTCCAAATGTGTATATATGGTAAATAAATATTTTAAAGTCTCCAAAGTTTGAAAATGTATTTATTTGTATCATTGTTAGTATATTGGACTTGATCCTCTGAGGAAAGCTGAAAGAAGATAACTTTCAAATTTATTGGAAAGATATATCAATATATGGTTTCCAGGATGCTAAACGCTCTGCCTTATTAAGAAGCTATCTATTTTGTTGACTTTGCTGTTCTGTGGAGGAAACATTTTGAAAAATCACATTTATTCCAGCTTTTAAAAATCCCCACAAGCTACATTCCTGATCCTTCTGAAGTTGCATGGAAAATTAAGCCACAGCTGAGGGCCCCACAGGAATATAAGTTCCTTGAGGTCAGAGACTTTTTAAAAAATAATGTGTCTATGTATACCTAGCACCTAATCTTACCCATAACAAATGCTTATTTTAAAAAATGTTCAAGATGAAGGTAATTTTGTTTTAAATTCATTCCAGGCAGGTTGCTAAGAACAAGTCAGGGATATTCTTGAACATATCATTGTTTCGTTTTTTGTAAGTAGCTATAACAAAGAATGTTTTCCATCTTCTCTCAAGAAGGTTTTGTTTTGGATACCACTGTTAGAATGTAATACAGCATCTGGAAAAAGAACTGAAAAGGACTTTAGTAATTGGCTAGTTTAGCAAACTTTTTTATGGGAAACTGTCCCAGAGGAAAAAAGTCACCTGGCCCAGGTCATACAGCTGACAGTCGGAACAAGAACGTAGGATTCTTGTTTCTCAGGGTAGTGGTCTTATGTTCTCAGAGTCATATTGGTTTAAAGCCCTCTGGAATAATTTTAACACTATACATACATATGTAGGTACATATATAATATGTATATGAAGTAATGAATGCCCTCCATAATATCTTTAGCAAGTAGGCAGTCAACCTAACCTTGATTAAATTTAGTGAAAGAACTAAGCAGATGAAGGAATAATTCTCAATTTAGGATGATGTTGATGATGATTGCGATAGCCACTAACATTTATATAGCATTTTTAGATTTGCAAAGAGATTTGTAAACATTATCTCGCTTTATCTGCACAACAATCCTGGGAGGAATACGCTGTTATTGGACATGTTTTCAGAAGAGAAAAACTGAGGTAGGCAAGAGTTAAGTGACTTGTCCAGGATCACTCAGCTTTGCTACATGTCTAAGACCACATTTGAACTTATGTCTTGCTAACTCGGGGTCCAGTGTTCTATCTGTTATACTACCTAGACAGATTTCATGAGGAGACTATTAATTGGATGGGGAAAAAATATATCACTACTTTCACTAACCTCTAATTGAAATTTATAGTAGATAAATTATGAATGTAGAAAACAAACCACAGTAGTATTATGCTTCACCAGACTACCAAAGGGGTCCATGGCACAAAAATTTTTAAGATCCCTGACTCAAGAAGGTGTCCTCCATAGCTTTAATTGTTAAGAAGTCCTTCTAGATCTTGAAGGAAAGCTACATCCTTATAAATTTGCCCTCTATATCCTAGTTCTGACTTCTTGGACTAAGTAAAATAAATCTAATCTCTCCTCAATGTTATAATTGGAAAAATTGTAATTTATGGACCTCACCTACTCAAATCTATGCTTACCCAGTCTAAACATCCCTAGTTCCTCTAACTTATTCTCATGTGATAGATTTCTAGGTCCCCTCACCATGTTAAACTTTTTATCTGGACATGCTCCAGTTTGTCAATGTCCAAGCTAAAATATGGTGTCTAAATATAATACTCCAAATTTGATGTGACCCAGAAAGAGTGTAATGGAAGGATTATATCCTTTATCCTAGACATTTTACTTTTGTGAATGTAGTCTAAGATAGTATTAGTTTTTTCGGATGCTTTTATCCATTAGTAAGTAATTCGGAGTTTAGAATCCATAAAACCCAAATATGACATCAAGAAGAGAAGGGTTTTCATTCCTGCATTAGTATCCTCTTCTAAGACTGTAGTAAGTAACAGTGAATGAGCTGGACTGCCCACTCTATGACTGCTTAAAATGCCCTTGTCAACATATCAAGGGAAGAGATTTGGAGTCCACCATGAGCCCAGTTAAACAAATACATTTAGGATTGCAGGATCTAGAGACAAGGATCCTAGGCACAACTTCCTCATTCAGGACCACAATCTCACTCTTAGTGTTCCAGGCTAAGACTATTGAAGAAGACAGGGCAAAAAATTCATTATAAATCAGGCCTTCTGGATGTCTGACTCCAGACTGAAACATGGAGGTCTCCACTTCTACCAGTGGTCTTGCACTCAATGAACAGAGCAGAGTTCATGTAAATTTCCAAAAAGAAATTTAGATCATGATATTTCAATATATATTTTTTCATAATCCTATGTATTTCATTTTGTGTGCTTGTTAGGTTAAGTGATGCATAGGTTTCACCACTTTTCCAAAGGGATACATGAAACAAACAAACAAAAATATGTTAAGGAAACTTGGACTAGAATGACAACTTCAGAAAGTGCAGAGCCAAGAACAATTCATAAAGAAAATTTAAAAAAGGAGACCCTGTCCAGTTATCTGTAGGAGAGAGTCTAAATATATAAGCAAACAGAAGAACCCTTATAATAAAGAAATACTATGGGTTAAGAACCCCAGGATAAAATTCAAGAAGAAGAAATAATTGACAGATTTCAGAGAAGGGTCAAGAACTGCTTTAAAAGTGATTGCTTGAGGTGAAGGAATGCTGAATGAAAAGAAAGAGAATAAAATTAGTGTTTTCAAGGAAAAATTGGGAGAATAAATATATTTTTGAAAAGAGGGCAGAAAATTGGACTTAAGTAGCTGATGCTCTGAAAAGCAGAATGGATCAAGCAGACCTCAAAATTACATTAATGGAACAAGAAACATTAAAACATGGTCAAAAGACTGAAAAAAATGAGAACACATGAAGTATCTACTAAAAACAAGCAAAGAATAAAGAATAAATATAATTTAAGTATTATTTAACTATGAAAATATAATTTAAAAAATCCTTGATGTTATATTTCAAAAAATTATAAATAAAAACTGTCCAGACTATTTGAAGCAGAGAAAAAAATGAAAATGATTTATTTTGAAATATCGTATCCAAGATTTTTAACGACCATTTTCAGAGAAGCAAAAAATCTTTAAATTGTTAGCACCTTTTAAAAATCGCAAAATTAACACATTCAGAAATGGGAGGATCAAATTATGGAGCCTCTATTGCAAAGAAAAATACTGCAAACAGCTGGGAAGAAAAATTTTGAGTAGCAAGTAACAATAATAAGCATTTCACAAAATTATGTAGCAAATGTAGGAAAGGGAAGGAAATCTTTCCAAAGGGCAAAAGAAATAATTATGGCCCAGGAAAACATTCTGTATGGTTGTTCTGTACAGGGAGAGAAAAAAATGAATCTTTACTGGAACCAATGACTTCTTGGTTTTTTTGTTGAGAAAATCATCATGTAGAGAATCTTTGAAATACAAATGCAGGATAAAAGGGGGAAAAAGCAGAAAGGTAAACAAATTTGAAAACCTTAGTGAAATTTGAATAACTAAGTGAAGATCTGATTTTATAGGCGCAAGGAACTCCAAAGTGAGTAATCATCCTCTACCAAAGCAGGTCAACACTGCTTTCTGCAATGTAAAGTCTTAGACAATTTCTGAAAACACTGAGCCCATGAAGTCATTTATATATGAGGGAAGTAAGCCTTGAATCATCGTCTCATCTTCAAAATCTATCTTTATCTATTAAACTAAAAGGTTAAAACGATGAGAAAGAGAAGAAGAAACTGTTGTCTTTTTCCTATTCACATTATTGTTAAAGGTCAAAGAGGAAGCAAAAAGATATGAGCTCAGGGTCTGTGGATTCATTTTTAAGGAAATTAAAAGGGGAAAAGGAATGTATGGGGGAAGGAATGAAGAGGAGGATAAATGAACTGACAATTTCTCATAAGTGGAGCAAGGTATCAAAATATTATGTAAGTATGGACATAGGAGTGGATGAAGAAAGCACTCACTCTTACCTGAATGGACAAGGGAGGGGTTTTTTTTGGTTTTGGTTTTGTGTTGTTTTTTGGTATAGGATAAAGAAACAAGAAATTAAACAGGGTTCTGGCTGAGGACAGAATGAGGAACAGGAGAGGTTCAAGAAAGAGTGTAGAATTGGTAAGGTTATAGTTGCAAAGAAAACACACTATGAGAAATGATTATGAGGACAGGGAGTAAAAACAGGAAGAAAGAGCAAGAATGAGTGATGTGAATCTACAATGAGTGAAGAAGAAAAGGAAAGATGATTGGGATCAGATTATTCCAACTATAAATTACTAATACTGATTTCATTCCTTTTTTTCACTTTCTTTTTATCTTGTAAAGAGAGGGTTAGAATATATGTGTATATATATCTATATATAGATATATATAGATATGTTGTGTGTGTGTGTCTCTCTCTCTATATATATATATAGACACACACACACACACCGTCTTGAGAACATAAAGATAAAGAATATAAAGTACTATAATAAGATTTTTTTAGAGGTAAAACTATCTAAACATGATTAATCATGACTGTGAATGAGTTGAACTGATTCATAAAATGGAGGAGCGGGCAGAATATATCGGAAAATAGAACTCAACAAAATGTTGTTTATAAGAAGTACAGTTAAAATGTAGAAATTTACATGGAGTTAAAATGAGGAATTAGACTGGAAACCATTATGCTTCAGCTAAATAAATGACAACAAAAACAACAGGGGCGGAAATAATAATTTCAGGCAAGCAAACAATAAAAATGGGCATATTTAAAAAGTGACAAATAGGGAAACTACATTTTCCTTAAGTCAGAACATATAATATCAATTCTAAGTATATATTTGGCAAATGATACATTGTCTAAGTATTTAAAAGTATAGTTAATTGATTTATAAGGACAAATGGACGATAAAGACATAATTTCTAGGGACTTCAAAGTATCTCTTTCAAACTCAGAAAATCTAACAAAATATAAACAATAAAGAAATGAACAGCCTGAAAAGAATTTAAGTGAAAAAAAGAGTTATATTAGACTTCTAGTAATTATTGAATGGAAGTCATAATAAGTGTACATATTTCCAAGTGTTATGTAACACCTTTGTAAATATTGACTATGTGTTACGGAATAAAGAACTCATAAATGAAAAACAGCAAAAAATATTAATCATATCTGTTATAGACTTCAATGAAATAAGTTTATAGCAAGAATGTGAAGGAAAGACTTAGATTTAAGTGACTACTAAATAATATAATCCTAAAAATGAGTGGATCAAAGAAAAAATCATAGGAACAATAGATAATCTTTATTAAAGAAGATGAATAAAATGAGCCAATATATTTCATACTAGATAATATAATATTAATGTAATACAAAATATTATATTATATAAAATTTTTGGAATGCAATCCAAGCAGTCCTTAGGGGAAATTTTGTATCTTTAAAACTTCTATAAACAAAAGAGATCAATGAATTGTCTAACAACTAAGAAAAACTTAGAAAATGAACAGATTTAAAACTTTAAAAGATCACGAAGAATAGAAATTCTGAAAATCAAGAAAATTAAAAATTCTCACACATATATATATATAATACTTGAGCAATATTTATTTCACTACATCATTGAAAGATATATGAGAAAATTCAAGAAACTCTTTATCCCACAAAGGCAGAAACTGCTTTTTTTCTCCTTTAAATCTCTGCATAGTACCTAGCTTGGTTTGAGACATATAACAGGCATTCAATAACTATTAATAGTATAGAACTGAATTTAAATCACTGAAAAGTGAAATTCAGCTACCTCTGAAAGATGAGTAAGCAATGCTTAGCTTTTTGACATGAAGCCCCACAAAATATTTTATAGAATGAAGAGAATAAGAATGGAAAGAAATACTGAAGTATCCTGGAAGTGATGATTCATATCACAGTAAAATGTGGTCATTAGTTTACCCAGTGTTTGGTATTTATAACTTTAACTAAATCAAGATTTGTTAGATAAGACTGAAGAATAGATCATAGTACCTCAGGATGGAGTATTTATCACTAAATATTGAAAAGCAGACCATATTTGTTGTTTGATAGCTGTCAATGGTAAATTGCAATTTGCAAAATAAACACAAATTCTGAAGATATTCCATGATATCAGAGAATTTAGAGATAGAGGGGGACCTTAAAGATCCTCTAATTCACCCTCCTTATTTGACAGATGACGAAATTAAGGACAGGAAAAATATAGTGACTTGCCAAGAAGCATACACATATCATACTTAGTACTGTAAGTATCAAAGCCAAGATTAGAACCTAGTTATATGTTTCTACTTGGTCTGAATAGACTTCCCCAACACAAATAAACTAAAGGCAGAGTAGGCAGCACTATGCATGGAATGGGAAGATCTTATTAACCCTTCCTTGTCCCTTACTCCCTAATGACTGACACCTTAAATTTCACAGTAATTCATTCCTTTGTCTTTGATCTGTAGATGGTGTAATGTACTTCAAGACCTAAATTCAAAGCCTGCCTCTGACACATTCTGGCTGTGTGATCCTGAGTAGATCACTTAACATACTCTTTAAGAATAACTGACAGATTCAGAGTACAGATTGAAGTATTTTTTTTCTCTTTCTTTTGAATTGCTCTTTTTTAAAAAAAGATGGCTAATGTGGAAATTCGTTTTGTATGACTGTACATATTTTTAACAGACTTTGTTTTTCCTTGACTTCTCATTAATTTGGGGAGAAGAGGAGAGCATCTGAAACAGAAGAAAAAGAAAGAATAAAACTGTCTTTCTTTAGAAAGATAAAGAAAGACAATGGTAGCAAAAATAACTCCAAACTGAATCATTCAGGGAATTTTCTAACCTGGAGTTCCCTATGCCAATGAAATCAAAAGTCCAGTTCCTCTTCTTATCAGACTTCCCCTGGCAGGAGGGACAGATGAGAAAAATTTGTTCCAAAGGGCATGAAGATGACTGCATAATGCAAATGCCTTTAAGATTGATCAGTCTTTGTACTTTAGCATTAATGAGTCTATAAAATGCCTTTATAATACATCCATTACTTGGAGACTTTTGGTGTTAGAGTACTTGAGAATTCAGTGTATCCTGAGAGAGTCCATTTAACTTTTGGACACCTCTTTTTTTAGTAAGCTTTTCTTTATATGTAGCCAACATCTGACTCACTGTGACTACAACTAATGACAACCCTTGTATATTTGAAGACAACTGCCACTTTCTCACTGTCTTTTCTTCAAACTAAAGCTCTCTCTAGTTCCTTCCACCAATCCACATTCCATGGCTTTGTTTCCTTGCACCATCCAGTTATTTTTCTTTGACTGTGTTTCAAATTTTATGTTACCCTTGTCAAAAATGTGAGAGCTGGAACTGGATATAATACTCTATATATGGTCTGACTAGGACAAAATACATTTGATATTATGGCTGGTTTCAATCTGGATCAGGCAGCTGTTCATGGAGCCTTTTGGACTACTACAGCAAGAACTTTTGGATCTTTTCCATTTGAATTTCTTTCTCACCCCCTCTTACCTTTACTGTATTCATGCAGTTTATTTTTTTCAACCCAAATGCTGGACTATAGTTACACCTATTAAATTTCATCTTATTAAACTTTACCTCGCAATTTTGAGTAGAACTGGTTCAGTGAATAGCAAGGTTACTAACATTAGAGAAAATAAAGTAGATTTCAAATTTGGACTTATAACTGGATTAAATTGTTATTATAAGAAAAATATGTGTATATTTTAAAGTATCATAGAAAACTATCAATGTAGAGCAGTAAAAAACAAGCCAAAGCATACTGATATAAGGCTAATTCCATTGCAAGTGCTGTGTTATAACTTAATCAGATATTAGAAAAACAACCAAAACACATTTGGAAATAAAAAATGTATATCTATGATTCTCAAAACAGAGCTAAAGCGAAATATAAACCAGAATATATTAAAGCAAAATCAGTTCTTTAGGTAATAGAGTTAGATTCATGTACATTTATTACGTTCTTCTGGAGGTATATTATGTACAGCATCTTAAAGTAGTTCATCACGAGCTCAGGCAGATGAGGAAAGATGAGCACCACAATGTCAATGAAAAGGGGGTTTTTAAGCCATAAAATTGGAGGATCAAAAAAAGAAATGAAATACTACTCAGAGTATATGAAGTAATGATAGCGGATGATAGAAAGAAGACAGAACTATTCATCTCTTATTTTCTTTCTGTTTTCCCTACCATTGTGAATGATCTTGATATTAGAAAGGACAGACTAAGGATGGTCAATAAGAATTTAAAAACCATCATAAGGAGGGACACAGATTAATGTATCATTTAACTCTTCTTGGAAAATTCAGATTATCAGGGTACTAATATGCAATTTCTGGGCAATTTTAAGAAAACTTGGAAAGTTTATGGAGAACAGAAGAATCAACACAAAAATATAGAAGGGTAAATAATGTTGAATTTCCAAAGAAAAGGGAAGAGAGTAAACTCTACAAACTATAAGCAATGAATTTGCCTTGAGTTCTTAGGAGAAAACATATTAGAAGGCTATAACACTAAAAGATTGGTTATTGAACATAAAAAAGAAAGAAAACAGTAGTCACAAAGAACTAAGAAGGCCCCTCAAGACTACAGCAGATTAGCTTCATTTGCTGTTTGGATATGGTTATTAGAGTGATAGATTAGGGAATACTGTAGATATAATTTAATTAGATTTTAGTATAGAACTTTAAAAAGTGTCTCATCTTATTCTCTGTGTGAGATGGAAAGGTAGGGATAGGGATAGGTACTGATATAGTTAAAGGAAACTGGGATTAGCTGAACTAAAAATGACACTCAAAAGAGAGTCATTGTTTGATATGCTTATTTATTTGCATTCTTGTTGTATCCTCCCAGTAGATTTAAATCCCTTGAATGTTGAGATTGTATCACTACCTACTGATCTTTTAATAAAAGATTTTTGAATCCAACTAATGTTATCATAAAAGTAGGTCTCCAGTTCTTCTGCTCTTTGTCTTTTGTTCTTAAAGAGGACCATGGCTTCCTGGAGGTAATGCTATGACATGTTCTAGTAAAGTGACCCAGTACTTGATCCTTTGCTATTGATTTTCTTCCCAAATTAAGTGTTTGCATAATAGTATAGGTATCATGATTATGAAATGTGCACACTACCACAAGCCTTTGAGGGATAGTTAATGTGTCTGATGGCACAAGAATTAACACAAAAAAAAAATCTTTTCAGATTAGGTTAATAGAGTGAGTGCAAAAAATATACTAGGGATAAGTATAAAAATTTATACTTATGCCTTCCCTAATCATCTTATAAATACAAAATGAAGGAGGCATTCTAAATAGCATTTCAGTTTTAAAAGATCTAAGAATTTTAAGTCTCTTAAGTTCAACACGAGTCAAAAGTGTGATAGAGCAACCAAGAATGCTAACGTAGTTTGCATTAATGGAGGTACAGTGTTTAGAACTAGGAAATTGATTGTTTTTCTGTACTATACCATGTTAAGACTCTTTTTGGAAGAGAGATATACAAACTTTTTAGTAACTGAATTTATATATATATGTTTATATATATATATATATATATATATATATATATAAACATATATATATAAATTCAATTCTATTAATTCAATATACATAAATTCAATTACTAAAAAGTTTATATGTATATATGTAGTGTCCCAAGGATTTTAGTGCAGTTTTTAACCTTTAAAACTTGAAAATGTACTCAGACCTTTGGGAAACCCTATTTATCAGTGAATGAGTGATGGAGATGGAATAGTAGGTGCAGGGTAAATCTCTGAATGACTGTAGCTTTGTCACATATCAGTGGGAGGGGGTTCCTTACATTGATATGTCTGAATCATCGCCATCACCATTACCAAAAAGAATGATGACCTATAAATCATCACCCAATGTATCTCTAATAGCAAATAGGAGAAGTGAAACTATCAATTACCCCCCTTTTAAAAATAAATACTATTTAGTGGAAAATAAGACTGACTTGAGATTTGAGAGACCCAAGTTATATTTTTAACACATTAACTAACAGATGAATCTGACTGACTAGAATCGATGATCTGTGGGAGTCCCTGCAGTTCTCAATTTCTGAGATTCTCTCAACTGATGACTGGGTTATCATCATTTTGCCTCGGTCACAAGCCAAAGATATCAAAAATGCAACTAGGGCCTGCATGTGGCTCATAAGACTCCTAAGTATAGCCTGAACCAGATTAAAATTAAAATTAGGATTTTTATAACAAGTAAAAATAAAACATAGATAATAGTACATTTTAAAATTAAGTCAATATGTGGCCCACAGGAATCCTTGTGTATAGATTAGTGTTCCCCTCCCTCCTGTTTCTATTTGAGTTTAACACCACTGATGTAAGACCTAAGTTATTGAAGCTAAATGAGGGAAAGCCTATATTTAGTGTGTCCCTTCAGTGTTACTGACCTCAGAGCCCCTGCTCATCTTTTCCATAGCAGAAACTGAAAGAGTGAAAAGCAGTATAGTACTACTGAGAACAAAGACCTCAAGCCAAGAGGCAATTTGGAGGCTCTTTAGTTCTTCCTCCTCTTTTTCCAGATGGGAAAACTGAGAGTTAAACAGCTTAAATGACTTTGCCCAAGCTTATCCAGAGAGGAAGCTGGGTTAGCCCTAATACCTCATTTTCATATGAGGAAACTGATGCTCCAGGAAATAAATGACTTGTTCAATTTGAGGCAGGATTTTTAAAAATCTATCCTCCAACTCTGGAACTCGTGGTTGTTTTACTATGCCTTATTGAATCCTTTTTTTGTCTAATTTTGCTGCATTAGACTTTGCAGTTCATTCTTAGTTTCTCCCCTTCAACAAGCTCTAAGTCAGGACATTTCATTGCTACTTTTCATGTAATGGTAATGTTTTGTATTAGCTCTGGGTATCTAGCCTACCTAACAAAGGCTTGAAATAGTGATTCTATTTTTTTAAACCTTACACAGAACCAGATATGTCGAATCATATTTAATCGTGGCTTTTAAACACAGATTTTGAACAGGTCCCTTTGTGCTTCCCACCGTGAGTGAGCTCCTAATCAGACTCCTTTGGGAAAATAGCGACTTCTTAAATTATGCTTCTAAAATCTTTAATACAAAGGATGCAAAAGAGATAGGGAAAGACAGAGTAAAGAGAGAAGGGAGGGAGGAAGGGAGAGAGAGAAAAGAAGGAGGAGGAAGAGAAAGGAGAAAGAGCTCTTTCTCTGTGCTGGTACTATGTTAAGTAGTGCTGGGGAAACAAAAACAAGACCCAAAGATAAATCAAGGTATGAAATTTTTTCAACGAGATGTTGCTTTTCCATGATAACATCTAGGCTTCTATACCTCTCAGTACAAATTAGGAGTTGGATGGAGTATTAAAAAAAAAATGTATCCTGAATCAAACCCACAGTCCAATTGGTGTCTTTTTGCAAATAGTGTCCTAAGGATATGCGGGGGGCAGGGATGAAATGTGCATGGTTCTCTTCCTTGGAATTAGGCATATTTGGTGGCTGTCATGGCTTAGTTATTAATAAATTTGTTCAAGTTCTATTTCAATGAACTGATATTTTCTGTTAGAATCACCCTCAGGATAAAGAATTCCATTAAGTTTCATGGAATTAATTAATTAATTAAGCTTTATTCCATTAAGATTATGATCCAGCTTTATCTGTCCTAAACTAGCCTTCCTGCCTTACCTGATATTTACAGGGTTAAGTAAATAAGTGTGTACTTGTCTTTTTTCCATAATTTATTATTTTTATAGATTTTGATAAGCTCTCTTCTCAGCCTCAGTCATTTTGGATGTTTTCATCTTAATCTTTTTTCATGTTCTCCTAGAACAGCCTCCCATCCTACTGACTGTTTCAGTTTTCTTTCTCCAGACCTATTGTTCCTGAGGCATTTTCAGTTGTGTTCAATTCTTTGTGACCCCTTTTGAGGTTTTTTTTTAGCAGAGATGCTAGACCTGGTTTGCCAATCCCTTCTCAGGCTCACTTTACAGATGAGGAAACTGGGGCAAAACAGGGTTAAGTGACTTAGTGTCACACAGCTAGTAAGTGTCTGAGGCTGGATTTGAACTCAAGTTTTCCTGACTCCAGGCCACCTAGCTCTCCCACTGTTGAGTGACTTACACTTTTTAAATCCAGGCTTCCCACAAAGTCCTATCTTTTCCCTTCTTCCTCTCTATTTTCTATATTCTTTTCTTTCTGATCTTTATTCCAGTGGTTTCAACCATTACTTCCATGAAGATGACTCACAAATCTATATTTCTATCCCTAATCTCTTCTTAAAACTTCAGGCCCATATTTCCAACCCTTTGCTAGATACGTCCACCAGGATATTCTAATGATACCACAAATTCAGTTTGCCCAAAGTATGTCATCTCCTCCAAAACCTGTTCCTCCCCTTTGCTTCTCTGTTTCCACCATCTTTCTAAACACCTTGGCTTGTATTGTCCTCTTTCACTTTCCCTCTTTCCTTTACCTTACAATCCAATGAGTTCCCAAATACTGCCTACTCTCCTTCTCCAGCAGCTTTCATGTTAATCTTCTCCAGTCACATAGCAATTACAGTAGTTAAGGCCTGTATTTTATCTCACCAAGAAAGGGAGAGAGAGGAACAAACATCTAATATGCATCTACTGTGTACCAGGCACTGTGCTAAGTGTTTACAAATATTATCTCATTTGATTCTTGCAACTCTGGGAAGTAGCTACTATCCCCATTTTACAGTTGAGCAAATTAAGGCAGACAGAGGTTTTAAGTATCTTGCCCAAGTAACACAGTTAGTAAATGTCTGAGGCTGAATTTAAACTCAGGTCTTATTTATTCCAGATCCAGTGTTCTATCCATTGTAACCCCAATAGCAGAACCAGGAAAACAATATATATATTGACTACAGCCATGTAAAAGACTGCAATCATCATAATAATATGTAACAGTAATTGAAATAAAATTGCTACAATAGTAACAACAAACAAAAACACTTAAAACTAAATGCTATAAGATTTTAAGAACCAAAATGTGAACCCAAAATAATAGATATTGGAAGATACATTCTCCACTTCTTTGCAGAGATGGAAAACCCATAACTATGTATGTAAGTATGTATGTATATATACATATATATATATATATATATATATATATATAGAGAGAGAGAGAGAGAGAGAGAGAGAGAGAGAGCTTAGTTTCATAAAACTTCTGTTTCGCTTTCTTCCTTTTTAAAAAGATTCTTCATTGTAAAGCATGATGGCTGGGAGAGGATGGAGATAGGAACACGATAGAAAATATAAGTAATATAAAAACAAAATATATAGATAGAAATTTACATTAAATTTTAAAAATCTCCCTCCTTAAATTTCTCCTAGAATTTGCTTGCCTTTATTTCATTGTCCTTACTATCTGTTATTTATCTTTTACATCATTAGATTATAAGTTCTTTGAGAGTAAAGTCTGAGTTTTATCTATTTTCTAACACCAGTGCCAAGTACAGTACGTAATAAGTTCATAAATAAACCTCAATGCCTAGTATAGTACATAATAAATTCACATTCAATTGGATGGCACAGAACTCAAGAAAGTAAGACTCTGCCACCCATTCGCAAAGGGCAGGGGAAGTAGCAAATATTTGGAAATCAACGACTAATTTTACATGTGTGGGTGTGTATGTGTGTGCATATACATATATAAACACACACCCTACATATATACACATATGTATATAACATATATACACATGTGTGTATATATACACATAAGTCTGACTAGACATTCAATACAATTATGCCATTCTCATGAAGACAAACTTGACCTTGAGTCTTCTGAGATTTCATTTGCTCCATTGAAGTCCTACTCTAAAGATACATTGCAGTGTGTCAATAATCTTAGGTTCATGAAAGCTATGCTAGCCTTGTACAAGTTGGGTCCAGTCATGCCAATCTGGAAAAGTGTCGAGTATGGACCTAAAGACAGTCTTATCAGAGGACTGGCATCAGAGTTGTCATCATCAGAAGATTGGCCATTGGGTCACAAGATTTTCAGCCATATGATATCATGTGAACAGTTTCAATGCTATTGGAAAGAATACCCACATTGACAAAACTGCAGATTTTTAAAGAACATATTTACTTTTATCTACTTATTTTAATTATGAATTTACCTTGATAGCATTAAAGACCCTCTATTATCTCATCCATCCTATCTATCCAACTTTATTTCCCCTTATTTCATCAAATACATCTATCCTTCTTGCCCCTTCCATGTTATTCCTTAAGTATACATTTTCA
Source organism: Potorous gilbertii (assembly GCA_028658325.1). Lineage (NCBI taxonomy): Eukaryota > Metazoa > Chordata > Mammalia > Diprotodontia > Potoroidae > Potorous > Potorous gilbertii. The sequence goes on along the minus strand of CM053774.1, from coordinate 47,074,793 downwards.
TGCTTTTCTCAACGATTTTGATCATGTTGTCCTCTCTACTTGAAATTCCTTCCCTTTTTCCCTTCACTTATCTGCATCCTATAACTTTTTAAAATTCCCTTTCTTCTTACTACCCTATCCCACCTTGATATTTCCCCTTTCTAAAATCGTATGGAATACAGTGCCACATAGAACTTAATTTTTCACCAATTTTTCCTTTCTATTCACTTTACTTTCCCAGATATGTCATAAATAAAGGAGTAAAAGGCACATCTTATTTATATTTTGTGTAACTCACAGTTATTACATTAAGAAAGTCAGGGTAGTAGAGCTCTGGGAGTGGTAAACAACAGCTCTGGTTACTAGCCCCAAAGACTAAACCAGCCTTACTCCCACTTTGAGTATGTCCGTAGGCCACATATGAAAGCAGAGAGAAATAGACATTCTGAGCTGTTGTTTGTTATTCTGGTCTAGTCTATTCCTGTTGCAGAGATGTTTGTCAAAGGTGAGAGAGTCTGGGAGCCTCTCTGTGGCATAGCAGCATAGCCCGGTAGATCTATTGTTCCTGGATATCTTTTCCCATGTGCATCCCTTCAACAAGTCATATGCCATGTAGCAAATATTCTCTATTTTCAAGTCCAAGGTCTTGGAAGAGAACACAGAAATATTGTGATGCTGGTGGTGATGAACATGTTTCACAAAGTCAGCAGTAGTTGTACCCTCTCACTATCCTCTTGGTGATATAGAATCAAAAGTCATCACTCTGACCCCCCACAATCTGGATGCTCAGTTGGTGTTCAAAACCTACTTACTTGTTGATATAGGATGCAGATAAATAGCCATTAACTCAAGATCCTGTTTCCCCCTGCCTGTCACTATTTCTATTCCTCTCCTTTAGGCAACACTTTTGTAGAGCAAGGTCTTGGGGTGAAAGATCAAATAATAATCACAAAGAAATTTCCATATTTCCATAAATAAAACATTCTCCAAATCACATCCATTAATTCTGGTATTTTCTCCTTGGATTTTACGATAATTAGATCTATAATGCATTCTGATGGTTTATTAATATAATAATATTAATATAATATTGATATAATATAATAATTATATTAATATAATATTGAGTATAAGAAGGTTCTTATAAACTAAAATATTTTCCATTAATTACAGTTGCCATGTATATTCCAGAAGCAATCTTAAAAATATTTTCAGATGATTTTCTGCTTACCATACTTTCTTAATACCTATAAAGTAGTAGCGTATACTCAATATTCTATCACGTCCCCCTCACTGGGAGCCTAGTATGCAGACAGCACAAACTCCTTATAAGAGCCCAAGACCACCTAACTGGCTGGGGCTCAGATTCTAATACTGATGGTAACTATCTGTGTGATTTTGGGCAAGTCACTTAACCTGTCTTGGCTTCCATTCCCTTATGTGTAAAATGAAGTGTTCGAACAAGGCAACCACAGACCCACTTTTCAAGTCTAGGTCTACCATTCTATGACAAGAAAACTTTCATTTCCTAAACTGATTCCCTCCCTTTTCTAGCTTTATTCTTAAAGCAGCTCTGATGCTTCTGGGGCATATCCTTTCAGCTATCTTGGTTAGTCATTCTAAGTTATGGGCAGCACTGTTCCTAGACAGTATGGAATTGCTACATCTGTGAAATTCTTTTTAAAAAGAAACCCAACAAACAAAATCCCCACCCTCTATCATACACACTACCACAGCTACATGGAAACAAGCAAACCTGCCTCATTTTTTTTCTCCACCTTGATTAATTGTCTGGCAGCTTGTCCTACCAATAGTTAGTGTGGTAAGTAACCTTTTTCTCCACTGCCACTAGCAAGGCTGCTGTTACTGCTTGTGATCACATGGTTGATAGTTGTATTTCAAGGTATATCACAACTTTATCCATATTTTAATGATTTTTTTGGCTTAAAACATTCTATGGTGTAAGTAAGGTGGATTTTAGAGTAGGTAAGGTAGATTTTAGTGTGTATAAAATTGGTTTTTGTTATTATTTCTTAATATGTTATTAACATGTTACGATTTTCTTAACACAACAATCTCTTGTTCCCAGATATTAGATATAAGTTCTCACAATTATGGTTCAAAACATCTCCACCACAAGTGTGCAGCATTGTATAATTATTATACAATGATATAGCATATATCATCATATATAATGATAATATATAATAATAAATAACATAAGTATTTTATTTAAATAGTAAACATCCACTGTGGACTGCACAGTGAAATATAGGGATAAGGTGATGTAAACTTGTGAGACTATTGCTGGCAACATGCTTTCTTTGTCTGTTGCCCTATAAAGCAGGTGGGCACTGGTCAGTGAAGGGAGAAGCCTTGGGGTTAAATGCACAAGCTGCAACACTATGTGTGCCTTGACTAGCCCCCATCAAGGCTTGGGGAGGAAATCTGTGTTTGTCTCAGCTGGCCCCCACTGAGGCTTTAGAGGAAGCACAAACTGTGCCTGCCTCCCATCGAGACAGAGGGGTAGCTGCCCCCTCCCTTCTCACCAGCCCCTTCGAGGAGAGTGATTAGGGAATGCTGTAGGAGTTGATGCTCTCATCATCAGCAACCCTTGTGAGAAGACTAGAATAAAGTCAGATTATTAACTCCTTCAAAGCTATCTCATTGTCTTTCCTGTCTGGTGGCACAATATACAGAGCACAAGACCTAGAGTCAGGAAGACCTGAGTTCAACTCTGGTCTCATATACTTGCTAGCTATGTGAAACTGGGCAAGTCACTTAATCTCTGTCTTCCTCTATTTCTTCAACTGTAAAATGAGGCTATCAATAGCAACTACCACCCAATGTTATGAAGATTGAATGAGGTAGCATTGTAAAGTGCTTAGCATAATGCATGGCACATAATAGGTGCTTTAATAAATGTTTCTTCACTATCCTCCAAGGTAGGAGGTACGTAATTAGAAAAGAGAACACAGAGTTCTTTATCCAAAACCTGTTTTTCAAAAAAAAGGATCTTATTTACAAAGCTAACACACAGAGTTCCAAAGTTCAAATGTAATTTTCCACTATTCCTCCAAGAAGTTGACCATTGTCTCTTCTCAGTTTAATCTGGTGCTCACCTCCTAATTTTTCTGCTTTACCAATTATTCCTCCTTTTCACAAACTACTAGGCTCAGGTCCTATACAGAAACTTAAAGATACAGACAACCAAGAAAAGACAAACTGTGTTTCCAACAGTACGCCAGATTGTCTCTTTAACTGCTAAGGATAATCGGCCATCACTTCCAGGGCAAAATGTGATTCAAGTCAAATTTGACATGTTCAAAGTTAATGATTTTGCTATGCTTCACAGTACATAATTCAAACCTAAGCAAGTCCAGATTGTGTATCAATTTTTTTGGACAGTTGATTAGTAAGAGTAAAGGTTATTGGATCTACCAGATGGTTATTAACAGCCAGGAAATTTGTTGTTTAAACAGAAAGCACGTCTTATTGGCAACACAACCCTTACTTCTCATGATTCTTTTCAGTCTTACCTTTCAGTCAGAGTTGAGAGACGGAGATCAGGAGGAAGTACTAGACGGAATTTTACAATTGCCTTACCTGTTTCCAAACTGTGCTCCACAGGAACAAGGTATATGGGGCTGGCTTAACTTACAGCAGGAAGAGACAAAGAAATGAGCATCGAGTACATATACTCCCTCTCCCATAGAATGTAAACTCTTTGAAGGCATCTCATTTGTGTTTCCCAAAAACCGAACCCAGTGACTTGCACACTGAAGGGTTTAACCAATGATGGTTGATCAACTTGTATACAATATACTATTTTTAGAATGCTGGGGGGTTGGGATGGAGCTGAATTACCAATGGGCTACCCAGAGACCAGGTACATTATCTGAGGAAAGAATGATATAAAAGTGGAAGATTGGCATTACACTGGGTTAGAAAACCAGTTTGTGGCAGGCAGGAGGGGTGGGGCATGGTGAAAGAGTGAGACTATAAGGCAGAACAAGATCTGATCATTTTCAGACTATTCTGAACTCCAGCTAAATCCATTTCTTCCACTTCCTGTGACTATGGACAGTTCCATTATTATTGTGAAATATATGAGGAATACCCACCAATACCTGCTACAACCTTGTCATTTCTAGGCATCTGAACACTTGTGTTTAAAAACACATGAGCAAGCCCAAACTAAGAGACAGGGTGAGACAAATTAATTCATGGAAGGATTGTATTTTCTAACCACCTGTTTATGAGCAAAACCAAGTCATAAAAGCAGCTGTAAGCAGAGAACACAACAACATTATTTTGTCCCTTTGACATACATTATGGTATTTAAATCACTGCAACAGCAGAGGAAATTGTAAGAAGCTGATTATAATTGACGTAATTAACCGTATGTACTTCTCCACTACATTGTATGAATTTGCAGCAGATAGACCTGATCATCATAAAAGAAAACAGAGCCTTTGACATCCCAGGAGATGGAGGAAACAACTCCTATCCGATTTTACTCATTTTAAATTACTGTAGATAGAAGGAGGATAATTCCCTAGTCATTTAAAAACATGTAATACAATTTAAAAGCTGATACAATAGGTAGTTGAAACAATAAAGTCTAGAGGACTAAGATTTGGGTGGGGTTCATCTCTAGAGGGGAAGCAGAAAGGCAAAAATGAGCCAGAAAGACATTTATGAATTCTGGAAAAATATACTCAAACTGCTACACAGAATCATGTTGAATTATAAAACTTACCTGAGAACTCTAAAGGTCTCCCAGTCATGGTAGGGTGAAGGAGAGTCAAAACACATGCACACACATGCACACGGAGATACACAAATACATGCATACCACGATGACCAAATTCTGGATTATTTTGTATTAAAAGTAACAGGGTACTCCAGGAGTGGAAAAAAAAATCTTAAAAAAAATTACTGGGGAGAAAGGGAGCAGGGGAGAGGTTTCATTGTAGAAAATTGTAGAATGAAATATGAAGTCTTAGAAGTCCATCTAATGCTCTATTTCTAGCTGAATCCAAACTTAAGTACAGTTAATTAGATTGTGAGATCCAGGAACTATTTAATACTTTTTTCAATATAAAAATCCCAAACACTTTACTAGCCCATTCAATACTTTGTTGCTAGTTAGACACAAACTGAAGTATAGCTTACAAGACTGTGAAGTCCTTGAGAATTGGACTGTTTAATTTTTTTTCATCTTTTAAAAATAAAAATCCCTTTACAACACATTGCCAGGCACATAGTAGGAGCTTACGTGCTCCCTCACTCACTGACTCGATGAAAGAAAAGTCATAGGCAAGCTCAGTACGGATTTGATAAGCATGAAAGAATGGAATCAGATGAAGCAAAAGAAATAAAGAGGATAGAAAGGAAGCACCAAGAAAGTCACACAAATTATGCTATGCCACAGGACTAAAAGAGCTCCTGAAAAGAATTACACTGGGGCCCGCCTCCCTAAAATACATATTGCAAATTGATCTCTTATCCTAATTATGCTAAATGCTAATCTGACAATCCTGGCAACAATTCTCTAGCTTTTCTTAAATGTTGGAATGATTCACAGAGAGACTGCTTCCAAAGCAGAGACATATATAAAAGAAAAATGCACTACAACAACAAAAAATTGAATAAGCATATATTGTAGCTTTGAATACTGCTGTGAATTTGTAATGAAGGGGAAAAAAACCAAACAACTCCATATTGAGGAATACAGTTCAGTTAGGAATGTATGCAATCTAATTCCCAAATCTGCAAATAGAAGATTTAGAAGGAATAGGGTAACTATATTAAAATATTGAAAGGAGTGCCATTTGCAAGAGTTGCTTGGTTCTAGGGGACAAAACTTGGACAAATCAATAAAAACTACAGGAAGAAGGGGAAAGTACCTAATAATTAGAATAGTCTAAAAATAGAATGAGGCTCAGTGGTTAGAGTGCTGGCCCTGAAACCAGGAAGAACTGAGTTCAAAACTGTCCTCAGACACTTACAGCTTTGTGACCTTGGGCAAGTCACTTAAGCTCTGTTTGCCTTAATCCACTGAAGAAGGAAATGGCAAAAACACTCTAATCGGTATGTTAGCCAAGAAAACCTCACGGACAGTAGGGTCTACAGGGTCACAAAGAATTGGGCACAACTGAACAACTATACAACAACAACAAATAGAATGGCATGCTTCAAAAGGTAGCAAGTTATTCATTACTTTTAGGATCTGAAACAGAATTTGAAAACTGGAAGAGACTTCAGCTACCATTTGGTTCAAATATCCCAGAGCAATCTCCATTGTAAAATCCTCAACAATTAGTCACTCAGTCTCTGCTCAAAGATATCCGAAGAGGTGTAGTCTACTGCTTCTAGAAGAGGGCATTCAGCTTTTGGACAATTCTGCTAAGAAATTTTTCGTGACATCAAGCTTAAATTTACATCTTTTGTCTTTTGCCTGGGCAAGACTAACCCCTCCGTTTCATGACAGTGCTTCAAGTCTTGGAAACTGCTGTCATCCCCTACCTCCAAACTCCCATTCATGCATTTTTTTCCCTCCAGATTAAATATTTCCAGTTCCTTCAACCCATCCTCATATATTCAAGACATTCCTTCATCCGGGTTGTCCTCTTTTGGACATTGTTCAGCTCAGATTTTCTTAAACTATGACTGTCAGAACTGAACTCAAGACTCCAAATAAGATCTGATGGGGCAGAGTATATATAATAGGGCTATCATTTTTCCTTCTCTGAAAACTGAGACCCTCTTCAGACAGCCCAAAATTACATTAGTTTTGCTGACTGCTGCATTATACCACTGACTGCCAGTAATCTTGTAGTCCCCTAAAACTCTCATACCTTTTTTTAGAACATTTGCTGCCTAGTCATACCTCTTGCATTTTATACCTGTGAAACTAATTTTTTCATGCCCAAGTACAAGACTTTTACATTTAACCCTATGGAATTTTATCTTATTATATTCAGCCCAATGCTAACCTGTCAAGATCCTTTTAGAAAAAAGCTCCATCATCTAATGCCTTAGGTTTGTTTCATTTGCAAATCTGATGTGCTTACCATCTATTCCTTTGTCTTTATCATTGATAAAAGCGAAATGGCACAGAATCAAGTACAGATCCCTAGAAGACTCTCTGCTATGTTGACAAATAGCCATTAACAGCTCCTCTTTGAGTCTGGCAATTCAACAAGTTCTGAACCCATCTAATTATAATACATAATCCATATCTTTCATTTGCTCCATTAAGATATTTAATCAGATACTTTATCAAACTCTTTGTCAGAATCTACGCAAATTGTATCCAAAGCATTCCTCACTATTTTGGTAATCATGTCCATCAACTGGAGAATAACTGCATATATCACAGTAAATGAATGAAATAAAAATTATTTTGCTATAAGAGATGATGAAAGCATTTTGGAGAAATTTGAGGAGGCTTACATGAGTCCACGTAGTGTATAGTGAATAGAAAAAGAAAATAATTTATACTATAATATAGTAATAAATCAACCCTGAGAAACAACAATTCTGAAAGATCTGGAAATTCTGAACAATGCAATGATCAGACACCATTCCACAGGACTGAAGATAAAGAATACTTCTGACTTCATCACAGAGAAATAATAGACTAATATGCAGAATGAGACATACTTTTTGGATGTGGCAAATGTGTTTGTTTTACTTGGCTCTGCTTATGTTGTTACATGGTTTCATAGTTATTTTTTTCTAGTGAGGGTGGGACAAAAGATGGAGGGAGAAAAACAGTATCTGATAATATGAAAAAAAACATTAAAAAATGAAAAAAGGATAGTCTGGCATGACCTGTTCTTTGGTCCTTTGTAATTATCTCTTCCATTTCTAGATTTTTACCAAACTTCTCTATAATAATCCATCCAGAAGTTTTTCAGAAAAAAACAAGAGGAGATCTACTTGTTAGAGTGATTGATATGATTGATGTTTTAGGTAAAGATTGGCGAAGATGACCTCTGCGGTGCCTGAAAAATCGGAAATTCTATATTTCTATAGAAATAAGAATAACATACACCTAGTTCTTCCTATTTCAGTTCACACACATATACAATCACTGTAAAATATCAGAGCTATACCTTGATGAAGGTGGCACAACTGAGAATGTTCTTTTGAGTAATAAAATTTCACAGTGGATAGAGCATTCAGCCTAGAGTTAGTTAGACCTGAGTTCAAATTCAGCCCCAGACACTTACTAACTGTGTAACACTGGTCGAGTCATTTAACCCTATTTACCTCAGTTTCCTCATCTGTCAAAAGAGCTGGAGAAAGAAGTGGCAAACCACTCCGGTATTTTTACCAGTGAAAACCTAAAAGGGATTCATGAAGAATCTGACATGTCTACAATGACTGAACATCAATATTAAAATTTAGAGGGCTATTTACAACTCTTGTAGTCATTCAGAACTGTGACTGAAATATTTATCTATTTAGCAAAAAATAAAAGTAAAAATGTTACACTTACTTTTCCTCACCTAAAAGGTGCAGTGGATAGAGCATGGGATTTGAGGTCAGAATCCTGTCTCAGAAATTTACTAACTATATGACCCTGGGAAAGTCACTTAGCTTCTCTGTGCCTTAGTTTTCTCATTTGTAAAATGTGAGTAAGAACTCCTACCTCACAGACTTGTTTGTAACAATCAAATGAGTTAACATGTACAAAGAGCCTTGCAAACTCATAAATGCTAGCTAATGCTATTACCTAACAGAAGTTGTATCCCTGCCTTGAGATAGCCTAGAATCTCTGTCCCATGGTATTTTAGAGGTCTTCTCCCATACCTTAATTAATCTGTTTAAAAAAAATGTTGATTTTAGAGCACATTCCATGCTACTTGCCTTGCTATTCTTGACATTGAGTGCAAAAATTTCTACTTATGGCTTTACAATTGTTTCAGCACTATGACCATATCATAGAATGTAGAGTATGAACTCTGAAATCATAAAGTAATAGATTTAGAATTGGAAGAGACTTTAGAGACTTTTGAGTCTGGGTCTCTCATTTAACAGAATAGGAAACTGAGACAGAATAAGTCATGCCCAGTATCATAAAGCTAATAGGTGTCTGAGATATTTGACTCCAAGTCCACTGCAGGTAGGTGACTCAGTAGATTGAGCACCTTGAGCCTTGAGTCAGAAGGATCTGAATTCAAAGCCAGTCTAAGACACTTACTAGCTGTGTGACTCTAGGCAAGTCATTTAACCCTGCTTCCTCAGTTTGCTCATCTACAAAATGAACTAGAGAAGGAAATACAAACTACAGTATCTTTGCCAAGAAAACCTGAAAAGACTGTTGAAGAGTCCAACTAAATAACAACGTAACTGCCATATTCAGTACATCATCCTGTCAGAGGACTTAGGTCCTGATTCAACTGCTTACTCCCTATGTGCATGTCACTTAATATACCTGGTCTTCAGTTCCCTTAGGGGGCTGTTTTAGATAATCTCTGGAGACATCTGAATCTCGATCTACATCAGGTTGGAAGTCTGTTGTAATAAATAAGACTTCTCAGACTACAATAAAGAGATTCCCATCAGTCATCAATTGTGACCAGATGCTAAGTACAGTAGTAGTGTTTCAAATTCAGGAATGTGTAACTTAGATTTGGAGATAACAAAGAAAGATCTGGAATCTTTATAGTTTTGAAAATAAAAGACATCATTTACCAGTAAACAAAATAAAATAGAAAAATTCATGGTGTAACTGTCAGCTAATTTTTGAAATTTAAGAAAAAGGGAATATTTCTTTCATTCTCAGAGAGACATGTTGGGGGAAACAGAATAAGCCTGGAATCCAAAGTCCTCCCCCAACTTCCAGTTCTGCTCTGTAGCAGCTGTGGGACTTCAGACAAGTTTTGATATGTTTTTGATCCTTGACTTCCTCCTATGTAAAACAAGGATAATTAAACTTAAATCAAGATTCAATCCAAGGTCTCTTCACTCCAAATCCTTTGTGCTCTCCACTATATCCTGCTGGGCCATTCACTGGTACCTTAGAATAAATAACAAAATATCAACAGCATTCTTGAATTTATAAAGGAGAGGAAAGAAGAAATTAACTCATATATAGGAGGTTTTCCTATTTGAAGTGTTGACGCATAAAACACTTAGAGACTATTTGCACGGTACCGGAAACAAGAGTCAGCTAGACACTATATATGCATGCAAATATGGTTTATTTTTTCAGTCCTGGTTCTTTAGCATTCTCAGAATGCTGAATGGGTTTTCCTGGGGGAAGGAAAAAAACAGAAACAAAAACAAAAACAGCAGTGACCAAGGCAACTAAGATCACAAAGTATCCACCACGTAAAACGTTGAGAAAAAGAACTGTCCTAGGAATCGATCACTTTCTACACGTGTGACCTTGGGCACACATTAAATTCCTTGAACTTCACTTTCCTCTCCTGGGCCTTCACCTGTCCAATGTCTTGACTTTTGTCTTGCCACAGGACTTTGTTGACTCAGGAAGAGAAAGTGAGGCTGAAGACTTTGTGAAGCTCTGCCCCACTGAAATCCAATTCTCATCAGGACATGACCCTTGTGATAGATTTGGTCTCAATGAACAAACTGTAAAGGGATGAATTAAAAGACCGTTAAGGTTCCTTCCAGCTCTTAATCCACAATCTTAAGCATAATCACCCTGAATGGCTTTCTTTTCTGTCATAGTCTAAGAACTTAAGATGCATCATTATAGTGGGTAGAGTCAGCCTCAAAACCAGTTCCATCTCTGACAAATACTGGCTATGTGATCTTGAGGGAATAATTTCAACTCTCAGTACTCTTTAAACTCTATAAAACACCTGCACTGTCAGAGAAAGTCCCCTTATCTGGGAGGTCCCTATATCAGTGGAACTGCAGTTGCATCCCAAGTCACTTAATGAAGTCTAAGACTGAAACTTGTATGTATGTGTGTGTGTGTGTGTGCATGTGCATATATGCACACACATGCAACTGTAGGTAAATATCCAGCCACAAAAGTAAGATGATGTTTGAAATGGTTTGGGAAATATTCTAGGAATATTGTGCTCTGGAAGCCCTTTTCCGCTATCCTAAATATTATTATAATGGCAAAAATGAGTATTCAGGGCAGTTTTGATGAGGAAACAAGTCAGAGAATATAAATATGGAATCTTAGGTGAGTATAAGGGTGAAGGGGGTAAGTGCTTTGGTGCCATGCTTAAGAGTGAGATTTGTAAACTAATCGTATGTTCAAAAGTCTAAGATCATTTTTAGCATCAACTGATAGAATCATCCTTTTATCACTGGCTTACTTGAGTCTCCACCCAGATGCTAGAAGTATGGGTGCACGTTAAATTCCTTGAACCTCACTCTCACCTTTGCACCTGTTCTGATCCCACATATAAGCACTAAGCCATTTCCATAGTTCATTATAACCTAGGAACAGCTCGACTCCACAGTATATTATATCAAAGAAGCAACCTTGAAAGATGAGAATTTGCTTTTGCCTCTTGGAGAGGGTGAGTGAAATTGGGCTGTTATAGTGTAGCGGAAAATTGACTCTCAAGTCAGGATATCTAGATTCAAATTCTAGCCCTAGGACTAGCCCTAGGACTTATATGACTTTAGGCAAGTTCCTTGGTCTTTCTAGGCTTAAGTATTCTCATTTGTAAAATGAAAGGCACAGCCTACACAGCACTGAACCTAGAATCAGGAGGGCTTAGGTTTAAATCTGGTCTCCAACACTCCCAGCTGTGGGACCCTGAGCAAGTCATTTGACTTCTGTCTACCTTTATCTACAAAATGGGGAAAGAGCATCTATTTCCTAGATCCAATGAAATAATATTTGTGAAAAATTTTGCAGACTTGAAGTGCTATATATATAAATTCTAGCTAGTATTACTTACTTGTTATTTTAGTCTCAGCCTTCAATACAAGTAGGTTACTTTTTCTTAACTATTCCTTGATCAAAGTTACAATTAATAAATAAGTGCAATTTGAAATAAATCCATGGAAATGAGTTTTTCAATTTCAGGAAAGTAGTGTGGCACAAGAGAAAGGGAAGGGAACAGACATTTCTATAGCACCTACTATGTGCCTTGAGTTACGCTAAGTGCTTCACAGATATTCTATCATTTGGTCACATCACAGTGGGTGCATTACTAAGTTTGGAATTATAAAACCTGGATTGGTATCCTGGATCTATCATTGAGTTCCTTGCATGTGAGTGAGTAACAACCCCTCTGAGTGGCAATCTTCCTACTTTGTTAATGAGAATAGCAACACTCAGGAGACTGAATAGTCAGCATTAATCAGAAAGAACTGGGTTAAAGTAATGGACTGATTGAGAATGGACACATTCTGGCTAGGTACCTTGAGGAAATCACTTAATCTCTAAGTCCTTCAGACAATTCTCAGTTTAAGACTAAAAGTCACCATCCAGTACCATCTGTAGTGTAGAAGCTTCTCACAAGGAGCTCCATATCTCAATTTAATCAGAGGTCTGGTTCAAAAAGCAACAATGATGAAGAAAAAGAAACCTAACAGTAATTCTATGTGTGAATTGCTATAAAAGACATTATTAAGATCATGGCACAGTGAATAGAATATTGGACCTGGAGTCAAATCTGCTTCAGAAACTTATTAGCTATATGACTCTGGGCAGGTTACTAAGTTCTGTTTACCTTAATCTGCAGGAGAAGGAAATGGCAAACCTTTCCAGTATCTTTGCCAAGGACACCCAACAGTACTGAGGTGATATGTTCCATGAGGTCACAAAGAGTTGGACATGACTGATCTACTGAACAATGAACATGACTTGAAAATGATGTGGAATGGTCATATTATAAGACACGTACATATCCATGAAGTGTTAAAAGAATCAAAGGAAGTTCTTTATGATAGGTGGACTTTCAAGAGAGAATTTATGGAAAGGTTGAAAAGGTATGGATAGATTGCAAGTGGAAGAATTCAATTAATTTCCATTCAAGTCAATACATATTTATAAAGTGCAACTTTATGCAAGGCAGTAGGACAGGAGTTGAAAATTCAGGGACAAAATTAACAACAGTCTCTTATGTCAAGTGAATTGTATTCTGCTTGGGATGATACAACACATACTTTGTGACCATGGACAAGTCATTTGATTTCTCTGAACTTCAGTTCCTTTATGTATAAAATGAAGGGTTTGGACCTCTAAGATCCCTTTCAGTTCTTAATTAATGAATCTCAATCAGTCAATAAACATTTATTAAGTACCTACTGTGTCAAGGCACTGGGCTACGCATTGAGGGTACAACAAGAGGCAAAAGACAGTTCCTGACTCCAAGGAGCTTGCATTCTAATCTATGTAAGCAAGTGAACTAAAAAAAGTACATACAATACAAAGTCATGCAAAGTAATTTCAAAAGGGAGAGGGTGCTAGTAATTTCGAATATAAGTTCCTTAAGGGTAATAACTGATTCATTTTTATCTTCTCATGACCAATAATTTTTCACAGTGTCTTATACAGATTAGGAACTTAAGAAATGCTTGCTGAATTGAAATGAATCTGTGGAAGAAATAACCACACATTAGATAAAAGGCAAATGTCTTCTTTCTGTTACAGTATAAGCTCCTTGAAGGCAAGAAGCATTTTTGTCTTTATATCTTTATGACTTGAAGAGCCTCCACGTAGAAGAGAGTGGTTAATAAATGCTTGTTGAATTGAAATGAATAACAAATCCATGAAAATAACTAGGTAACAGTGCTTGGACTCTTGTCCAAAGAAACTGTATGAATACAAGCAATCATTTTTGTTATTAAGACAAAAACCTGGGAGAACTAATCAAGTGGGCAAGAATTTTATGAAGTAGTTGATTCCTAATATAGAAAGAACCCAAATCACTTCAATTCCCAGGAGGAAAGACCATGATCTAAATCCATCTTACTATCTACATCCCTCCCTGAAAATATAACTACAGTAATAAATACCTAGTATTTCTAGAAAGAGGCCAGTTCCTTTATCTCATCTGGCACTGTATAAAGTTTAAAAAAAAAGTTAGAATTCTGACACTATCATTTGATCTTGTCATGATTTTAAAGGTTGGTTTGAATTTGCCTTTCTATAGAACTGTTGAAATAAAGATGTAGCTGACTTAAAGACTTTTCTACCCACTGAGAAAAAATTTCCTGGAGCTGACCCAAGGGACTTGGAACTAAACAATGAAAATCAATGAAATTCTAATCAATGAGAGTTCTTAGACACTTCAAGAAGGGAGCTACTATTGGCCTAAACAAACTCCATAAAATATCCCTAAATAATCTGCAGCACTGAGCAAAAGAGTAGGATATTTTAAGAACTAGTCTGACCCTCTTCAGTGATCTTTCTTTCTCAGAGTGCCACTTTTTTTTACTCTTTATGTTAGGTTTCTGACATATAACTAACCACAAACTCTTCTACCATGCTAGGAAATATAACTTACATATTGAACATGCATTTTTAGGGTCACTGAAAGCTATTAGCAAATCCTAGTGACTCTCTGAGTATCAATTTTTGGGGATACATTTGCCCAACATATTATTTAGGGAAGATATCGATAATTAGACTTAGTCTCAGAGCCTTCCTATTAATTACTATTGTCTCACTTGGAGTAAGTTCATTAACCTCTCAGGGTTTCAATTTCTTCATCTGTAAAATGGTGGTGGTGGTAGATCGACCACGTGACTTTCAACTCTAAATCTAAGATCATTGCCATCCAACAAACTAACACTTGATTTCAAGGTAAGAAAGGAAATATTTAAATATTCAAAACTCGGTTTGGACAAGGGGAAAAAACATATAGAATGGAACAATTGTGGAAGGATCTCTATCCTGTTACAATTTCTAGAGATCTTGTGAGTAGATGGTAAGAAGAGACTTATAAATCTCTCAAATATCAATTTCAAAGAAGTTAGAGGAGACGATGAACTATATACAGCAGTATCCCTCCAACAATCAAGAAGGAATCATTCCCAGAGGGAAAAATAAAAGGTAAAAATCCATCAAACACAAAGCCCACCCCTCCCCTTTCCTTAATTGGCAGCCGCCAGAGGTAATCAAAAGACCCAAAGTGCCCATTATGTATGACTGGATCCAACACTAAAGGGTCCACAAATCAATTAATTAATAAAAGGGGAAATTAAAAATGAGTTGGGAGAAGAATTTTATTGTATTTTAATAGGAACTTGTCTGTTGTTTCAAACCCCAAGGTGACTGGACTCTAGTCTGAAACAAAGGGAGAACCTGGAAGTATGAATGAAAAGTCATAATCCTAAATAACCTATTGAAAATCAAAAATCCTTAGTTGGGGTCCCTGAAGACTCATTCACAAACTCTCCTCACTACATTGCATTTCTCACAAAGGGCCTTCCTCCTCTGTCCTCTACAGTTGGTGGTTTCTTATTTTGGGATTTTGAAACTAAGTGACCAGTAGGTGGCAATATGGGCTAACAAAACTTCAATTTTATCTTCCCCAAATGCAAATGGAGGCTCTATGGAAGGCAGTCTTTATTGTTTTGAATCTGACCTCCCGTTCCATAGATTTTTGGACAGTAGCAATAATAAACTGTAATAGGAATCTCTCCCAGGTAACAAATCCAGACTCAGTAAAACCTTGACTAGATATGGCCTGTTGTTTACCTAATTCTGGCCAACGTTAGGAATCTTGCCTTCAAGTTCACTGTCTGGTGAATTTCACCCTCCTTGACCCTCCATTCAATTGGTAAACAACAAATTAAAGCAATTTACAGACAATCAAGGGAGACCAGTGACCCAAAGCTACATCTCATTAAGGGAGGATAGAAAGCTATATATTGCTTCCATCAATTTCTCTTTTCCTGTAGCTTCCAAAATGTAGAATTGGGAGAAAATGCAGGGATAACTAGGATCATAGATCTAGAATGGGCCTCAGAGGTGGTTTAACTCAATCTTTTCACTTCAGAGATGAGGAAACCAAGGCCAAGCAGGTTAAGTGGCCTGCTCAGCTTCAGAAAGATAGTGTCCGGTGGGATTGGATTTTAGGCCCTGTGATTTTTGAGTTCAGTATGCTTTTATTTATTCCTGATTATTATAACAAAACACAAGGCAAGCTTTTTCTGTTGCTTCTTTGCCAACAGCCTTCTGGTCAGGACTTAAGTACATTCTCTTAACCGATTTTATTTAACTTAATCCCTACCGCAAAGACTTGGGGAGAACTGAATTGCAGAAAGACTCATAGGATGATAGGTATTTGCTTCTTGTCTGCAAATCTCAGGAAAGACTCTTTAAAAAAGCATAATATTCATTTCAGGACAGCATAAAGGGCTCAAGTTCCTACAGAGACAATTTCTTTTCTTCCTTTTCTTCTCCCAAGTGGCAGATGAGTGGGTGAGAACCATTCTGTTCACTTTTTCTACATCTCATGTCCTGCCCCATTCCCACATGTCTTCATTTTGGAAAGTGAAATAGGCATGAATTGAGGATATCTTTAGCTTCTCCCTACCCAAGTGCTAAGCTATAGCAGACAAAAATAAAAAAGTTAAAAGAGCATTAGACTTTTATATTGAGTTTCATGTTCTAAATTTAACTTCTACCAGGAACTTAGATTATCTATGGGGTATATTTCCATATCAAGTTAACAGGTAAAGTCAACAAGCATTTATTAAGCAACTACTACATACAGGCACTTTTTTAAAGTCTGAGAAGACAAAGAAAAGCAAAAAACAGCCTCTGCCTTAGAACATCTCATAGTATAATAGAGGATGCAACACGCAAACATCTATGTACAAACAAGATATGGTATAGACAGGATAAACTGGATATAATCTCAGTGGGAAGGCATCAACATTAAGGGATGGGAGGAGTCAAGAAAACCTTTTTGCAGAAGGTGAGACTTGGAGGAAGTAAAAGAGAGAAGGGATGACATTCCAGATATGGTGGGCAGCCAGTGAAAACGTCTGGAGTCTGAGTAGAGGGTGTCCTATGTGAGGAACAGCAGGGAGACTATGTCACTGGAACATGTGGAGGTAAGTAAGGTTCAATAAGACTGGAAAGATAGGAAGGACTCATGTTATAAATATTATATATTAAAATTATAGAAATTATACATTTTAAAAGCTAAACAGAAGATTATGGATTTGCTCATGGAGGGAATAGAGATCTACTTAATTTTTATTGAATTGATGTGTGTGTATGTGAGAGAGAAAGAGAGAGAGAGAGAGATGGTTAGACCTCTATTTTGGGAAGATCACTTTCATAGTGATCACTAATTGACCTCTTCTGTTTAATAGGTAAGAACTACCAGAATAGTTGGAAAATGCTTTGTCCAAGTTGATACCTAATTTAGGAAGTCTGAGCTGTGTTGTAATCCTTTGATTTCTTAATAATACTTCAAAAACTTTAACCTTATTAATTAGGATGCAAAACAGAGCTTTGTGAATTTTACTTTAATGGGGATGGAGAATACAATTTAGGAATAGGAGATTGAAAGTGGGAGACAGATAATATACTCCACTATCCTCTTTTACTGTTGGGGAAACTGAGGCCCTGAGTTCTTAAATGACTTGTCCAAGGTCACACAGATAGAGTTGGAATTGAAGCCCAAGTCCTCTTTACTCTTAAAGCTATATTCCTTCTACTTCAATATGCTATGTCTCCTTTGGAGGAATCTGGCTCACAGAAAGAAGGGAGCTCTACATGTATGTAGCAAGCTTGACTCTAGAAGTGCTTATCTTGAGAGGGACGTATGACAAAGTCTGTGTGGGGTTGTGGAATGCCTGAAGACTCATGCAGGTCAACTTCCTTGTTATTAGTGGGTATGCCCTACTGTTCCAGAGCAAGATGATGATGATGATGACGAGAATAGCATTTCTCTAGAACTTAGATTTGCGAAGGGCCTTCCAAGTCCTCCTTTGATCCTCCAATAACCGGGGGGAGGGAGGATAGATGTTGTTATTAGTGTTCCAATTTTACAGATAATGTAGCTGAGACAGAGGCTTATCCCTTTGTAACAAAAGAGGTGCTTAATAAATGCTGAAATATTGAATATTAATTCCACTTGGATTGGACTTTTTTCATATTCCCTTATCACATATCTAAATTTTTAGCAACATACCAGGAGATAAAAATACTAGAGAAGACTACAAACCTCTGTTTTGTATGTGTCATACAACAAAGGGAAGGAAACACATGTATGTAACAACTGTGGCCACAAAAGGGGAGGGAGGCAAACAGACAGACGGTGTATGAGAAATACAACTAATTCCCCCCCCCTAAAAATGGAAGGGAAAGGAAGGGATGAGAAGGAGAGAAAAAATATAGAATTCAAAAATTTTTAAAATGAATGTTAAAATTTTTTTACACAGTTTGAAAATATTTAATGAAAAACATACTGATAAAAAATTTAAAGATCAAGTGCAAATTCAAGAAAGGAAAAAAATTTAAAACTTAAATGCACTATTTTTTTCAAGGAGAAGAAAAGGGAAAAAATTGAGTAGATTGTCAACTGTCCCAAGTAGAATTTAAAAAGAAAACTGTTGTTCTCTAGCTGAGAGAGCCCTAATGTGCTCTGGCAAGTCTTTTCCCATGTATAAGACTTTGCCCTGGCACAAACCTATCTACTTCACATTTACTGTGAGAAGGTATGACCAACTGGCTATTGCCACCACCAACTGCAGGAGCAGCTGGTCGAATACATTTCAGCAGAGAATTGTAGTGAAGTGCGTAAATCCCATACGGAGAGGCAGCGTGCGTAGCTATCATCAGCCTTTCGGTGCTATTTTGGGAACAGTCTTATCCAATTCTCCACCTCCTGTGGCTGTTTTTCTACTCCAGGCTCTCCTTCCCCCTCCCTGACAAACTCAGATACTCAGGAGGGAGTGATCAATAAAATGATCAGACAGCCCAAGGGACCTAGCAAAAGACTGACATAACAAGATAGATTCAAGAGTGATACACATTGTGTATAGGATGATTAGGGCTGGTAAACCTTTCAGCAGATGCACCGAGATGGATTGAGGGAGAACAGGAAACCAGCAGAAAAAGGGGCAAAAATTGTCAAGAGGGTCTTTTGTGCTTCTTTTTCCCCACTTGGTTGGAGGGTGGTTAGTTTGAGAATTTCGCTGGTAATTTGTTGTCCTGTACTCCAAAGTGCTTCATTTTCTGCCTCAGCTTGACTAACCTTGATCAAAACAACAGTCTCTAATTACTGTTGAGTGTTATTGACAAGATAGGAAAGAATGTTGAACTCTGAGTAGGTGATAGATCTGGGTCAACTGATCTTAACAAAACCAGCAGATCCAGAAATGAACCACGGTCCTACCATGGAGTCTTTAGAGGTTAGTCACCTAGCTATCATGTGGTTACAAATATCTACATCAAGAGACAAGCACACACTTACAGGCAGGATCTCACTTTCCCATTTAAATATGGTGCTTTATTTTGATTCAGCCATCATGGGCCCCATTTTCCCTACTTCTGTATCTATCTTTTCCAATCACTTAACATTTGCCTTCTGTGAAGCTTCAAGTCACCTCATCTAAAAGAGTGGTAACATCACGTATGTGGCTAACTTACTGAGAGACCTTCTGTAATAAATGTTCTCTATCTTTATGGAACATCAAGTATCTCATCCATTTCAAATGGTCTCTGCAATAAGTCTGTCTTCTTAGTCTTTTGCCAGAGCACAGATGTGTGTGTGTGTGTGTGTGTGTGTCTGTGTGTGTGTGTGTGTCTATGTGTAGGAAGGGAGGGAAGGAGAGACAGAGAGGCAGAGACAGAGACAGAGAGGAAGAGGTTTAGTTTGCTTCTTCATGACCCTACTTGAGGTTTTCTTGGCAAATATACTAGAGTGATTTGCCATTTCCTTCTGCAGCTCATTTTATAGATGAGGAAACTGAGACAAACAGGGTTAAGTGACTTGCCCAGGGTCACACAGCTAGTAAGTGTCTAAGGTCAGATTTGAACTTTTGTGTCTCCCTGATTCTAAGCCTAGTGCTCTATCCACTGTGCCAACTTGTGGCCCCCAGATATAGATAGAGGGATAGATAGATAGATAGACAGGCAGAGAGATACTCAGACAGATAGATAGAGACAGAGATAGAAATAGAGATAGAGACAGAGACAGAGACAGGGATAGAGAGAGATTATCCCCTCAGGGAGTAGTAACTGGTAAGAAAAAAAAGTCTGATTCTCCTAGGCAAGACCCTAAGCTATGTCAGGTGTAAAAGGTATTACACCCCATACACGCACACATCAAAAAGTTAAAAAGTACATTATTGTAACAGATAAGGGGATGGAAATTTGAACAATTAAACTTTCTATTGATATATATATGCATATACACACACAAAGAATAGAAGTGGTTTTAACTAAAAAATTATTTGCATATGAAATACTTCTAAAAGAAAATAATTTGGTGATTACTGATTCAACATATATGAAATTGTTTAGCGTCCTTTAAAGATGTTATCGGTTACACAGCGTAGTAGGAGTCATTGGATCTTGTGATCTACATGAGACGTAAAATTGAAAACAGATCTTGTGATCTACATGAGACATAAAATTGGAAATAGATCCTGTGATCTACATGAGACGTAAAATTGAAAACAGATCTTGTGATCTACATGAGACGTAAAATTGAAAACAGATCTTGCGATCTACATGAGACGTAAAATTGAAATCAGATCTTGTGATCTACATGAGACGTAAAATTGAAAACAGATCTTGTGATCTACATGAGACGAAAAATTGAAATCAGATCTTGTGATCTACATGAGACGTAAAATTGAAATCAGATCTTGTGATCTACATGAGATGTAAAATTGAAAACAGATCTACATGAGACGTGAAATTTGCGTTGATGGCATCAAATGATTCTCTTGAGGATTAAGCACTTTCTATACACTTAAGACTGAGTGCAGAAACCTTGGCAGACCTCATTATTGAACATAGCTACAAAATTTTCTGTAGCTACAAAGTGACCTTTGTTCTGAGTACTTAATTATCTAGACTCATAAAGATCATTAATTATAGATTCATTATAATAACAGCTATCATTTACATAGTGCTTTGTAAATATCATTTCATTTTATTCTCACCTCACCAAGAGGTAGGTGCCATTACCCAAATTTGACAGATAAGGAAACTGAAACAGAGAGAGATTAAATGACTTGCCCAGGGTCATGGCTAATACGTCTGAAGCTGAATTTGAACTTAGGTGTTCCTGATTCTGGGTCCAACACTCTATCTTCTGTACCACCTAGCTTCCTCATTGGGAAAAAGTAATTGATTTTTCCCTTGGCTTATGACTTTAGATACTTGTTGACATACATGTTACATTTTTTAAAATTTAAGCAATGATAAAGTTTCATCATTTCTATCAGCCCTATAATTTACCTAGATTGTCAGACACTGTTCCTTGTTACCTTGATATCAATTTTTATTGCAAAAAAAGTACTATCCAGGTCAAAAATATTTATGTGCCTCATTCTCCTTTAAAGGAGAGATGGGTCTACTACCTGCTGCATTTTCCATGGATAAGAAAACATTTGACAAAGGAAATGAAGCCAAATCTCCAAATCTCACTGGGCTGGAACCTATGACCAGAAAAAAATGAAGACCTCTGGCATGTTTTTATTTTCTTGGAAGATAAAAAGATGAGAGGCAAAAATGAACATGGAAAAATGCCAAATATATGTAGCTGGGAGTAAAGAGAAACTCAATCACCTAAGCAGTGATAAAAATTAATCAATTTTACCTCCTCTTCTTTGAATGGATGTGGATGATTGCACATCCTGAGAGACTTGGTTGATATGTAGGTTCAGTTTTTCTGAACTGTATTTTTTTTTTTACTTTTCTTATTCTTTGTTACAAGGGATTTTTTTGCTAAGTTGGGGAAGGAAAGGAATATATTACTAAATGGTGGTGATACAAAAATGAAAGATAAATAAAATTAAGAAAAAAATGAAATTTAGTACATGGGGAAATTGATTTGGAAGAAACAAATTGAGACACTTCCATAATTATTTTTTTGTTATTATTTCCTAAATAATTCAATAATAGTTTTAAAAGCTACAAAATAACAGAATAATAACATCATTTCTGCTGCCATGGGGTTATGGAGTGAAAACACTAATTGTAATCACCTTGTTCAGAGGCCCATTGGGACAATTATTTTTCATCTCTTTTCCTATATTACTTTTACTTTTTCCAACTTTATTTTAAACTTTTAAACCCACTAAACTGCTTATTAAGAATATATATTTTTTAAAATTAAAAGTTGCTATTTGTTATAAAGTCAGTATTTGCTATGAAATTAATAACTATGAAATCATATAAACAATCAATATGCCCAACAATTGCAAAATGGTTGAATGAATTATGAAATATCAATAATATTTTATAGTATTGGAATAGTATTATTTTGTATCAGATCTCTGATTTCATTGACATAGGGCACTTTCAGGGCGCAAACTCCCTCTAAAAATAGAAGTTAATAACTATTCTGCAATTTGAAGTCTCAGAAAGTTTCTTGGCGATGGGGAGGGACTTAGAGGCAGGTAGGTGTCACAGAATCCTGACTCAGACACTGAACTAGCTGTGTCACTGTGATGACAGCCTCTCTTTGCTTCACTTTTCTCATCTGTAAAACTGGGGCCATCTCTAGTCAGCCTGATGAATATCTAGTCACTGGATCCAGATGGCTCAGGAGAAGAAAGTGAGGTTGGTAACCTTGCACAGCCCTCCCTCACTCAGCACAAAGTCAAGTGAAAGTCATGTCATCATTTCTCTGATGTCACAGTCCTCTTCAAAAACAAAGGACAAACACAACAGCAAAATGAGAATAACAGCACCTCCCTCAAAGGGCTGTGACAAGTAGCAAATGAGATTTGCCATATGTATTTTGCAATGCTGAAGTACTATAAAATGCTATATTATTGATATTTTTATTACTATTAAAGACACTCAAAATGTGTTTTTCAAGTAATAAAGCATAACATATTATATTACATAACATTATATTATATATTATGTCATGGTATATAACATTAAATTATGTTATATTATATTATACAATATTAATTATATATGATATTATACTATGCTATACTATATTAATTATATTATATATCATGTATTATATTATCACTATATATGTATGTATGTACAATATGTGATATATTGCTATTACTATTGCACACCATACTAAATATTAGGGATATGAAGTAAAGCAACAACATTCTGTGCCTCAAGGAACTCATATGCTAATGGGGAAAGAGAATATGTAAACAGCTATATACATACATATATGCATGACACCTACAAAGCAAGTGACTTGAGTCTGTATCAACCTTACTCCCATACTGCTTGTCTGTATTATAATGTTATTGAAATGATAAGCATGAGGAATACAGAGAAATTTGTGAAGACTTATATGCCTCTGTCTTTCCTCTAACACAGCCACCCCTCTGGTGCAGACCTTCATCACCTTAATACTTAAGCCTATTGCAATAGTCTTCTGGTTAGACTCTTTGGCTCAAGTTTCTCCCCATTCCAACCTTAAGCCTTGGTCTGCCTATGTTCTTCTACTACTCAGTAAATTCCAGTGATTCCTCATTATCTCCAGGATCAAATGTAAAATCTTCTGTTTGACATTCAAAGCCATTTTATACCCCTCCCCATACACACCCCTCAGCTTTCTAGTCATCTTAACCCTTTCTCCCCCTACTCTATATATTCTTTGTTCCAATGAGGATGGATGACTCCTTGCTGTCCCTCCCACAAGACACTTCATCTTCTGATTGGGCATTTTATTGGCTTTCCCCTATTTGAATTCTCTCCTTCCTAATCTCTGCCTCCAGACCTCCTTGGATTCCTTCAGGTCTCAGATAAAATCCCACCTTCTACAAAGAAGCCTTTGCTGATCTCCCTTAATTTCAGTGTCTTCCCTCTATTGCTTTATCTCTAATTTATCTTGCCTGGTTAGGTAAGGTGCTTAATAGATGTTTGTTGACTGACTGACTTACATGAGGAAATATGAAACAAGTAAAGCAGAAATGGAATAAAAGTATATACACCGACTACAACTATCTAAAAAGGTAAAATTCATGTACACATGAGGAGGGCAAAGAGCAGGAGAGGACACAGAGGGAGTGATTCATAAACTACTTTGTATATTTCCTATGTTGACATTTCTTTTTTAAATGTAAATATCTTAAAAAAATATCAATTTAGTTGATTTTGTTGTTTAAAGTGAAAGAGCATGTTATTTAATTTAAAAGAAAAAATGAGAAATCAATTTGTTGAAGGAACAGAATGGCAGGCATACTGATAAGAACAACATTCCTTTTCCCCCCTCTTCCTTGATACTGAATGTTAACTTGTTAGCTTTATTTAAACCATAGCTAGGACTTGAGAGTTTTCATTGCTTGAAAAAGCACAGCAACCCGGGAAGTGCTTTATGCTTAGAGTAGTTCTTGTCTTTGATCCAAACACTTGCAGGCATTCATTAATCCTCATTTCCTCCCTCTCTTCCCTGCTGAGAGTAGATTAGTGTTGTCTACAACTCTATAGCAAGCCAAAGTGAAGACGTCTCCAAAGCAAACAGTCATCTGGGATGAGGAGAGGCGACGGTTGTACTCTGATTTCTCACTTACTCTACTTGTAAGACACGACGTTATTTTGTCATCCATCATTAACATATCATGAAATACCTGAATTCTGTGTCCTACACAGCAGAGGTGTCAAACATGGGGCTGCCACACTCTAGAAAGGGACTCAAAACCGATTAAACTGTAACTTGGAAATATTTGAAAAAAGAAATAAGTAATGCAATAATAGAACATAGATAATGTTAACGTGGTTTCATAAGTTATTATGCAAGCCCATAGGGATCCTCATGTTTGATTTAAGAGCCCCCATTTTTATTTGAGTTTGACACTACTGTCTTACAGCGGTTTGATGAGAATTTGACGATTTTTTGCAAAATGAAAATGCCCAGTTAGCTATCTGGGAAGCATTGACTTTTCATAAAGAAAAAAAATTAATAGATGATCATGTTGATACCATGTGCTACATTTCCAGGCTTGCTGATTCTACCTCCATGTATGTGTGCTCTGTCATTTCAGGCATGTTCAATTCTTTGTGATGCTATTTGGGGTTTCCTTGGCACAGATACTGGAGTGGTTTGGCATTTCCTTCTCCAGCTCATTTTACAGATGAGGAAACTGAGGCAAACAGGCTAAGTTATTTACCTAGCAGAAGTGAGGAACCTGTGGCCTTGAGGCTGCATGTGACCTTCCAGGTCCTTGGGTGCAGCCTTTTGACTGAGTCCAAGTTTTATAGAACAAATCTTTTTATTATAAGGATTTGCTCTGTGAAGTTTAGATTCAGTCAAAGAGCTGCACTTGAGGACCTAGAAGTTCCAAATGTGGCCTCTTGGCTGCAGGTTCCCCACCTCTGGTAGAGTCATACAGCTACGGAGTGTCTGAGGCCAGATTTGAACTCGGGTCTTCCTGACTCCTGGCTGGGGGTTCTATCCACTGCACCACCTACATGCCTCTATCTCTACAGTAACCCTCAAATACTTCTTTCTGCTTATATGGTTGTCACCATAGACCAGGCCCTTATCACTTCTCTCCTAGACTAATAAAAAAGATTCTTTATTAGTTTCTCTGCTTCTGGGCTCTCTCCTCTCCAATGTATCCTCCATATAGTTGCCAAAAATGTTTAATTATGACCTTGTTAATCCTTTTCTCAAAAAACCTTGAGTGGTTTCCCATTCCCAACAGGATGAAAAGTGAACTCCTTAGCCTAGCATTTAAAGGCTTTCTATCAACTGACTTCTAATTACCTTTCCAAATTTCACTTCATAAAAATCCCCTTCATGACTATATATTCCAGCCAAACTTATTTATGAGCCCCTCTCTGAACTGCATACACCATCTCCCACCTTCATGAATTCATAGAAGCTGTGGTTACTTGTTCATGGAACACACTCCTTCATCTCTGCCTAGAAGTTTTATCTTCTCTGGAGGCTCTCAAGATGCTCTGCAAAATTTTCCTTGATCTCTCCAGATGTCAGTGCTTTTTTTCTCTCTTAAATTTTCCTTTTATATTTTTTCTTTGCATATTGCATCCTCCAATCCTCACTTCCACTTCCAGGAAGGAAACAAGAATTTATTACTGCTTAGTATGTATCAGGCACCAGGCAAAGCACATTACCTCACTTGATCTCACAATATCTCTGGTGGTTAGGTGCTATTGTCATAATTCCCATTTTACAGTTGAAGCAATTGAGGCAGACAGAGGTTACGTGACTTGACCAAGGTTGCATAGCTAATAAGTGTCTGATGCCATATTTGAACACCAGTGCTCTACTCAGTATGCCAACTAACAGCCTTATTCCAGAATATAAATTCCTTGAGGACATAGACTGTTTCATTTTTGTTGTTATTTTTCCAATCTGCCTCATTAAAGGGGCCACCCCCTTCTTAAACAGGCCTATTCAATGAATGGGTGTTACCTCACCCTAAGTGAGTACCTGAATAGACCTTGGCCTACAGGCCCAGGGTTTCCCAGTGCATCCTGGGTTACCTCCAGTCATCCTGATGAAGATCTGGTCACTGGATTCATCAGATGGCACTGGAGGAGAAGTGAGGCTGGTGACCTTGCACAGTCCTCTCTCACTCAAAACAAAGTCAAGTGCAAGTCATGTCATCATTTATCTGATGGCCTGGTCTTCTTTGGCAATGAAGGATGAACACAATATTTTCCCAGTGGGTAGCATAGTTATCTTGCACATAGTGGGTGATTAAGAAGTGTTTAAATGCTTATTAAATTAAATTGAAAACTATAATTTGCACCGTTGATTTCCTAGAAAGAAATGACATAATTTTAAGTCTCAATAATCACTTTTGGTTCAGCCTTTCCTCCCTCCACCAAAAATAATTGAAAGTTGCATTAGAAAACCTGATCAAAGTATACGTATTTTAAATACATACATATATATATAATCCCTCTAAGCCTTCTCTGATTCTCTGAGCTAGAACAACTTCACATTTGTATCTTATATTAAAATTATTTGTCTACATATCTACATCTAGTCTGGAAATGAGTTAGATAAGACAAGAGTTCAAATTCTGTTTCTAACATTTAATAGCCCTCTCACCTGAGGTAAGGCAATTAACCTTTTAGGAGATGTAAAAAAATGCTATAATACCACTCAGGGTTATTATGCATCTCAGAGGTCTATATAATATATGATGGACATATGTATATGTATGTATATAATATGTATACATATACACACATATGTGTAAAACTATGTAAAAATCCCAAAGTGCTTCTAGTGCTACATACCTGTTATAATTACCATTACTTATCTGATTTTTATAACAGCATATTATACATACTAAATAATATTATGTAGCATATATAATAATTCACTGATAATAAAGATGGTAGTGATAAGCTTCATGAGGTCCGAGAACTCTTCTTGTAACTGCTAGATAGCTATCACAGAACTTTGAACATAGTAGATATTCAATAAATATTTATTCAACTGAAATTCATTGATAATTTTGATGATTATTTCAAAGCCAAGTATGGGAGAAAAGCAGCTTAGAGAAAAAAATAATGTTATTACTATAACAAGAATTTCTATAGCATTTCAAGGCTTGCAAAGTGGTATGCATACATGTTTTATTTATCTTCAAAAACATCCAGGAAGGTAGAGGCTGTTATTTTCCCCATTTTATAGATGAAAAAACTGAAGCGAACAGAGGGTAAATAACTTGGCCAGATCACACAGCTAGTAAATATTTGAAGTGGGATTTGATTTAAGGTCTTCCACCTTATTGTCTGTATGATATACAACTTGTGGTACTTAAGAGGATAAGTAGGAAAAAGCAAATCTGAGCCCCAGGCAAAGACTGAAGTTTGTTCCCTGATGCATTTGAAAATGTTTCCTGGATACTGATATTTCAGGCTTTGAATCTTAATTATCACACTTGAAATCACAAGAGAAATGCCAGTATACCATTGTACATTAGAAGAGTTTAGGATAAAAAAAATGTGTGTGTGTGTGTGTGTTTAAGTAGGCAGTGGTATAGATTAAGCTCCTGCCTCTGACACATCCTAAATTGCTTCAGTTTCCTCATCTATAAGATGAGTTGGAGAAGGAAATGGCAAACCAGTATTTTTGTCAAGCAAACTCCAACTAACACAACTGAAATGACTGAACAACATGTAATTAATCATTGCTAATGAGTTTTAGTTAATAGTTTATGATAGCAATGATGATGGTTAGCATTTATGTAGCACAGTCGTATCCTCTCACTGTTCCAGGCAACTCTAATATCATGTTAGAGGCAAATTGAGTCTAGTCAACAAGCATTTATTATGTCCCTACTATGAGCCAGGCAAAGGGCCAAGTACTGAAGAATACAAAGAAAAGAAGAAAAAAATCCCTCTTCTCAGGGAGTTTATAGTCCAATGGCATAGACAATTTCAAAGCACTTAGATATATACACAAATAAGATATATGTAGGAAAAATTGGACATAATTGCTGCAGGGAAGGAAGGCACTGACACTATGGGACAGCAGGTAAGGCTTCTTGCAGAAGGTGGCATGTTGGCTGGGATCTAAAAGACATTCCCATACCTAGGAAATCATACAATTTGTCCCCATTCCAAAACTAGTATTTGAAAGTATCTCTCTTTTTGTACATGCCATGTATCATGGCTGAGGTGGCTTCTACCTTACATCTCTATCATCTCAGTTCTGGTTAATGAAGGAAGTCATAGAAAGATACAAAGCCCTTATCTTTTTAAGTGATACTTTCATCAATAAATTAAAAAAAAAGGAAAACATTTGTCATTATACTAAATTAATTTTCTCTATATATAATAATTACCAAAGCAAATCAGAAACTAAGTTGTGGTTATGTCAACATAATAAATGATGAATCAGCTAAGTGACTCTATAGATAGAGTGCTGGACCTGGAGAAGCAAATGAATTAGTTCAAATAGAGACTCAGCCACTTTGCAGCTGGGTGATCCTGGGCCCGACTAGAACATCTGTCTGCCTCATTTTCCTCCTCTGTAAAATAAAGATTATAATTATAAGAACATCTACCTGCCAGGGTTGTTGTACGGATAATATAGGATATTTACAAACTACTTTACAAATCTTAAAGCACTATATAAATGCTAGCCATTGTAATTATTTCTATAATATTATTTTAATAAATTATTAGTCTACTAATACTAATTATGAATTAATTATATGTTGTTGTTCTTAAGTCATTTCAGTCATATCCAACTCCCCGTGATCCTATTTGGGGTTCTCTTGGCAAAAATACTGGAGTGATTTGCCGTTTTATAGAGGAGGAAACTGAGGTAAGCAGGATTAAGTGATTCACCAAGGACCATATTTATGTATCTAGAGTCTGAGACTGGGAATTTGAACTCAAGTCATCCTGATTCCAGGGCCGGTGCTTTATCCATGGAACCATCTAGCCACTGTTAACTATATTAAATTATAATGTTATATAATATTAATTATATTAAATTATATATTTATATATCATAACTACGTTATATAGCATTAATTACAATATGACATGATTCATCATATATGCTATATATACAACATATAGTATATATTTATTAATATAATTAAACACGTAATATATAATTAATTATGTCATAGTAAATAATTACTAATTGATTATATTAAACTTACATACACTATTACTAGCATAAATCAGTAGTTTTTCCAGGCACAAAGCTGCTTACAATGTAACTCCGCAACATTTATTAAGTGCTAACTCTTTTTGTTCATTTGGTGCTAAGAGAAATATGAAAATAAATAAGATCCAGTCCCTTCCCTCATATAGGTCATTATCTAGTTTGGGAGATTAAACATAACTACAAATAACTCGTATTAAAAATTGAATGTGATTTTCACAATAGTGGTCAAGTAGAAGATGACATCATCTTTCGACTGGGGAAAATGTTGAATGATTTCCTTCATAGAAGTGGGAGCATGAGATCTGGGCCTTGAAGGATAAGCAGGTTGCAGTCATGTACAACTACTAGGATATAATTTTACATAACAATAAACACAAATATGCTTCTCTAAAGTTTATAAAGTACTTTACATATACTGTCTCATTTTGATGCTCACGATACCACTGTGAAGTAGATATTAAAAGCAATATTATCTTCATTTTGTAGACTGAGTTAATTAAATTTTGGGGAAATTTAGTAACAGATCCCCAATGACCAATGAGAGGTAGCATTGGATAATAGATGAAGAACTGGCCTTAGAATCAGAAAGACTGAGGTGTAAGTCTAACACGTACTGATCTTGTAACTCCGTGCAGGTCCCTTGGCCCTGAGTACTTCAGGCAATTCACTAAGACTAGAAGTTGCACTGATAGAGGGATTTCCTCCTCTGGGAGTTACCTGTACCAATGAGATCAAAGGTCTCAGTCTTGCCCTGTTCCCTCCACAGTAGGAGGATGGAAAAATGGGGCTTTCATAATGAGCTGCAAGTAAAACTTACTAAATCTTTTTAATCCTATGACAGCCCAAGACATTTTACAGTCTCTTCTACAAGTAAACAAACTAATTAACTTTGTCTAGGACATCCCATTCAGAGCCCTAGTCGTATTAATGTCAAATACGTTATGTATTTGTAAAGCACTTTATGGCACTCAGCTGGCAGTCATTATAATGTCTAAAGTCGCATTATCCCCTCATTGTCAGAGACTAAATTTGGATGCTGCCCATCATAGAGCCATTCTCATGAATATTACACTCGAAGTGATTATGAGCCATAAAACAAAATAATCCCTTTATGGAAGGTGTGGCTGCCAACTCCTGGAGGAGTGGTTCAGGCTACTTATAGAGAAATGCATCATTTCTCCGAAAGAGAAAACCAGAGGGATGCTTCTAAGTGAAGGCATGAATTTTCAAGAGATGAGATACAAGTGTAAAATCCTCTTGTTTTGTTGCTTAGTGATTTTCTTGAATGATCTTCCTAGTCACGTGTATGAACTCCAACAAGCAAGACATATGAAACTATGCTGTAAAATGGGTAGAAAGTTAACCTCAAAGCCTGGAAGATGGGAGTTCAAGCCCCCACCTCTGGCACATCCTTGCTGTGACACTGAAAAGGCATTTGTCTTCTCAGTCACCTAGGAAATTCTCTAAGATTGAGCTACAAAAAAGGTGATGAGGAATTTTCTTCACTTGGGACTCCCTTATGGCAAATGAAATCACCAGTTCTACCCCTCTCTCTAAATAAGATACATGATATACTGTTACAGTAATCTGATTTCAGAAAGATAAGTTTAAAACAAGAATGAGAAACTATAACTTCATATAATCTGGATCAATATTCTTCTTGAAGACTGAGAGGGGTATATCTTTATCTATATAACTTTGTATATCTATATATCCATATAACTTTACATATCTATACATATATCCATAGCTAGAGTCTATAATTAATGGTATATATCGATCCATAGATATCTATATTCATACCTATAGATATCCATATCTATTTACATATTTATAGATTTGTATGTACTATAGATTAGCTATAGACACATACTTAGAGATTATCTATATCTCTATGACATATGTAGATCTATAACTCTCTATATCTACAATCTATAGATACCAATGAATCTATACTTCTGTATATTTACATATCTATAAATATCTATAGATCTCTCTATATGTATCATAGATTAGATATAAACACAGATATATACCTATAGATAGCTATATCTATGGTTATATGTGTATATATATATATATATATGTGCTATATTTAATCTGTGGTATAGATATCTATATCCATTTACAAAGCTATAGATATCTATATCTACATAAGAATATACCTGTATAGATATCTATATACATTATAAATTAGATAGATAGATAGAGAGAGAGAGAGAGAGAGATAGGTAGAGAGATAGGTAGGTAGGTTTAGGTCTATATGGAGTGGCATAGTGGATAGAGTGCTGGGCCTGGCGTCAGGAAGATTCATCTTCTTGATTAAATCTGGCCTCACACACTTAATATCTGCTATCCTGGTCAAGTCACCTAACGCAGTTTGCCTCAATTTCCTCATCTGTAAAATGATATAGAAAAGGAAATGGTAAACCATCCCAGTATCTCTGCCAAGAAAACCTCAAATGAATTCATGAAGTCAGACAAGACTGAGCAAAAACAAAATATAGCTATATATATCAATCAATAAATGGAAAGAGAGATAAAGTTATCTAACCCTCTTATTCTACAGATTATGAAATTAAGTCCAGAGAGGCGAGATGAGTAGCTCCATATCACACAGAAGTAAGTGACAGAGCCAAGATGCGGAACTAAATTATTTTATACCAAATTCAGTGTTCTTTCCACTTCAGTACACTCTTATATTTTTACCATTTTGCTAATAAACCTCACCTGAAAGATAAGAAATAACTGCCAATTTCATTTTATGTTTAAGATTCTTAAAATAAAGAATTAAGCACTGTTAACTAATTTCGTTTAAATGATTAGTCTATTTATCAAACCATTTCTCTAGAGACGGTACAAATATAAACCTCAGCCTAGACCCTATATCTTATATTCCAAATCACTATAATCACCACAAATGAGGCTTTTCTGCATATGGACGGAGGTCTCAAAGCTAAATACAATACTCCTGCTTGTGGAATTCTGTCAAATACAAGTTTCATGACTAATTTTCAGTCTATATTTCTATTCCCAGAGCCCAGCACCTTGCCTTGGACAAAAGAGGATCTTGATAAATGCTTGGAGTAGAGTATAAAATTCAGGTTTTTAAGATGCCATTGGGGCCAGGAAGATGAAGAGTGTGGCCATATATTCTGATATGTTCTGATAGCATAACCATGTCTCTCCCTTTGCTTTAAACTTCTAAATAAAGTCTTCTGACAAAATACAAATTCCTTGTGGGTAAGGTTATTTCATTTTTTTGTCTTTGTTTTCCAAGACCTGTAAGGATTCCTGGCACATTAGTACATGCTTGCTGATTTTAATTTATTGGTTGATTTAAAAAAAAGTAAATGAGCTACAACGTATGAAATTGATTGGATAGAAGCAATATAATTCACTTGAAATTCAATTCAACAACCATTTATTAAGTGTCTACAATATTCATGATAGGGATGAGAGATAAAACAAAAATGAAATCAGTTCTTGCTTGTAGACAACTTTACCTTCTACTGATTATAAGTTTCATCAATAAAAACCAACATGGCTATTTAGAAGATATATAAGATAGTCCAATAAAGCTTTCCATTTACATGATTCTGATAATTTCCCTCTCCTAAAACCTTTAGAATATTGAAGGTAGTTTAGTCACTTCCTATATCATCTAGTCATGGATATAACTCTTCTCATTCATTTTAATTCAATAAATATTGTTTGAGTTTATTATGCTCAAAGTTCTATGAATAGTCTTAGAATTCTAGAAACCCTAAGGAATTTATTTTAGTGATATAGACCAAGAATTAAGAGATTCTATTCTCCTCCATTCCCAGATGCCCCTTGATACTGAGTTACTTGCTAAAGGAAATCAGTCAACTTTTTAAGCCTCTACAATATACTGTAATAGTAGTAGTAGCAGTTGTCATCATAGCAGTAATAGAAGTAGTAGTAGTGATAGTTATAGTGTAACAAACTGTAATAGACATAGCCATAATAGAAGATGTAATACTCATAGCAGTAGTACCAATAGCAGGGGTAATGACAGTAACTCATATTTATATAGTATTTTCAGATTGCGAAATGCCTTTGATCCCTTGAGATAGACGGTGCAACCAATATCCTCATTTTACAGATAAGAAAACTAAGGCTCAGTGAGGATAAGTTACATACTCAGGATAATTCTGTCAAGGGATGAGGAAGAGGGGAATTAGACCTGTGATGCCATACATGAACCTGTAAATGGCATCAGTGGTCATCTATTACAGTCAATCTTTTTAGCAAATGAGGAAACTGAAGTTGAGAGAATGTAATTGACTTTTCCCAGGTGACTTAGTCAGAATCTGAACCCAGATCCTCAAACCCCAGACTTCTTGAATGAATCTTCTTGTCACTGTCTGGAGTCATATAGTTCGGGGAAAATAATTGCTGCCTCTCTTCAATTTAGTCATGTTCCCACCATGCCTGCTACCCTTAATATAGAAGAAAGTAGGGACCTGACAGAGCTGATTTGCCTAAACACTGAAAATGTCACTCAAGGTTTGACTTGGAATATTATCCATTAACAATAAGATTCAGCAGAAACACTTCTAACTCTAAATGAAATTTTGAGGCAAAAGGTAACCAGAACCAAACCATGAATAAAGCTAGAGAACTGAGTATACTGTCTGGATTCTTCTTTCTGTTTTTGTCTTTGCAAGATGGGGTGTGCAAAGCTGCAATTCCTCAATAACTTATCTTAGAGAGTTGCCTGGGGAACTGAGAGTTTAGGTGAATTGACCAGGCGAACTAACGCATGTAAGAGGCAGATCTTTCCTACTCTGAGGTTAGGTCTGGATCTAATATCTTACACGGCTTCTCATTGATTAGATACTTAGGTTTAAGTTAACAAATTCTCTTCTATGAAGCCATTTGGACAATCCCCAACCCAGAGTTCAACAATTACTTTGTTCAGTAGTTTTGGGTATGTTTGACTCTTTGAGAACTCATTTGGTGTTTTCTGGCAAAGATCCTGGAGTGGTTTGTCATTTCCTTCTCCAGTTGATTCTACAGATAGAGAAACTGAGACAAATAGAATTAAGTGAATTGCCCATGGTCCCATAGCTGGTAAGTGTCTGAGGGTGGATTTGAACTCAGGAAGATGAAACTATCTGACTCCAGGCCTGGTACTTTATCCACTGTGCCACCTAGCTGCCCTCAGTGATCATATACTTTCATAAACTGTTACAACTCACAACAACATAATCTAGCTGTATTGTTACATGGCACAAAGGGCATAGCAAGCACCTTTTAATCCTCTACCATGAATACAAGTGCTATATAAAGTCCCTGAAGAGATGTCATTTTTCTCTGACATTGTTTTGAGTGAGAGCTTGCTACATAGCAGAGACAGTAGAACAGGATGTCATTCACAGCTGCAGTGCCCCAAATCTGTAGGAAGGTAGGGACATGGCAATCATGTTTCTGCTGCTCTGTGGTAACCCACTAATTTATACTTTCCAGCAAGACACTCAAAAGTGGTATAAGCCTGGTAGAATTTAGACCTGGTAGTTAATTATATCCACATTATTTCACTTATTAACTTTAAACCAATTTGTTCCTATTAGACTCCAAAGATTCTATGTGCTATGTGGCCATGGGACAGAAAACTATGTGGTGGTGGGAAGCTTTTCTTTTAAGATTCTGGCAGCTGCTAGTGGCATCAGTTCTCCCCTCCCACACTGGACTCTATCCTATCCATACCTCATGTGATAAGAATTCATTTCACAAACTCTCTTCAGATTAGATAATGGGGAATGATGGAATAACCAATTTGAAAGGGAGTCTAGGGACACCAGTGTTCTAAAGGTAGAAAATAGGCAATTATTTCTGAAATGTTTATTCCTCCCCTCCCAGACCTCTCTCCCATGGGATTCCAGTGCAACAGTAAATTAGTGTGATAATGTTCCCATTTTCTTTGCTGCTTGCTGTTGATTCACTGGAGACATGGAATGGTAATTTGTCCCCTCAAACACTGAAGATAATTAAAAATAGGCAAGTGGTTTGACCTCCCATTCATAGTAGGCACAAAAGGAAGAGATTTCCCAGAAGGGGAAAGTATGTAAAAATGTGTATAGATGACCATTTAAAATCGTGGTCATTCAGAGAGAACTGATTTTGCTGCCAAAAGTATGCTGGTTGTGTACTTAGATCTTTAATATTTAACATTCTGGATTAAAGCACAAAGTGTCATACATTTTCCATTGGCATCAAAACTGTGATGGATACTAAAGACCATCTTTTTCAATAAAGGTTGACAAAATGAGACAGTTATCTAAGATTTAATTCTAGTCCTGTTCGGCTTTCGAAGGGAAAAGATCAAGATTAATCACCAGTTTTTTTAGCAATAGTGCATTTTGAAGATAGTGACTAAAACTTATACACCAAGTGATATATTATAAAGCGTAGTTGGTTTGAGGGAATAATGTATAAGCATGGTGTGCTAATATGGGTTCATCAACCATGCACCGTGCCAGAGTAACTTCATTTGCTATTATGATGGAGCTAACACACTGGTAGATTAAAGAATTGCCACAGACAACAGTGTTCCTGAATTTTAGAGAGGCATTTGGCAATGTCTCTGTCATGCTATCCTCTTGAACAAGATGGAATTTGAATCATAAAGGGTCTTGTTAGTTTTGAAAGAGAACCCTGAATGTAATAACATGAAATTGAATAGGGGCAAATCTAAAGCCCTATGCTTGGATCAATGAAGCATTTGCGCAGGGTATAGGATGAATACCTGTGATTGGACAACAGTTTGTTTGAAAAAGATCCAGGAGCTAGGTATAGAGGTGGTGAACCCCTAGAACCCTGCTCTAGGGGAGACCAAAGGTCATGGATTGCTTAAGTTCAGAAATTCTGATGTCCACACCAAGCACTGTGCCAATGTAGTAAGACCTAGAAGTGGAGGGCTAATTGGCTACCTAAGAAGTCTCAAAGTGGTTCAAGTCAGAAAAATATAGCAGATTAATACTTCTATAGCAATCAACACTAGGTTTTGGTTTAGGCAACAAGGGGAAGAAAGGACAAAGAGAAGGAGGAGGAAGAGGAAGGGGGAAGAGGAGGATGATGGGGACAAGAAAAAGGAGAAAAAGAAAAAATAAAGGAAGAAAGATAAAGGAAGGGAAGGAAAGAATGAGAGAGAGAAAAAGTGGAAAAGAGGGATGGGAAAAAGGAGGGAAAAAGGAGAGAGAGAAAGAGAGAGAGAGAGAGAGAGAGAGAGAGAGAGAGAGAGAGAGAGAGAGAGAGCAAAGTAGGAGAAAGTAGGGGAAAAAAGAGAAAAAAATGGAGGGATTTTAGTGGATTTCCAGTTCAATGAGTCAATAGTATATCAAGACAGTCACAAAACTTGACATGAATTTAGACTTCACTAAGAGAGACTGAGTGTCCAGAATGAGGGAGGTGATATTCTGGACTCTGTCTTGGCCAAACATCTGGAATATTCTATTCCATTCTTGGAGCTACAGTTTTGAAAGGTCATTGACAAACTATAATAGATTGAGAGTCATGACAGTAAATCATGAAAGTAAAAGGCTAGGAATATTTAGTTAGGAGAAGACAAGACTTAGAAAGCCTATGTTAGCCAACTTCAAGTATTTGAAAAACTGTCTTGTGAAACAGGATCTTGGGCTTAGAGGATCAGATATGGAACAACTGATGGAAGATACAGAGAGTAGGTATTGGTTTCATATATAGGAGAACTGCCTAACAATTAGATTTGTACAAAATGGCCTGGGTTGCCTCATATGGGAGGGAGATCCCCTTCACTATATAGCTTCAAGCAGAAGCTAGATGAGAACTTTTCAGTAAAGTTGTAGTATAGAGAGGACTGGATGCCCCTTGTGATCATTTACAATAATAGGGATGTCTGATTTTGTGAAAAGAAGATTGTAGGAAATACTCAACTTTATCAGTGAAAGGTCATTTAGTCCCAAGGAAGTCTGGAATTGGTGACTCAATTATTCTTTTTACAATGATAACATGAGAATTCTGATGGTTACAAATATTGTTTTGCCTGAAAGGAAAAGCCCTGACACCAGATCTTTTGACTCCAAATCCACTCATCTTTCATCTGCACCTGTACTTACTGTAGCCTACTCATGCCCACCGTTCACATCTGTTCTCTGGAGATCCTGGCATTTCATGACTTAGATCTATATAATAATATCCTCGGACAGCTGGATAGAATGCAGTAGATAGTGTCAGGCCTAGAGGCAAAAAGATTCATACTCATGAGTTCAGATCTGACCACATTTACTAGCTGTGTGATCTTGGGCAAGTCACTTAACCCTGTTTGCCTCAGTTTCCTCATCTGGGAAATGAACTGGAGAAGAAAATGGCAAACCACTCTAGTATCTCTGCCAAGAAAACCCCAGACACGGTGATGAAGAGTCAGACAGGACTGAAACAACGAAACAACAGCAACAACACATCTCTAGGGTAATACTGGTGTTAAAATTATTGCTAATTAATGGAAGAAAAGAAATAGCATGATCCTGAAAATCCCAGCAGGTGTTTTCAAGCAGTGTTTATTTCTGAAATTCTTCCATAGATTATTTTCTTGCGATTACGAGTTTGGCCCTCAAACTATCTGAAAGGCTTAGATATATGCAAAAGTTTTCATACCATATCTTTTCCACTTAACAGTAAGCTTGTTCCCTTTACTCCAAAACTCTTCCATCTTTTGGTAATAACGAATGTCTAACTCTCTAAGAGCTATAAACACTCTTTTTTATGAACTTGTCATCATCATCATCATCAACTTACATTTAGAGCTTCAAGTTTTTAAGTTTCCCCTTACAACAACCCTATGAAAAGGGCAGTATGAGTTTCATTATTTCTATTTTATGATTGAGGAAAGTGAAGTTCAGCAATTTCCCCAAGGTCCCACAGCTAGTCCCTGTCAGAGGCAGGATTAGAACCCAGGGCTTGTGATTCTAAATTGAATGATCTCGCTGCTACATTATGGTGCATCTCCTTATTTTTTAATCCCTGTAGCAGATCTACATCAAATCCATTCACCTCTCTACTGTGACTTCTGTGTCAATGCATTAAAACAAAATAATTGTGCATATTATATTTATAAGTATTTATTATACTGAACACTTGGAATTGAAGGACCCTAGAATCTTAGCATTGTAAGGAATCTCTGGCTTCATCTATTTGAAACCTGGATGGTTTACCAGCAAAGGTATCAAGCTCAGATAGAAACAGGGGGCCTCTGAATGTACATAGGATCCCCAAGGATGCATATTGACTTAGAAAATCATATATTAACATTATCTATGTTGTATTGCATCTATTTTGTTAAATATTTTTCAATTATATATTAATCTGGTTAAAGCCCATGAGGTATATTATGGCCACATGTCCCCTCCCCACCTATCATCACCTCTGTTCTAGGACAGAGATATCAAATGAAAGTTCACAAAGAATGGTGCCCAAACAGTATAGCATAGATGATATTCACTTGTGGTTTTCTAAATCAATATACAGTCTATGGTATCTTATTTGAGTTTGATACTACTGCTCTAGAACATCCAAACAAATGCTTATCTAGTTGGTGCTTTAAATGATGGGATATCATTAGCACCTGAGACAGCTCATTCTATTTTTAAATAGCTTAAAAAGTTAGGGAAATCTTCCTTCTATTGAGTTAAATCTTTCCTTATTTAGGCCGAGACCTCTTAACTTTTTTTGTGTCATGGAACTCTTTGGCAATCTGGTGAGCCCTATAGACCCCTTCTCTAAATGTTTTTAAAATAGGATTACAATGAAAATTAAGTCAATTTTTTTAAACCAAATTTACAGACCCCAAGTTAAGAAGGTTAGGAAGCCCTGTTCTACATATTCTTTCTTGTTAATCTCATTAGCTCCATCTCTATGTAGATAACTCAGAATATACATGGAGCCTTACTTAATCTCTCCTGGAGCTTCACTTCCACATCACCAATTGCCTGTTGGACTTTTCAAACTGGATATGCCAGAGACATCTTAAACTTAGGATATCTAAAACTGCACTCCTGTAAACTTTCCCTTTTTCCAAATTTCTCTATTTTTGACAAATATACAATTATCTTCCTACTCTCCCATGTTTTCTAACCTTGGCATTGTCCTCAGCTCCTCAGTCTACCTCACCATAGGTATCCAGTTGGCTGCCAAATCTTGCCATTTCTACCTTCTCATATCAAATATTCTCACAAAAATGTCTCACTTCCAATCCCTACCAATTTAGTTCAGACCCTCATTACCTCATTAGCTATAAGAGCCTTTTAACTGGTCTCACTGGCTTAAGTCTCTCACTATCCAAGTCTACTCTAATGCAATATAATTTTCCTTAAATGCAGATCTGACCATGAGACCTTCCTACTCAGCACACTCCAATGGCCTCCCAGTACCCCTAGGACAAAATATAAATGCTTCTGTTTACCTTTTAAAGCCCCACACTACCTGATCCATAGTTTATCTTTCTAGTCACATTAGACGTTACTTTCTCTCTCCCACACTCTATGATCCAGCTAAACTGACCTTTATTCATAAATTATTCCATCTCTAAACCTGGAATGTCCTTCTTCCTCCCCCTCCCATCTGGGAGTCCTCTTTCTTTAAGATACAGTTGATGTACCATCAGACCTTTCCTGATCTCTCCAACTGCTAGTGCAGTTAAGTCAATTTATTTATTTAAGTAAAATTTAAATATTTATTAAGTAAAATACCTTAAATTCAGCTTTGTTGTTGTTCAGGCATTTTCAGTCATGTTTAACTCTTAATGACCCCATTTGGGCTTTTCTTGGCAAAGTTCCTGGAGTAGTTTGCATTTCCTTCTCCAGATCATTTTACAGATGAGGAAACTGAAGCAAAAAGGGTTAAGTGACTTGTTCAGGGTCACACAGCTAGCAAGTATCTGTAGTCAGATTTGAATTCACAAAGATGAATCTTCCTGCCTCCACAGGCAGTCTATTCACTGCATTACCTAGCTTACCCGGGGTATTTTTATACTTTAAAACAATTTCATATATTTCTTATTTTAATTCAACAAATATTTATCAAGCATCTATTATGGGCTTGATAAGAAAGAAAGCATGGCAAAGTGAATAGAGTAGGCTTCATAGCTAGGATGGCCAGGGTCCAAGTCCCACCTCTGACATGTGCTGGCTCTGTCACTTATACAAGTGGACACATTATTCAGAGATTCATACTTAGAGCAAAGCACTAATGGATAGCATTAGTCTAGATACAGAAATTTGGATACAGTCAAATGCATTTGAGGATCTAGAGAGCCACATGTGGCCTTGAGGCTGCAGGTTTCCCATCCCTGGTCTAGAAGCTGCAGAAGTTAGGTCTTTCCTTTTGGAGAACCAAATCATCATCCCCTTTCCAATTGGTTAGTGACAATCGTCTTTCCCCTAACAAGACAATCCCTACTGTCAGGAACTTAAAATATAAAAACAAACAAATAACAATCCAACCTTAACCTTATTTAATTATTAAGATTTTGATCTCTAGAAGAAAAACTCAATGTCGAATGTTTGATCCATTGAAACACAAATCTAGCTCTTAACATCATGTCTGGCTCATGATGGGCATTTAACAAAAATGCTTGTTGATTTGACTCAAAACCAATAGTAACTAGGGCTAGAAGGGAGCACAGAAGTCACCTAATCCAACCTCTTTGTTTTAAGGATGAAGAAATGAATCACCAGAATAGATGCATGACTTACCTCAAGACAAACAGGTAATAAATAAGTCCCAGAGGTAGGAAAAATAGGAAGTCTTTAAGGTCCTTTCCAAATCTAAAGATCCTAAAGAGACTGGATATTTTTTGGGAGGGGGGACCTTAAGGAATATAAACCACTCTTAATTGAATATGCCACAGTGGAACTTTTCAAAATTAAATCTTTCTTACCATTTAGTTGTTGTTTTAATCCCACTGCCATGAAACTTGAAAATGCATGGCCATGAGACCATGGGGTACAGGGGTGACAGGGGTGACAAGGCAATGCTGGTGAAAAGAGACCCATGACTTTATTAATATAGGGAGCTCCCATTATACAAATTCCATTCATGAATGTAGATTGGCAACCTGAAGTTTTAGAGAGTTATGCAGGACATATAAAAGTAAAGTGACTTGGTCACAAAGCTAGTATATATCAGAGTTTTATAGTCTGGAAAAACCTTTAGTTTTCTTACACGAACTTGTCTTTCTCTAACAAACTGTCTATTTCTCAGCTATGTCCCCTCCTCCCATCTGGCACCCCCTTACTACTGCCCTGTTCCTTTTCTGAGCCCTCACAGCCATCATTCAGGGAAGTAACCCATGTACACACATGACTTGGCCACTGTCTCTGAAGATGCTATAACCATTATCTCTTCATCAACAACAGTTACTGAAGAAGAAGGGGGTAAAAAAAATTCTTGCCACCAGTCTTTAGCATCTTCAAATGGCTCAGAATGAGAAATGGGCTTGATTTAAAAGTGGAAAGGATACTAAAGAAAATATATTACTATCTGCTGTGCCTTTGTACCTTAAGGACCAGGAAACCCTTTTATCTGCCCTGAAGATGGAACTTCTGGATATGTTGTCTCCCATTAAAATGTCATTTTCTTGACAGCAGGGAACATCTTACTTTTCTGTTTACTTTTTTACATCTTACTTATCTGCTCAGAGTGTCAATCAATTAATGAGTATTTATTAAGCATTCACTTTGTGTCAGTTACCATGTCCATTGCTTAACAAATATTTTTAATAAATACATTTAATAAATGTTTATAAAATTAATAAATTCTTATAACAATGTTTATAAATAATAAAATATATTTGATAAATGTTTTTTCATTCATTCATTCAAAGACACAGAAGTCCTAGAACATTGTGGGCTCTCTCTTCCTGCCCTGCCTAAGGCTCTACAGCAGAATCTCTACTTTTATCCCTTCCCAGCCTGGCTTTGGAGGTGTTAGTCTGAGCTCTAGTTTGAGGGAGGTTAATGGAATGCTCTACTTTAGAATTATTAAGCTTAGCTTCATCTATGGTATGTCCCAGTTTGGAGGTATTGGTCCCGGTCCCAGTGTGAGGGGTTCATTGGCTACTGTCCTAGTACAGTTCCAGTGCTTTT
Source organism: Potorous gilbertii (assembly GCA_028658325.1). Classification (NCBI taxonomy): domain Eukaryota; kingdom Metazoa; phylum Chordata; class Mammalia; order Diprotodontia; family Potoroidae; genus Potorous; species Potorous gilbertii. The sequence continues at coordinate 47,031,913 of CM053774.1, read as the reverse complement.
GGTTCCCTTGGGTGTCTGCATTAAAGACACATGACCTTCTCTTAAACACACAATATGAAGGGACATACTACCTTCATTATTGCCTGGCTCCTTTAATTCTTCTACCAGTTTCCTTTTAACGTCTATAACAGATCTTGACACAAAGCCAGGATTTTATTCAAATTTCCTGTCCTATAAAGTTGGCCCTTCATATACTATGCTATCTTACTTTTAGGATAAGTCATAAAGTGGCGAGGCAAGAGGAATCCAACAGGATTTAGAAAAAGATCTTTTGAACTCAGAACAATTGTGGATCTTCCATTATTAGAGAGAAGTTGTAAAAAAGATGTCTGACTTAAAGCTGGCAGGTCTTTGCGTCTAACCAAAGAAAAGCAAAGGGAAGCACAGAAAATATATTAAACAGGTATAATTTGACACTGACTGCAGTCAAAGAAGAGGATGGAGAGAAGCTGAGTCACTTATCCAAGGTCATACTGGTAGTAAGCATCAGACTAAAATCATGCTATTGAACAGACTTGAAATGGACTCTGCTTAAATAGAAGTTATCAAACTAGCTTGGATAATGAAATTGACAGGAAATTTGACAGCCATATTCACTATCAGTTGATGACACAATAGTTCATATTTGCATAGCACTTGACAGTTTCCAAAATCCTTCCTTCACAATGCCCATGTGAAATAGGGAGACTAAATATTATCTCCATTTTGCAGATGAAGAAACTAAGGTTCAGGCACAGTTCCTGGAACATCAGATCCTATATTACAAACCAGATCTTCTCTGGCTACAATCCTAGTCACTTTTCCACTATAGGATAGTGCTACTAGCATGTGCACTTCTCCACAAGAAAGAGGAAATGACTCGTATAAAGACTAAATGCTTCCTTTATAGAGAAGTCACAGAATCTCAGAGCTAGAAGGTAATCTAATCAAAACTATACCTTCCTGTACAGGGATTGCTTCTATAGTCAATGAACAATAAATACTCACTAAATATCTGCTCTGGACCATGCACTGGGAATGCAAAGACCCTCAGGGAGTATACATTGCACACGAGAAGATGACATCCCCAAAATAATTATCCAGACTTTCTTCAAGAGTGTGAGGGAAATCCACCATCTCTCAAGATAGATCAGTCTACCTTTAAATAATTCTTATTGACAAGTTTTTTCCCCTTATAGTAAGCCTAAATCTGTCTTTCTTCAACATCTACACATTGACTCTTTTTTAATCTCTGGAGTCAAGCAAAATGAGTCTAAACCTTCCACATGAATACCCTTTAAATGCACAAAGACCAGCCATCATCTACTGTCCTAAGCCTTCTCTTCTGGCTAACCATTCTCAATTCTTTCAGCCCATCCTCACATTACATGGCCTCAAGTAATGAGGCCCTTCTTTGCTGCCCTTCCTGGATATTCTCTACACCATGCTACCACCTTTCCAGTCATGAATCGTATTTCTTCCCACTCGACTACAGAACTTTGGACTCCACTCTGAGACCTGTGTTCTGATAGATTATCTTTCACTTACACTGCCTGGAAACAGGCATCACTTCTGGACTACATCCATGCATTCCTTCTCCTCATTTTTGATCCTCACACTTTATTGTTTCTCACCCTCATAGGAATGTAGTCTTCTTGGAGGTAGGAATGAGATTGTCTTGTCTTTGTATCTCCAGTTCATAGTACAATGTCTGGCCCACGGTCACTTAAGAGATGCTCGCTCACTCTCTCTATCCCTCTCCCTCTCTCTCCTCCTCTCCCCTCCCCTCCTCTCAATGAACTTACTAAAATTTGGTGCCCAGAAATGAACGAAAAGCTCTAGATATGTTCTTATCACACAGAGTATATTGAGTCCATCACCTCTTATCTCCTGGACACTGTCTCTTTCTTACTTAGTTCAGTGTATGATAGCATTAACCCAGACATACTTATGTCTCATTATTCACTTAGAGTTCATTATTAATCTGCAGGTCTTTTTTTTCATACCAACAATGCTTCAATCTTAAAAGGGGAAAATCCTCAGTTCATATTTTTTGTAGTAATCTGTTGCATATAAATCACTAAAACTACTTCTGTGCCAGGTGCTCTGTTAATATGCATATTGCATTTAATCTCAGTAAGTGTTAATGGGATCAAATGAAAAAAATATAGCTAGGGATGATTTTCCTATGTAGATCCATCTTCCTTCCTGTAGCTCCCTAAGTATCATGCAAATTGTTGCCAAGTCTATATATTATAAAACTTGGAGGAAGGAGGGGGCAAGAGAGGTGTCTAAAGTTCTGCCTCTTACGCTGGTGCTATCTCAGAACACTAGAATTGGAGGATTATTAAACAATGAGATAACTCCCTAAAGGCACTTTTCTAGATGTCTTTAAAAAAAAAAAAGGTGACTATTTTATCTGCTTCTGACCCTGTTATTCCAAGAAATGTTGATTAGTTTATCATCTCCCCCCACCCCCCTGCCAATTAAAGTGTGAGCTCTTTGAGAGCAGGAACTGTCTCTTTTATTCTATTTGCATCTTTGGTGCTTAGGGCAGTGCTTGACTCACAGTAAGCACTTAGCAAATGCTTTTTCATTCACCTGTTGAAAAGAAAGTGGAAAATGCCCACCAATAGTAGTCCAAATGTGCTTCAGATTGTTCAGAGTGCTTGTCATCTACTCTCATGTCAGGGATCTGCCTTTTTTATTTTTCCTCCGAGAAACATACACACACACACACACACACACACACACACACACACACACACACACATAAGATAAAATGTTGTGGGCTACAAAAGGGCATTTTGGATCTAGAGTGGATTCTGTAGATTTAAAAGATCATGGTCTCCAAAACAAACCCAAGAGAAAAGCACCATTTGATACTAAAACTCACAGCAATGCAAAATGTGGAAAAAATAGGAGAGAGGTGGAAGGGAATAAGCAGTTGTATAAGCATTTACTATGTACCATGTGCTGCACTAATTGCTTTTTTAAAGTATCTCACTTGGTCTTCATCTCATTTTATGTTTGAAGAAACAGGCAAACAGAGGTTAAATGACTTGTCCAGGTTCACACTGCTTTTAAGTGCCTGAGATTGAATTTGAACTCAGCTCTTCCTGAATCCAGGTTCAGAGTCCCTCTCCACTGCAAAATGTATTGCTAGAACCAGTGAACTATTTGATAATTAAATCATTTAAATATATATATGTGTGTGTGTGAATATCTACACACATATATATGGATACATATATATGTATGTACACACACACACACACATATATATATATATACATATATATATACATGCACATAATTGTGCCTGTGTTTGTCCTTCATTGCCGAAGAAGACCATGCCATCAGAGAAATTACGACATGACTTGCACTTGACTTTATTTTGAGTGAGAGAGGGCTGTGCAGATCACCAATCTCACTTCTCCAGAGCCATCTGAATCCAGTGACCAGATATTCATCAGGATGACTGGAGATGACCCAGGATGAGGCAATTGGGGTTAAATGACTTGCCCAAGGTCACATAGCTAATGAGTGTCAAATGTCTGAGGTGAGATTTGAACTCAGGTCCTCCTGACTCCTGCATTGGTCCTCTATCCACTGCACCACCTAGCTGCCCCACGTGCACATAATTACATAACTGAGAGAGCTAGAATAATACAGATAGAAGAAATCATAAAGCTTCCTCACTATAAGGAATCAAACCTTCATAATTCCAAATAGAAGAAAAATTAGCTTATTTTTAAAAGAATCATCCTCAGATGTTTTCTTTCTTTCTTTTTTTTCCTTTTTGGCTTAACAATCTAGAAGAATCTACTTGATGTGATAGAAAGACTAGTAGAGTTTGACTTGAGAGACCTGTGGTTTTTTTTTTGTTTGCTTATAAGCGTTAGATTGTGATGTCTTTGAGAGAACTGTCTTTTGCCTCTTTTTATAAACTGACCCCTCCCAGAACTTAGTACAGTGCCTGAAATATAGTAGGTATTTAATAAATGTATGTTGACTGACACTGACCAGTGTTTAAGCCCCAGCTCCATCATCTACTAACTAAGCAACCTTGGGCAAGTCTTTTGATACTCTTGAGGTAATTAGAATAGCAAATGGTAGTGGGAATTGAGTGCACCACACTGATTTGATCTTGTGACTCTCAGTTTCCTTTCTATTCAGTTACGAGGCTAGCCCAATTTTTGTTTTGTGAGAAAACTTTAGTAAATTATGGGATTTGTGAGCAGACCTTATTTCATTGCTTGAACCTAGCCCTGCATGGTTGAGAAGCTAGACCACTTCGACCTGTTTCTCAGAGAACCTTAAACAAAGAACTAGGTTATGCTGAGCAGAAGCCCAGTTAGATTTGAAGACTGATGCAAGGAGTTTTCTTACAGTTACACATCTTAAGCAGTCCCTGGGCCTGTACTGGTTCATCAGTTATTGTTTCCATTTTCCTTTGACTACAGACACTTGTGGAGAGTGGGACACTTCTTTCTGATTTCAGGTAATTGCACCTCTTCACTCTTTCCCTTTCAACTTGGAAATTCCCTAATCTTTCCTCCAATTAGAAAACAAATTACTAATTTTCTATCTTGTTAATTGTTTTCTTTTAATTAATTGGTCTTACTTGACTATTTTTAAAGCATAAAAGTCTGTCTCCCCCTGTCTTTGGGGTCCAGCCTCAAGTTGAAGAGGTCTGTCCTCAATTTGTTAGGCAATTGGCATGCATTGCTCAATAAATTATATGCTCAGAAGCTTGAACCTTTGTTTTCTCAGTCTTTTCATCTTTTACACACTACACTCCAAGTTCAGCTTTTCTGCCTTTGTAAAATGGACCTGACATTACAATTCACTGCCTATCTCTCGGTGTTAGTGTGAGCAAAGTGTCTCTCAAGTTGCCAAACAATATATTAATGGATACTATTAAGTTGGTAAACTCATGCTGCTGTCACATCCATTTCCTTCTTATCCTGCTCTCAACAAAAAACAGAGAAAAATCTTCTGTTTGGCAGCTCTTTAAAATAATTTGAGTTCCTCCCTTCCCCAGCAACCAGTTTTCTCTTCTTCAAGGTCAATAATCCCAATCTTTTGAATCTTTCCAAAGAGGACTTATTTTACAATTTCTTCAATTCTACTTGCCAAATATTGATGGATTGGCACTATAGAAAGATAAGTAATCCCTGTTTTCAGGGAGTTTACATTCTAGTATAGGAGGTGGTTCTTTTGTAATTTTCCATCCCTCCTTAGCTGCAAAGCCTAAAATGTGACTTTTTACTTTAGGATTAATCTAATGAGTGTTGAATATGACAGAAACAAATGCTGCCACTGGACTTCAATTGACTCTGGAGGAGAAAGTGAGGCTGATGATTTTGTGTAACTGCCTCATTTAATCCAATTCACATGCAAGTCAGGACATCACCCTTCATCTTCTTCAAGAACAAAGGACAAACATCATTCTGAATATACTTATACATATACCTATTGCCTCCTCTGATAGAATATAAATTTCTTGAAGGCAATTTTTGTAAATATTTGGATTTCCCGTGCCTAGAACAGTGCTTGCCCTAAGGCTTGCTGATCAAGTGACATAAATTACACCCCTAATCACATACTGCTAAAGGATGAAATATTTGAAAAGGAAAAAAAAGGTCCCTTTCTAAATCTACAAGATACTTGACTTCAGCCTAGATCTCACTGACTGTCTCAGTGACTGTCTTAACCTCCCCCCCAAAGACAAGAGGTCAGCTATGAGTCAAAATCTATCCCTGCTTATTAAAATGAGGAGAAAATTTAGGGAGCCTAGAAGTATATTTTGAAAGTACTTTATAGAAAGCAGATTTATAGGTCAACTCTACTCCCAACATTTGTTTCATAAACACTAACATATTTTCCGAAGCAATATTTGTCATGTCATTAAGGTATTCTCTGGGCATGAAGTAAAGTTGTACTGAAATTCTATAGAAACTAAGGATCTTTAACAAGAGATTTTAGCCCTAGTCACTGAATAAGAAGCTTCCTTTTTGGTGTCCTCTTCCATGTCATTCTATAAGAGTATTATTAGACCTGGGGACTGGGGGTAAATCTAGTTTGGTCTCCTGGAGGATCATAATTGGACTTTTTTGTGAGGAAATCAGAGTTAAGTGACTTGCCTAGGGTCATACAGGTAGTAAGTGTCAGGTGTCTGATATAATTGGATTTCTACCAAAGTTTCTCTATCCACCCAGGAAATTGCAGGCCCTTTAGAGGCAAAGTCAACAACCCATTCCACATATCTTAATTAACTTCCCCTTACTAAGTGTATCAGGTGTCAAATGGTTAACTCTGAGGTAAGAAACTGTTAATCTGGTTTTCTGGCCCCCTAAGCCATTCGCTCACCATGGCCTCTGAAAAATTACAGACTGGCAGAAATGGACCTCAGAATTTAAGCTTGACTGGGAAAGGAACAATCCCACTTAAGGATGTGCCTTCCCTTCCACACCAAGGACTGCACTACCAAAAAGTCTTAGGACTTTTAAGGCCCTATACTTAAAAGTTCTCTGTTCCCAAAGAGCTATAGACATGCTAATGTTATAGTCAAATAAGCACATCATTCCAATAGGACTTGATAATGACTTACTACTGTTTCTCATCTCTTTCGTAGATTACATTAAATTGACATAAGATACTAAAGTCACAAATATTATGGGAACATCTAATCAAATCAGCATGCTTTAAAGATATTTTCATATTAGAATACTATTAAGATTTTGTTATTTTTATTACTATTAAAATGATGGCAAGGACCCAAACAAAGACTGAAAATATTTTGATTAGATCTGGGTTAAAATCATCTGTTTATGATAAACATTATGATAATGTACTGAGGGGGAAAACATCATAGCTCCCAACTTCTGTCTTTTCTGCTACCTCCACTTCCTGTTTTATTAGATTAAAGTTTCTTCTCAAGGTTCTGTGCTTGGCCCTCCTCTCTCTCTGCTCAATTCTTTGGAAACTATATATCTCTACTGCTTCAATTATCAACTTGATCAATGTAACTCCTGATCTCTAGGTCTGCATTCCCAATTGCTTTTGGTATATCTTCTCCCATCTAAAGCACCAACACCTCAAACTCAATAAGAACAAAAATGAATTTATAATCTTCCCTCCTCCCTTCCCAATTTGCTCTTCTCTTTAATTTCTTATTTTCTGTCAGCACTGACGCTATTTTTATTTTTGCCTCTATTTTGGCAGTCAACTATACCAGCACTCACTCCTCCAGTCTCCCAAGTTCAAAGTTTTGTAATTATTTGCGGTCCTTCTAATATAACCTCATTAAACACATTCATTCATTTTCATCTTTTACCTTATTTTTTATCTGTATGTTGTGCATACATAAATATATTCAGCCAGCTCATACCAACTTGGGAAAGCTGATTATTAAATTTTCAATGTGATGATTTAAACCTTGGAAACTGGCAAATACTACAAATTAGTTCTTGATTTATTGTTCTATCAATTGTCTAAGCCTAAGAAAGTTATGGATAAAATGTTGATAATGCACATAAAAGTATGGCATGGGTATATTTTCTTCCCAAAGAGATGGTTGTTAAAATTTCCTAGCAGACCCCTGCACATATTTGTATGTGATATTTATGTATACATACATTTGTATGTATAAACACATACATGTGTACATATATGTTCATGAATTTTCTATTATCATCCTAGTCCCCTTCCTTGCCATTTTGAATAGTCATATAGTTTAGCTACAAATCATGAAATTCCTCAAACTATGAAAAGTCAAAATTGAGGCTCATTCAGAAATTACGGTATGTATAAATTGGAATCAACATATGAGCAATGGTAAATTGTATGCAAGAAGAAACATAAAATATAACCACTAATTAAATTTATGACGACAAAAGGAAGCGTATTAATCATATAGGGAGTGCAAGGGAGAAGAGAAAAACAGTTCACATATTGCTTGGTACCTTTAACATGTGAAGAGACTTAAAAGAAGACCCAGAGAACCCTGAATAGACAACCTTGGACACGCTTAGACAGCACTCATATAGAATGAAAAAGCACAGACTCTGTGAAGTAATACAATAATTTACCATGTTAATAAACCATGGTATATTCATTTCTCTTATTATATTTTATTGCCTATTACAAATTCAGCAGTACATTTAAAGAAATACCAAATAGAAAATACTTGGATAGAAAATAAGTGTCTAATCCACCAAATTCTGCTAATTCTCTTTATATAGTATTTCTTACACTCATTTACTGCACTCCATTTCAACTACTCCCACCCTAGTACAGCTTTTCATTTATTGTTCTGGTAATTATAAGCCTATAGTAACATTTTTCAAAGTGTTTTCACATGCTTTAACAGATATGATATACAAAACAATATGAGGTAAGATGATTTTTAGATGAAGGGATAAATTAATGAGCTTATGATAGTCTTTCTTAGTCATTTAATTGATCCACAATTAAGTGCAACTTTGATGACCTAGAAGTGGATTTTCATAGAAGCTAGGAGTTACCTAACAACAAATAATTTAAATTAGGGTAGAAAACTAAACCTCTGATTAAATATTAGGAATTTTTCTAACTGGGGACTCTATGCTATCAAAATTAAGTTACTATAGTTTGTTCTGATATAAACTCCATTAAATGGCAGGTAAGGGAATTTGAAGGAACAATTTATTTCCTCTAGGCTAAAAAGTAAGCTGAGCAGCCAGGTGCTACAGTGGACAGAGCTTGGAATCAGGAAGACTCATCTTCAGAAGTTCAAATCTAGACTTCAGACACTTACCACCTGTGTGACCTTGGATAAGTCACCTAACCTTGTTTGCCTCTGTTCCTCATCTGTAAAATGAGAAGGCTGGAGAAGGAAATGACAAACAATCCAGTCTCTTTGCCAAGAAAACTGTAAATGGGGTCATTAAGAGTCAGACATGACTGAAACAACTCAACATCAGTAACAGTGAGCTACTTGTTGTAAAGGTGTGGTTGATTAAATCTCCAAAGAGAAAGGAGAGCTGGAGGAGAGATGAAGAAAAGATAACATCCTAAACCAAGCCTCTGGATAGGAAAGACCTGAGAAGGATTCATTTCTGTTCCCACTTAACAGGGAAGAAAAAGGATCAGGTAACTGGTTGGCCAAATCTATACTTCCCAGTGATTACTTACTTACAAATGATTATTCCAAATAGGATGTAAATGACAAAACAAAATGGTCAACTATTTTCATAGATACTTTTAAGGGCACTAACACAGTGATATATAGGGAATCTAAGAACCTAAAAAGATATTCGCCTATTTTGCAATACAGAGATACCAACTAAGACCAGTTGAGATACAAGGAGGAAGTTATATATAGAAAGTGGTATGGTAGAAACTGGACTGTAATTGGAGTCCAATAACTGTCCTCTCTGCTTTTTTCCTACTCTGTGTCCTTGGACAGATCACTTACCCTCTCTGTACCTAATATACCTCATCTGTAAAACAGAAACTATCATATATAGTTTTGTGAAGATTAAAATAATATATGTGAAAAATGCTTTCGGGGGTATGTTTATTACTTTTAAAGAAGACTGCAATAAAAAGTCCCCAATACTTCATTTGATTAAAAGAAAGTTGAGATAAAAGCTATTATTGGAGTATAGATTGCTCTCCAAATATCTCCAGGATTAGAGGTTGATTAGATAAATGATAAATGGACAATAATCTATAAGCCAGCGAGCTTGTCTTTAATTCCTGAGAACATTCTAGATTCAAATATTAAGGACATGGTTGGTGAACAAATGAAAGTGAAAAAGGAAAAAGGAAAAAGGAAAGGAAAAGAAGACACGATAACAAAGACCTAGCATGACTTCAAGAATGATGGCCTTCGTACTGTTCCTCACACATATTAAATCTCTATTCTCCATGTCTTTTCAAAGACCATTCTTCTATGCCTGGAATACAGTCCTTCTTTTCTGATTCCCTCCAAATCCTAGTACATATCCCTCAAAATTATCTTCTATAATTTGCCTGCTAAATCTGTAGTACTGTTTCAGTTTCAGATGCCAAATTTTAAGGACACTGAAAAATAAAAGAGCATTCAGAAGAAGACAACCAGGATGGTGTCCCCATAATATGGGGTTTGTTTGAAGGAATTAGGAGTGTTTTGTTTAGATAAAGAGGACTCAGGAAAGAAACCATAGCTGTCTTCAAGTATCTGAACAGCTGTCATGTGGAAGAGGAACAGGGGGGGAATAAAAACAAAACTCCCCCAAATTAGAACTGTCTAAAAGTGAAATGAGCTAAAAAGTAACAGGTCTTTGATAAGAAAGACTGCATGACCGATTGCCAGATGCTTTATTGGAATTTCTTTTGGATGTGTGCTGGAAAAGAGGACTGTTAATGTATCTTCCAATTCTAAATTCTCTGATTTGTCTTTATAGTGTAAATACTATTCTCATTCTAATTTTTCTATATACATATATATTCATACTTCTGTGTTTGAATATAGCACAATGATCTGTGTAGATTCTATATAAGAAATTTATGAAAGCACATGGCAACAATCTCACTGAGATGACAAAGTGTAGATGGGTTATTATCTCCATTGGGAGAAGAAACTATCCAGTAAGATTATAGATCCATTGAAGTATCAGAGCATAACAATAACACATTGTTCCTACCTGTCATTTTGAACAGCTATATAATATTTCCATCACTCTAATAACATAATTTGCTTGGCTAGTCTTCTATTCTTGGGTATTGAGGTGGTGTCCATTTTTTTTTCTATTATAAATAACGTTCAGAAGAACATCTTTGCACAAATTACTTCCCCCTTCCTTTTTCCCCCTCTGAAATATATTCTCAAGAATAGAATTACCAGGTCAAATTTCAGGAGAATTTTTATAGCTCCTTTTAGGTGCTGCCAAATACTGCAGCACATTTAAAGAAATACAGAATAGAAAATATCTGGCTTAGCACATATGTGACAGAAAAAAAAATCAGAATCTGACAGGCCAAATTGACCATAAACTGGAAAAAAAGCATTGTAAATGAAAAAGTCCCTTTGACACATTAATTAAAGAAAGTAAACTCCACATTTAGGGACTGTTTCATTCAATAGACTTATTTCCCCAGTGCCAGCAATGTCTGGCACATAGAAAGCACCTATTAAATGCTTGTTGATTGCATATTCCTCAATTAGGAAATGACCAGCTACCATTTGGGGCACTGGTCTAGCTTTAAGTCTATTCTGCCATTTCCCCTTGTAAGAAGAATCATAAGAATCTGAAAGCAGAGAAACATGTTTTCATAAAACTCATGCAAAAATGTTGAAAGAAGATGATACAATTTTTTCTGAGGCTAACATGACTTTTGGCACAAAAGAGAGATTTATTATAGAGTCTGATGAAGGATTTCAAATAGGGTGCTAGTAAGTTATTTTACAGTCTGAAGGAGGTTCAAACCCAAATCATCCTTAGGTTGAAAGGTCAAGATCTATACGAAGGCTTCTCCAAACAGTGAGACAAACACCAAAGGAAGATGTGAGGTTGCTTGCTCAAGATATCTTTAAAAATATGAGAAAAGTGGCTATTTGGGGTTAATCAGAAGCAAGAGGTTCAGGGTTTGAAGCATGATGCTAAGTTAAATGATTACTTAGAGTCCCTTCCTACTCAAGGGTTTTATAATAAAGTAATTTTTCTCAGGCCAGGGTTAAGTCACACACACACACACACACACACACACACACACACACACACATGCCTGATTAAGAAAAAAGTGTAGGTGTTCATGGCTTACTTAGCTATGTCTAAAATTAAGCTAGAACCACCCACAATCCCTTGACTTGCCAAAAGACTGGAAAATGAAGCTATCTTCAAAATGAAAGATGCAGAATGTAAGTCAAAGTTAAAAGGCAGCCACTAGACAACTAAGGAAAAGAGCAGGAATATTGGATATGATGGAGAAATGGACAGAATAGCATACAAAGGCATAATGTGGAGATCTCCTATATCTCAGAAATTGTCAAGGAATTTTTAGGCATAACAGCCCATTAGGTCACTTCTGCTATGATTTAAGGGTAATAAAGCATATGAGTGTGGGACACAGTCGTCAAAACTACGCCCCAAAACAGCAGCCCCATCTTAGCATTTGGCTTTTTGTAACGTCAAGAATGTCTAAACCTTGTGATTATTTTTGTTCCCCTTCCTGAGGCATTCTATTTCTCTTCTCCCCTATTTCCAAGCAGCCATAACAAATGAACATATATCAACTAGGAAAACATTCAGCAGAGGTCCTTTACATGATCTTTAAGTGAAAGCTTATCAGTGAGAGAAGAGAAATTCATACATCTATATAAATATACACATATATGTATGTGTACTCCATCTTTTACATAATGACTAAATAAATGCATATACTTAACACAGAGCATTTAGGCTTCTTATAAAGATGAGCTGATGAAAGCAAGGGAAAAAAAGAAAAAAGAAGCAGGGAAGAAAAGGGTGATATTTACTTAATAAATGTGACTTTTGTCAACACATTTCATGTGCAGACATAAATGTATATAATTAAAAGGAAAGATGCTTACTTTTAAGAACTAATTGGTCATTCAAGTCAAAACAGATTCAAGGAAATGAAGGAAGGTCAATAATAGAAGAGGGTTACATGAAATATAAAGGACTCACCTAAAATCTGCAAACATGTCCCCAAATTCTCTTATATTAGGTATATAAGATGAAAAGAAGGATAAAGAGAAGTCCTTACCTGCCATTCTCTCTCCAAGTCATCTTTGGTCATTGTCAGACTTGTAGGATTTGATGCTCTAATGAACATATGTATTCTCTTCCATGAGAGTCTCCTCACACACACACCCCTCCCCACCCCTAAGAGTAGCACTGTTTTCTTTTAAATGATACTTTCAGGTTACCTGAGTTGTTCAATTCACTGAAATGACTGCTGAATCTGTTACTCTTCCATAGGACTTTGCAAAATTCTCATTTTAGCCAGGGATATCAAACTTGGGGCCCATAGGCTCTATGCAGCCTGTAAAAATCTCAAGTGTGGCCTGAACCAGATTAAAATATAATTGGTAAATATCTGATAAAACCAATCAAAATACAATGCAATATAGATACTGCTAATTTGAGATTTTCTAAGTCAGCATGAAGCCTGCAGGGAACATTTCTGTTTGAGTTTGACATCACTGCTAGGCAATACTCATCTTACTCATTTTTATCTTTAAGCGCAGAAATGAACCCTTTTCAACCAAAGACATTGCTTTATTCTTTCACTTATATGTGTGGTAGTGTTGGAAATTCAAGAGGAATTTGTCTCTATTAGGTATCAGTGTTTGAAGATATTATAAGTCAAATGAATGAGGAGATGAGATGAGAGAAGGAGCTAAACAGAGACAAACAGCAAAGAATGATGGAGTTTTTTCTCTTTTGGATAGGTAAGTCTCAGAATGAGCTACAAACAAGGTCATTGACTATTGAATTGATCAACAAGGACATAGGGAAACAAGAAGGAAGAAGATATCATTCAGGGCTCATTGCCCTATATTATGGCTAATATCTTCCCTAAATCTTCCACTTAAAAAAGAGAAGAATATTTTCATGGCTATAGAAAATCAAGGCCATGTAATCAAACACAAATCAAATCTCCTTTGTCATCAAAGGTTATAGTCATCTACTAAATTAAGACTGAAAAGGTCAAAGGACTACTCAAGAAATTCTATTTCTCAGTCTTGCTCTCCCCTACTGACTGGTCCTTCAAAATCTTAGGTCAAGACACAAAGAAGTTCTCACTATTTTATCCACACATGGTCTAGGTGCCTATCTCCAGATCTGTGTATTTAGTTCTGGGAGTCCTATTGTAATAATCAGGGACTTCAACATTAGGAAATCAAGATGTTAATTTTTAAATGGTGTTATGGACAAAGAGGACCTAAGAGTCAAGAAGAATAGAAGTTAAGTCCTGTCTCTGACACAGTAGCTTCTAATCTTTATTGTAGAAGGAGTTTCCTCACCAGAAGTTCTCTATAACAGTTAAGTCACAGGTATAAGTCAAATTGTTTTTTTATCAAAATGACCTTGAACATCTAAGCCTTATTCTTTACTTAAAGCATGAATTAAATTAGACATATCTTCACAAATTTATATAAAAGTTAGAATACTGCTTTATTGCTAACTTATTTCTTAAAATTATCCTAATTGGTTCTTAATAAAAATCTTCAATTCATATATAAGAAGCATGATGATACATGTGAAGTTGCAAGAAAAACACCATCCAAAAGACATTCCTTCATTTCCTTGAATCTGTTTTGACTTGAATGGCAGAATGAATGACCAACTAGTTCTTAAAAGTAAGCATCTTTCCTTTTGATTATATACATTGATGTCTGCACATGAAGAGATGCTCAGAAAACATAGGAAAAGTTTCATCAATGCAAAGTGTTGAAAGATAGCAAGAAACTAAGTCTTCATCTCCTGATTATAAATAACATGAAAATTCCTTAGCGTCCTTCACTCTCCTTCTCCTAAAATAGTTGTCTGATGCTAGGAGATATTCATTTCTGTGGTTTGGTGGAAAATAAAGAAAAAAATCTCAATAAAGTTCTTAAATAACATCTATAATATCAGAAAATAAGCTGGCTAATTAGAAATGTTTAAGAACATGAAAATGGGGCATTGCTTAAAATAACTGAAAGAGCTGTTAAGACTTATACAAAACATTCTGCTTAAAGAAGATTTTCTTTAGGTCGTATATTTTGCGTTGCATTCTCTCTTTTTTTGTTAATTTCCCAGAAAATGAGATTTGGATTTTAGCAGTCTGTCATTCATAGGAACTCCTCTATGCACTGAGTGCCATTCAAAATTTGAACAATGTAGACTTTAACATGGTGTAAAAAGCAATTCAAAAGAAGTAAGATCTACCTTCTTTCTTTCCTTCCTTCTTTCCTGTTCCCACTATGTATCCAAAAAAAAAAGAGATGCCTGGTCATATCCAGAAATTGATAGGACACCGAAGTATCTAAATGGCTAATTAATTTGAGAAGGACAAGAGTTCAACCCCCTCTACTTCTTTCTTTTTTCTCTCCATCATCCAATCTTATTCCTTACGCATTATCCATCAATTTACATCCTCTATCCTTTTCTTGATGATGTCAGATAAATTTTATGTTTGTCCCCAGGACTGGCAAGTTTCCAACCTATCCGTTAAGAAGTTTCCTTTTAAAAAAAAGATTTCATAGCCTCAAACAAGTAGATTGAGAAAAGATGTGCTGAATTACAGGGCAGTGAAATCAAATGAATAAACTAGAATCCCTTCTTCTGCCAAATTGCTATGTCTTTGGTTGAAGTTTCTATTGCTGCCAAATAACTGCTTTTTCCCTGAGAATCCACCAAAAAGATAAAGCTAGTGAAGATAGGTCAGATTCAGCAGTCACAATCTGTGTCATGAACCTTAGTTTATCTGTTTTTTTTTCAGTAGTGGAGAAGTATATAGCTGCTGCTATAATGCTTTCTACTAGCCCTTTAGGATCATTTCCAAAAAGTAACAAATTACCATTTCATTCATTATCAGTTTATCATATTGTCCCCTCCTCTTCAGAGCATAGAAATCACAGTGAATGAAGAGGGACAGCACCAGCCCCATTCCAGAAAGGATATCCTAAAAAGCCCTTACCATCCCACCCCAGTTATTCTCATTTTATAGGCCCCAGGTCCCACCCAATTCTGTAGTTGGAAAAAGAAAATTCAAATGAAAAACAGCTCATAAAACAGCAAACAAAATAAATTCAGTTTTGTTTTTTTTGTTTTTAAAGAACAAAATGAAACTTGAGGGAAAACTTACTGGAGTTACAGTTTATCCTGATACAGTCTAGATGGGGAAAAATAAATGAAAGATGAAATTGCATCCTTCAAGGTAACAGCTGCAGACATCCAAAAACAATCAGTCCACCCTTCCGGGGACAGACACACGCAAGAAATGTGGCCATTTTATATATATACAGTATGTACAATTTTAAGGGTGGGTGTATATGTACAGTATATTATATAGAAAAATCAAATACATATATATATACACACACATATATACACATATGTATAGAGATATATACTGAAATACATATATATCCACAGATAGACACAGAGTATGTTTCTCTTTTGCAGAAAACCTATGCATTTATTTATAATGCTATTATCTCAAACCTCAACTTGAAATATTCTTTAAAAAAAAAAAACTTGACAAATCAGGCACAATTTCCCTACCACCACCCAATGCCAGTTACATCCCACCTCTTCATCTACACTGGATCCTCTTGCATTTTATCTTTAAAAGCAACCTTAATATTTTTTATTAGTGTATCTATTATTATTCCATAGGCACATCATTTGTCTGATACATTTTACCCTGAAAAAAAAATCTGCCTATGAGATTCAACAGTGCAGTATTTAACCCTTTCTCTTTTCCTAAGAACAAACTCCCTCCTCCCTCTCCCTATATCATCCCACAGATACTCTAGCAATTTGTATTGGCATATTGCCTTTACTCACAAAATAAGGAAAGGGTTAATACCACCTAGTCATTTCCTATCATAAAATGGCCACTTGCAAACAGCTAACCACACAAACGCCCATCCCAGATTTCAGAGAGTTAAGGGCAAGGAGAGGGAAGTGGGTGCTATTATTTTCGATTGGGTTAACTAATTGATTGGGGTGGGGCGATTCAAGGGCTCCCAGACAAGACTCCTCACTAGAACCAACCCTCATCTTGCTGCCTGAATGCTCTTTCCAAATGAAATTTCTATAGCATTCAGAGAGAAGGTGAGGCAGGCAAGTGTGGAGACAGCACTGAGGACCCTTGATCAATCCATTTCAATTGACATTTCTAGATCTGACTGTAAAGAAAGCAGGGACAGTAGGAGTTAAACAATTGACTGTAAGTACCAGGGATAGAGACTTTATCTTCATTTAAAAATTAAAAAGTTCCCTGACCCTTTTTTTGTTATTTGTGAGTCTTCAGTCAGAAATATTTCTTCATGGATTCATTGACTTCCTAAGTCATGAGATATCTTTACTTACCATTACTTGAAAAGCTAACAGGGGATTGGGCAGGAGTGGTTAGGAAAAAATGCCTCCATAATCACCATACTGTCCTATAGGAATGGTGTCCAGTCTCCAATATTAAACAGCTATCAATGATAGAGTGGATGGAATTACAATAAGAGATTAAATCAAAGGGGAAAACACAACAGCAACAATCATATTCTAAGGAAAGAGGGCAATTTTTGTTTTGTTTTGTTTTATCTTGATTTAAAGAACATGGCAGGAACAACAGAAGAAAAAGCAGTTAACATTAAGACAACATTAAGCTGTCACATGCCTTCTGGAGTACAGAGACTGTAATCTCATCATTTTAACCTTTAAAATCTCTTATAGGGAAAGGGGTGGAAAGGGTGACAAAGAACAAATTTAAATCCAGACTGGTACAATTTAGAATAGCCAATCATCCTAGGGAGAGGGGCTTAAAGAGGGTTTTACATCTCTTGAGAAAATCTGGGTTTGGTTTCATGCGATTAGGTTTGTCATGTGTCGTCAACCGCAACAGAAAAGTGGGAGCAAACAGCTCTGGAGCATTCGGTACGATCACCATACAGTGGCGGGCTATACCCCTTGGTGAAGATTGTGGGTGAGGGAGAGCAAGGTGGGCTTGGAGTGGTGAGGGCTTTTAACATTCGATTTTGTACCATCCCACAAGGCTGAATAAATATCCCTCCCTTCTAATCTATGCATAAAGGAAATGTGACTGAGTTTGGGAGGTGGAGAAACACAGAGGGAGAGAGACAGAGAGAGAGAAACCAGATCGTGCAATTTTCCTTTGGCTTCCATACATTCTTAAGCAAGAATTACTGTAGAATGAAAGTCAAGCCAGATTATATATTTCATGCTTTATTTCATTCTGGTTCATGCAGAATGGGCTAAGTGAGGTGAAGGGGACTTTGAAACAAATTCCAGTCTAGAAACTTGAATAATTGAAGGATGACTGATGATTTGATTCTTTCAAATGTCATCAAGGAACATACTATATTATGAGGAATCAAAGGAGAGAGGCAAGAATGATGCTGATGTATCTTGACAATCTTTAGCTATTGTGTTGGAACCCATCCTTCTTTTAGGTCAAAATGCTCAGCACAGATTTGAAATTTGAATGAATAGCTCTCCTTGCAGTTAACTTATAGTGAATCACTAATCAATGGAAAATGGGGAATCCAAACTCAGGGAATTTATTTTAGGTAAATCACTTTTCCAACCACTTTTAGTAGTTTCTAAAACTTGATATTTAAGTTAGCTTTTTCTCTTTTTTTGGAAGTTGACTTTATTTCCTCCTCTCATGACACTTAGATTTTGAGTGAGGTATGGAGGAAACCAACATGAAATGTATCTAGCTACTATATTTCTTAAAAAAGGGGGTATAAAGTGAACAGTATTCAACAAATTCAAGTTTTAATAGGTGTTCTTTCAGGAACATTCAATTGAAATTTATAGAATGAACTGAAACTCCACTGGTGTCTACCTTGCTAGAGTATGACTCTCAAAAATCCTTCCCAAAGACTGTGGATATAATGTGTGGTTCATCAACAAACTATTTTTGTATCTTTTACGTGCAATGGACACGCTAGAGATATAAAACGAAAATGAAACAGTCCTTGTTCTCAAGGAGCCTATATGCTTCAAGCAGTATTTGTTTTATTTCAGTCCAACACAACCCAATAAAGGGTGGTGGGGACCTACAGGATGAATGTGCAGTCTCTTTAAAGCAATCATGTGCTGGTCAGTTCTAAGAAGAAAATGGAATTCATGACTGATAGAAAAATATTTATGTAAGTATAGAACAGAAAAAAGACTTGTAAAAAAAGTCTTTGAGCATAGGTTATGTTTTAATATGTGTGTTTTGAATAGAAAAGGAGAATGCTGAATTTGTATTCCCAGAGAGAGTGATTCTTCAGGAAAGAAAGAAGACAACATGACTTGTTCCCAAGAATATCCAGTTCTCAGGCAACAGTCAGCACAAAGTCTGTGTCATTGTGGAACTGCCCAACCTAGGAAGACTCAACTGTAAGAGTGGAAAGGTTTGGATTAAACAAAGCTGGAAGTCCTCAAGAAATAAGAGGATTCCTTGACCCCAAGGTGAGAACAGAGGGGATAAAAATAGTCAGGAAGAAACTGCTTTATCTCTTGATTCTTCCATTGACCTGAGTCTGAAAGACTTATAAGGATCTCAGATTACATACGGGGGCTATGACTTGCTCTCTGGATGTACGCGTGTGTGTGTGCGCACGTGCGTGCGTGCGTGTGTTTCTGTCTCTCTCCCTCTCTCCAATTATTCTCAGCTAACATGTGAGATCTAGCACATCTGGCATGCTAATCTTTACAAAACAAACATTAAATACGAGGTCCCTGTGAGTCTCAATTATCCTTTCTCCACTTCTCTCTCATCTTATTTAAAAACAGAATTTATAATAATTATTATTTTTTGTAGTGGGGAGAGTTTTGATTTTTTTTGTTCCTTTCTCTACCTTAGAGATAGACTTTTTAATTATTATTTTAAACAGTATATATTTTTTCTTTGCCTTCTTATGGTTTTTTTTTCCTTTCAGAAGAAGAGGAGAGTGACTGGGAAAGGGGAGGTGGCAATAGGCTGGGGTATGCCTGCCCGCTGCAGGCTTCTCAGTACACTCTGTTCTCAGGGCTGTTTACTATGCGGGCCGCAGGCTTTGGGCCTTTGAAGGGTTGAATACCATCTTTTGATTTACCATGGTTGATGGGGAAGAGCTCAAGAACACAAAGACACGGAGAACAAACAAGCAAAGAGTAAAATAAAATCCAAAATTAAAAAAAAAAGAGACACAGAACCAATGAATATCATATGATTTGGGGAAAATATATGTTTTATTGTAAAAGTTGAAATTAAACACACACACAGTAAATGAATGAATCACTACTCAAAACAGTCCTTTGTTTCCTATGTATTTTAAAATTCTAATTTAGGTTGTCTCTATGCTACTAGCTAATCTTGATCATACTGGTCCAATCCAACATACTGTTACCATAAGAAATCCTCTGAGATTTAAATATGGTCTCGAATTTAGCGCCTACTGTCTCTGTTGGTTCAGGTGAGTTGTAATTTACTCATGTCTTTTACAGATTTTGTCACTAAACTCTTCTTCAAGTGATCATGAGACTAAGAAAGCTTCATCTTCCTCATGTATTTCCACCACTATTCAACACTGACTAGTGGGCCAAAGGATTTCTAGCAATTAGGTAAGACCTTTCAGGTGATGGAAATAGAATCAGAGCATAGTTTTCTCCAAAACCAAAAAGGTCACCACACATTTCAGAAAGTAGATAGTTGCAAAAAAATAGAGAAAAGTGAATTATTCAATTGAAGCCCATGGTATTAATGGCTAAATTCCCAAGGTTCCTGCTAGAGGTAAAAGAACGGAGGTTGAACAACTCCCAGTAAAGGTATAAATAATTCATTCTGTTGCCACTAACCAACACTAGGGAATAAAGCATGTGTATGATTTGAAGAGAATACAGTGGTGGGGGAGAATATACAACCACCAATCACCTTAGCACAAAGTTGGTTGATGGACCCGAGCTACAGAGAGACAGTGACCACAAATGCCCATTTTAAATAACAATTCAGGTCAAAAGTCAAAGACTTGTAAAATCCCTCTTCCAGTTTGGAAGTCAGAGGCAAAAAGTTCTGTCATTTGCAGTAGATGGGGTTAACGTCTTCAAGCTATTGGTCTTTTCTGACTCACATTACAGCAGTTAAAATAACACATCTCCCTATGGGCTTGCACAACCTGGATCTTCCCTGTTCCTGTGTTCAGCTTTTGATTCAGTGCTTTTTCTCCTGCCCTCTCTTCACCTTCACATTGGACTGTTTTGGGAGGTGACAAAGGAAGCTTTTTAATGAGGAAGTGATTGATCAAAAGATGCACCAAGGTAGCATGTCTTACACAAAGCTAATCGATTCAAAAGACCAAGAAAGGAAACTTAAAAAAAAAAAAAAGACATTAGTAAAAAGGAGATCACCACTATCCATCACCAGAAATTGACATCAAAACGTCATGCAGCAACACAGAGAGGTGTTGTTGTTTAGTTTTTTTTTTTTTAAGTATGCTTGGCTTTATTAACAGGTTTTCAGCAGTTAACATTTCAAAAAAAAAAACAAAACAAACAGAAGGAAACCAATCCAATTAAAACAATTGGAAAAAAAATGAAGAGAAGGAAAGAGAAGGAACACAAGCCCAAATTGAGTGGCAGAGGTTCTTCATACGATACCTAAGTTAACCATGAGCTTGACACGACCTCCATCCAGCTCCAGGCGCAGAGTGTCAGCTGAATCCCTGGAAGTGGTGGCTACCAGCAAGCCATAAGCACGCTGGGACATGAAGCGGAAGGACACATCCTCGGCCTCCGTGTGCATGACCATGGGCATGATGATTTTCATGTACATGCTGCCATCGTAGCTCAGGATAGAAGCCTCTGCCAAAGAGAAGGGATAAGGTTATTAGAAAAGAGAGAGAGAGAGACAAAGACAGAGAGACTGAGAGACAGAGAGAGGAAAGAATAATATGAAATAATATTTATAAAATACTTAAGATAGTGCCTGGCAAACAGTAAGCTCTATAAAACTGAATGTTCCCTTCCCCTTCTTCTCTCTATATAACATTCTATCTCCTGTCTCTTCCTAAGGAAAAGGAGAAACATTAGCAGAATTGAACATCCCTCAACAGGTTATTTGTTGGCCTGTGGAGTAACCAGTGCCTTGAAAATCTTTCTAGAAAACTAGTGAGAAGATCTAGAGTCTCCCACTCATTTTAACTTTGCCTGGTGGCTAGTTCTGTTATTGGACCTTCAACCTTGTCTGTTCTCTAACACTTGTGATAGAACTGCCCATGAAAGGGCACATAAGAAACTTGCCCCTAAAGTGGAAAAGTATAGTGTGTTCACATTTGTTTCTTCATTCAAGTACATGATGTAGCTTATTCACTCATTTAGAAATCTTTTTTTGGTGCCCATTATGTCTAAGAGTTTTGGTAGCCTATACACATATGTGCCTTTATACACACACATATATACATATGTACATACACACCTGTGTGTGTATATGTATGTATGTATCACATATTTTAGTTTGTCAGTCATTTTTCAGTACTGTCTGACTCTTCGTGACCCCATTTGGAGTTTTCTTGGCAAAGACACTGCAGTGGTTTACCATTTTCTTTTTCAGTTTGTTTTATAGATGAGGAAACAGGCAAACAAGAGTGAGTGATTTGCCCAGCATCACATTGTTACTAAGTGTCTGAGGCCAGATTTGAACTCAGGAAAACAAGACTTCTTGATTTCCAGCCCTCTAACCTCTAAGCCATCTAGTTACCCATATGTATATGTCTATGTGTGTGTGTGTGTGTGTGTGTGTGTGTGTACACATGCATATACACACAATACCTATATATATATATATATATTTGTGTGTATGTGTATATACACACACATATATGTACATGACAAAGTTTCTGCCCTCAGAGAAATTAAAATTTCACTGGGTAAAAAAAAAACCATGCAAACAAATTACTAGAGAGATATAACTGGACTGGAGAAAAACAAAAGACCTGAGGGTAAGAGAATGTCGTCTACCTACACTAGACCAACCACTTGACTTAAATTTCTGGGAAAATTCAAAAGTGAAAAAAGATGATTAATGAACATTTAGGAAAGCAAGTGGTTATCTCAGTGGATCATACTGGCTTATTCCAAGACTTGTCTCATCTCCTTTATCCACAGGATTCCTAAATTGTTAGAGAACAGGAATATGATCAATGCAATTTACCTAAATTTCAAGAAAGCTTTTGATCAAGGGTCTCATACTATTCTTGTGGAAAAGATTCAACTATTTAAAAATAGTTGAATTCCTCGACTCAAAGAGTGGTTATAATAGTCTCCTGAAACATTCCATTAGCAAGTCTTCAGTAGAGTGCCTAGGGATCAGTGGCCAATTGACCATTTACATTTTTTATGACTTACTTGGATAAAAGCATTGATGGCATGATTATCAAATTGCAAATGTCACAAAGCTAGGACAATAGCTAATAAACTGCATGACAGAGTCAGGACTCAAAAAGATCTTGGCAGACTGGAAGACTGGGCTGAATCTACTAAAATCCTATTTAATAGGGCCAAATATATAGTCTCATATTTGAATTCAAGCCAAAAATCAATAAGTACGAGAGGAAGAATGATCAGTTAGTGAGGCCATCTGAAAAGGGATCCGGGGAGTTTAACAGTCTTCAAACATGAGTCACTAGAAGGATATAGTGGTCAAAAAAGCTAATACAATCAGACACTAAATTCAGAAAGATATGGTATCCTAAACTAGGGAGGTCATGGTCCCATTGTGTTTTTTCCTGCTATGACCTTATCTTCAGTGTTCTGTTCAATTCTGAGACTCATATTTTAAAAAGAACATCTATAAAGGAAGGGAAGGAGAAGGGAACAATCATTTATGAGGCATCCACTCCGTTCCAATAACTGTGCTAAGCACTTTACAAATACTACTTCATTTAATTGGAGAGATGACACATGACAGTTGTATTCAACTTCCTAGGTGGAAGAGATAATGGATTTCTTTAGTTTGACTTCAGAGAACAGAAGTAGGTACAGTAGGTAGAAATGGCAATGAGGCAAATTTAGGCACTGGTGTTGTATCATTTCAGTCCTGTATGACTCTTTGTAACCCCATTTGGCGGTTTTCTTGGTAGAGATACTAGTTTGCTTTTCTTTTTCCAGTTCATTTTACAAATGAGGAAACTGAGGCAAACAGGGTTAGGTGACTTGCCCAGGAGTCAAGCAGCTGGTAAATGTCTGAAGCCAAATTTGAACTCAAAAAGATGAGTCTTCCTGACACCAGGCTTGGAGTTCTGTCCACTGCACCACCCTCTAATAAGTAGAGCTGTCCAAAAAGTGAATTAATGAGTTTTCCTTCACTGGAGAGTATTTTTCAAGTAAAGGCTAGATGATGATTTGTGTACATTTTTAAGTAGAAATTCTGTCTTTGGATACGGGCTGGACTAGATGGTCATTGAGGTCACTCTGAACTTAGAAAATCTGTGATTAGTATGTAATAAGTGCCATGAGAGAAGATTAAGCAAAATATCATGGGAATTTAGGGGGAGAAGAGAATACTTTCTGCTGAACAAACCTATCAAAACTTCTAAGTTGAAACTTAGACAGTGGGCATAATTTCAGTAGTTGAAGATAGAGAAATACACGAATTTCCAGGTGAGAAACATTAGCAAAGGTAGAAAAGTATAGAAATTGAGAACGTGATACACATAGTAGGTGCTTATTAAATTCTTGTTGATTTGAATTAAAAACCTTAGAACTGCTGTTTGTTTATATGAGTTAATGGGAAAGAAGACTTGAAAGTTAAGTTAGATTAGGACTAGTTTAAGAGGGTCTTGAATGTCAGCATAAAGATTTTGGCTTTATATACAGTAGGAAAGAAATAAATAATTATTAAGTACTTATTCTGTGCCAGACACTGTGCTGAGTATTTTACAAATCCCATTTGATCCTTGCAACAACCTTAGAGGTTAGGTGCTCTTATTTTTTCCATTTTCCATTTGAGGAAATTGAGGCAGACAGAAGCTAAAGTGACTTGCTCAAATCACACAGCTAGTAAGTGTCTGATGCCAGATTTGAACTTGGGCATTACTGACTCTAAGCCTAATGCTTTATCCTTTGTATCACCTAACTGCTCAGTAGACAACAGGGAACCATTTCAGTTTTAAACAGCTGTGCTTGAGAAAGATTAGTTTGTTTGTGGGACCTAGAAGTGATCAGAGTTGGAAGCTGCCTCTCCTTCTAAGGCTACCTTTCATCCATTCTATGTTTGTCTTGTATATAATACGTCCCAAAAGTCTCAGCAGAGTCCAAAGCTTTGATAACTAAAACCACACTAAGACTTTTGAGACACTTTGAATATCCATGTATGTATATGTGATCTTCGTCATTGAAGTATAAACTCCTTCAGGGCAGGAACTGCTTTTTGGTAGATTAAGTGTTTAATAAATGACTAAAAGACAGAAACAAAGAAGCTAAAAACAAAGTATCCCATTAAAAAAATCTATTATAATAGCCTTCAACACATAACAACAAAAGTCCTCCTTCAGAATAATATAAATATGCTTATACTGACTTTCAAAACGCAATCAGAACAAAAATAATAGAAACATGAAAAACCAAAGAAGTTAGAAAGCAATTTAAAACAAAGATATATAGATAAAGATTCGTAGATGCAGATGTGGGGAAATAGAGATATACCAATCAATCAGTCAATAGTTATTAAGCACTACATCTCAGATACTGCGCTAACCACTGGAGTTACAAAAAGAGGCAAAAGACAGTCCCTGCCTTCAAGGAGCTTACAATATAATGGGGGAGATAGCATATAAATATAGACAAAGTGAGCTATATAAAGAGGAAATACTAAAGCAAGGCACTAGAAATAAGAGGGGTTGGGGAAGACTTCTAGTGAGAGATGAAATTTTAGTTGTGACTTAAAGAAATCAGGATGCATATATTTGCTTTAAATTGTTCCTAGATATATAAACACACATGTTTTAAACTGTTTTGCTTTGTTTTTTAACTGCTATGGTGATTGATGTTATTGGTTTTAGTTACAAATGGGTACATTATATTGTTCTGAAGGGGGTCTTTTTTTTTGCTATGAATTTAGGACTATTGTAATGGCTTTTTAATGGGATACTTTGTCTTGAGTTTCAGTCAATCAACAAGCATTTATTAAGCAGTCACTATGCCAGGCACTATCCAAAGTGCTGAGGAGACAAAGAAAAATAAAAAGTAGCCCTTCTCCTTAAGTAACTTATATTCTAATAAGGGACACTATCTGTCTATCTATCTATCTATCTATCTATGTACCAGTAGTACATACAAGATAGAGACTATTTCTGCCATATTTATACATATGTATATACATACCCCACATGTAGATATTTGTGTGTACACATATGTGTGTATTGTGCATGTGTGTATATGTATATATATACATATATATATACATTCACGTGTATGTGTGTGTGTGTGTATACACATACATATACACATCCAGCTGGGGGACACAGTGGACAAAGTGCTGGGCTGGAGTCAGGAAGACTATATTCCCGAGTTCAAAAACTTTAGACATGTGACTCTGGGCAAGTCATGTAACCTTGTTTGCCTCCATTTTCTCATCTGGAAAATGAGCTGGAAATGGCAATTATTCCAGTGTCTTTGCCAAGCAAACCCCAAACAGGATCATAGTCAGACACAATTGAAACAACTGAACAATAATAACACTGTGTACATATATGTGTGTGTATGTATGTATGTATATATATGTATGTGTGTGTATCCATATAGCTGTATAGGCATCTGTGTACATATATGTATGTATATATATCTACATTTATATATATAATACATATACATACACACATACATGTATACATACACATAATGCCACTGACCTAGCAGACAGAAAAGCCAGAATGTGACTGTTGAAAGTGTCAATTAATAAGTAAGTCAAACACACAGGCACAACCCATGAAAAATCACATGGCCTTCTTACTGTCAAGTGCTAAAGATGTAACTTTGTGTTTGATGGCTAATATCATATTACTCTTTGCTCTGAAAAGGATTTGTCCTAAATCCAGTTCACTATACAATTCCTTCCTATTGGACTACTATGGACTTAGCGTTTCTATTTCATATTCTGATCTTCACTAGCCTAACCATTCCTTTTCATAAAGATACAAAAAGAAAAAAGAAAAAAAAGAAATCCCAGGGGAAAAAATGTATATCATGAGGGATCTTAGTTTTTTGTTTTTGCTTTTAATGATCTGTATCACTCAAATAGAATGAAGGCTCCTTGCAGACAGGCACTGTTTTTGTTTTTGTCTTTGTATGCCCAATGCTTGGCAGATGGTAGGTAGGCACTTAAGAAATATTTGTTGAATGAATAAATGCTTGGATGAATTAACAGTCCTTGTCCTCAAAGGATTTACATTCTATTTGAGGAGATAACATAAGAAAAGGAAAAACTACTTGCAGATTTGTTTTCCTGGTGCACAGGTCAGTTTATTTCACTCTACTGCTCAAAAAATCTTAAATGGCTCCTCATTACCCACCAAATAAAGATCAAATTCCTTGGCCCTCCTTATGTAAATTTCCTATTATAATTTATATCATATTTATCTGTGTATGTGTTAATTTGTACTACTAGATAATAAGCTTCTTGGGAAAACAGATTGTCTTACTTATTTTATCTTCCAACTACCTTGTATAGTATATTACATAGAAGGCTACTTACTAATTATTCAGATATAGTAGTTACTTAATAATTACTGAAACACACGCATGTGTATAAATACATGTAGTTATTAAGTACTATGTTGTAATGGCAAGTTGTGAGAGTTAAAGATCTTCCCCACCATTAACCAGTCTGCTCATTAAGGGAAGTTTGATTAGGGGAGATACATACCTTTCCTTCATTTTCTAAGGAAGCCCTGGTTCTCAAGGGTTATGATGCCCTCTGGTTCTAAAAAGTCTATAAATACTCTGAGGTGAGGTTTTACTTTACTTTACTCATTGGAAGTGTTTGTTTGGCCAGAGGAGACCCTGGGCAGCCACTAAGAAGTACCTCCTCCCCTCCTCTTTGAAAACCCAGGTGTTGGCGCTTCTCCCTGGTAACTATGTATGTATCGCTTACGGTCAGGCAGTTGGAAGCCCTGTCTGTTGGATGTTCTTTGTTTCTCTGTTTATATTTTCTCTGAAGTTCAGGGGGCTGACTTTTTTTCCCTGAACTAAATGAATTATCTATGTGCTTGAAAAAGTGATTGTTGACCCCTTAAAAGTAGCTTTCCCTTTAGAAAAGCAGATCAAAGAACCTGTGATAACATAACAGTGTATGTTAGTGTCTTTGCTGATATATATATCTAAATAATCAATAAATATCTTTCTATGTACAATATACATTACATACATGTATGCATTCATGTGTACATGTGTACTTGCATTCCATATATACATGTGTGTGGTTTAGTAATTATTAAGTAATTAATATATCTAAATAATTAGCAAATTCTATGTGCAATGCACTATACAAGGCACTTGGAAGATAAAATAGAGTCTGTTTCACCAAGAAGTGTGTGTTTATATACATATGTAATGCATAATATATACAGGTATGTATGTATGTATGTGTGTGTATGTATTATAATTCCCCCCACCCTTGTAGAATGTAAACTTTTTAAGGATAGAATTTCTTTCATTTGTTTTTTCCCATTCAGTGTCTTGTAGATAGCAGATATTTAATAAATATGCATTGAACTGAATTAAATAAATGTTTTTCAAATGGATAATTTTATTTAATGTATATCACACACCAGAAATGGCTAAACACTTTCTATTAGGACATTCCTGATGTCTACCTTGGCTGTTGATTTTATCCTATAATGTTTATTTTCTCTTCTATAAACTCTTACTTTCTGATAAATCATTCTGCTTTCAAGCACATCCTTCTCCTCCAGTCAGGAGATGGTGGTAGTGGTGAAATAATTAACATGATTAATTACTGTGACATTTAAATAAATACATTTGTGTACTGATTATTTATTGACTGGTGGAGATGACAAGAATGTTCATCAATTCTTCTGCCCTATTATAAAATCAATGGTCACTCTGTTAAGTCTTAAGTCCCTGCCAGTGAAGAAAGAAGGCCATACTGCCACAGAATTTACTCCTCTAATTGAGTAAGTTTGTCTTGGACCTAAGTATTGGGCTATGGAGTAGAACTTAATATAAAGAACATATTGCACAATTTTAACATTTTGAGATGAGCAATGCATCAGATAAAGGATAGAGTTTTGACTTTTTTTTTAGAAGCAACCAGACTATATTAGGCTCTACTAAAATAAACCTTCAGTTCTCAAGTTATTCTTAAGTTAAATTTTTTTCCAGGTTCTTTTTTTTTTAGCAGGCTATTTCAGCAGGTCATCCTAGTCTCCCTTAATAATAGTTCTTTCTCTCTGAGATGACCACCACCTGTATATATCTTCTATGTACATAGTTGTTAACATATTGTCTCCTCCATTAGAACGTGAGCTCCTTGGGAGCAGTGAGTGGAACACAGTAAGTGCTTAATAAATGTTTGTTGACTGACAGAAATGAAGGAAAGGGGGTTGGATTTGATGACCTCTGAGGTTCCTTTGAGCTCTAAGATGCTAAATTCTTATTATACATAATAATCTGATTCCATCACAAAATCTGTAATCTTGCAGTAAGCATACCACATGAGTCTTGCTTTGGACATAAGCAAACCCCAGTCAGGAAGGAAGTCTAAGTGCTGGATAAGAAATGAACTGTGGCAGATGAATTCTATAGAGGATCTCTTATTCCCCAAGCCTGCTAGACATGTCTGACTATAAGTATAAATCTTCTATTCATGGCTTTACGCCCTAGAAGAGAGAGTGGGAGTTTTCAACCCTTTGAACGCCCAGCAACAGAACTGTCATGATTCTGGGAAGAAAGTAAGTGAGGGAGGGAGAGGGCTAAAACCAGTGTCAACACAAAATTGATGTGAGTTTGCCGATGAATGCTGAATAACTGAACATCAATAGGTTATTATGAGTGATTAGGCTCCTATTCCTCCTAGATACTCTTTCCAGTTCTAATTTTGTGCTTGGCATACCAAGCAGTGATCATTCACCTGCTATGAACCCATCAGACCTAGCAGCTACTACCGGGGGTTGAAGGTGGTGATTATCAGGAACTAAGTTTCCTTCTTTAACTCTAGCTCCCTCATCAGGAGATAAACCAGACAGTAAGAGTCAAGGTTCTGGGAAACATTATCTTTTTGTGTCCCCCCCAAATCCCTAAACCTGACTAGTAAACTATTTCTATCAGACTAAGGACCATTATGTGCCAATACCTCCCGTGTTCATATGGTATCTTGATATTTCTTTGTAGCACTAGAAGTCTCAGCCTAGAAGACCTGCCTTATTCCTTGTTGGGATTAGTTTCTAGGAATTTTGTGAAATCTCAGCCTTCTACGTTTATAGCTCAGAAATAATCTTCTGCATGAATCCTTTCCTAATGCTTGCAACTGCTAGTGACCTCCCTCCCAAACTTGTATGTTAACTACTTTGTGTGTGTGTGTGTGTGTGTGTATGTTAATGTTATATGTGTTTATTTGTGTACTTGTCTACCCTGTTAAAATGTAAGCTTCTGGAGGAACTATTTCATTATCTGTCTTTGCATCTGTAGTTTCTAGTACACAGCAGTACCCTCTAGAAATGTTTGCTGGTTGACTGATTATCGGGAGAACATCTTTTTTTATCTTACCGGTCAAAATTCACCTTCTCTAACCACATTGTCTTCAAAACAATGAGCCAATTATACCCCTGGACAACACCTCAGTATCATACCTCTAGATCTAGAATCTAGAAGTCATTTGGTCTAAAAGCATCATTTTACAGATTAAAAAAAAGGTGAGGCACAGAAAGGTTTATGTGGCTTAGCCATAATGACTGCGTAGTAAGAGAAGAGACAGGATTTGAATCTAGGTAATCTGTGAGCCAATGCACTTTTCCCCTGTACCACTCTCCAGTGGGGCACCACATACTTTAGGGATCCATGACTTTAATTCTTTCCAATCACAATTCCCATATAATGAGTTACTGTTCCATAAAGTACATATAATAGCACAGTATTTTGCAGATAGTAGGGACTAAGTAAATTTTTGTTAAATTTAAATCAGTTTTCCCCTCTCCACAGAGCACCTTATTCCATACTAGATATGGTTTTTACCCTGGTCTTTTATTTTTTCTTTTATAACCCCTATAACACCTTATTCCATACTAGATGTGGTTTTTACCCCTGATTTTTAATACATATTTATATAATAATCCTTGCTAGACCATGATTTTTAAAAACTCCAAAAACACCTTCAAAGGAGATAAGGCTCCTCAGGGGAACATCATCTAATTCAGGACTTAGCATTCATCATCCATTCATTATTTCCAGTCTATCTGCCTTCCTCTGTCATTCCTGTAAGTTAGGTATGGGAGACTCTCTGAGTCTCTCATCTATCACCAAGATCATCTATTTGGTGACCTAACACCTCCATCTTTCCCACGCCCTCCAACTCACGGTTCATTGCTTACTTCTCCACTAAACTAGACCCTGCCAAGCATCTGCTTCAATCATGTTCATCACTTTGAATGAGGACTCAAAGTTCAAAGGAATTCAAGATTTGGGTTATTCTAGATTTTTAGTACAGATAGAATAAGTTTCTAATACTTCAATCACTTCATAGCTAATATACAGATTTCAGCTAGATATAAGGAAAAAATCTCCTAATAAGTAGATCTGTCCAGGTGAGTTGTCTCTGCAGGTAGTTTCCTTATCAGTGGATACCTTCAAAGAGAATATGGATTGCCATTGTGGGTATATTGTAAAAAAGATTTGTGGTCAAATAAAAGCTGGACTAGATGATTCCTGAACTTCCTTCTAAACTTTTGTGATTTTAGAGGAATAAAGGTATGAGACCCCAGGACCTGGCAAAGACAAATCCAGGAGACCAATTAGGAGTCAAGAGGAGAACCTAAACAAAGGAGGTGGTCATGCGAGTATAAAAGGGGATAGGTTCAAGAGATATTGTAGAAGTAGAATTGACAAGGCTTAGCAGTTGATGGATAGGGAAGTGCTGGAAAGGCCCTTTGCTAACAAGAAAGAGCCCTACTATGATATAATGGATAGTCCTTGCCCCAAAGAGTCAAAGTGAGTCTCCTTGGGTACCTGGAGAACAATACTTTCACATCAATTAAGGCCAAGGCACTAAAGATGCCATTCTAGAAGGTCTCAAAACCTCTCAGAAACCCATGTTCCTTTTACACCATGGACAATCATTCATTGTTGCTCAGCTGTCTTTCAGTCACATCTGACTCTTTGTGACCCCGTTTGAGATTTTCTTGGCAAAGATACTGGAGTGGTTTTCCATTTCCTTCTCTACTTCATTTTACAGATGAGGAAATTGAGTCAAACAGGGTTAAGTGATTTGCCCAGGGTTACACAGCTACTAAGTGTCTGAGGCCAGATTTAAACACAGGAAGATGAGCCTTCCTGACTCGAGGCCCAGTACTCTACAGTATGACCTAACTGCCCCATTAATGCTTAGTAACCCCCTAAAATATCCACCTTTCCCAAGAAGTTACTTCTGGTGCTATCATCATATCCTACCAAGTTTGACTGTTGTTTCCAGCCGAAAATGACACACCATCCTATCACTTTTTATGGTCTCCTTTTCCTCCCCCATTAATCTGCAAGACATATTTCTGTTTATTCCTCTTGCCTGGTTGCTGCAGTTATCTGATCTAGACTTACATTATTGATCCCGTCCTGTTTAATCCCATCTCACCTCCTCCTTTGTTCTAGTACTAGCCTGGTTTTCTGACTAAATATTCATCTACAGCCTTGACTTTATCTCAGACTCAGAGATCTAGTAACCACCAGGCCTGCAGTTATCAGCTGCAGACTTTTCTGCATTCCACTCCTTACCACTGAACAATCATGTGGCGGAACTAAGCAATTATCACTACCTGTAGGCATGCCTGCCCATCCTTCCTCAGATTCATTTAGGGGCAGAAATAGTCCCAAATATTGAATCTTTAAACCAAAGGATGATAACATAACCTCTCTCCCTTCCTACTCAACCTCTCTATTTCCTGTACATACAAGAAGACTTCTTGCCGTCTTCCTGTCATTGTCCTTACCTACTCTTCTGATTCATGCTTATTCTTTGTTCTTCAGATAATATTTCCCCCAAGCAGATGCCTACTTCTCCAGCCCAAAGTGGGCAACTCCTAAATAGTACAGAAGCCTCAACAGGGGATGGCTGCCAGATTCTAAACCTGTGCTTTGAACCAGCAATATAAAGCCTACAACTCTTAGTCCTTCAAAATGTAGACAGAGATTTAGTTAACTTGCAAAGTCATTGCAAGGGACTTCTTTTTCCTCCCTTGTGAGATAAGAAAGTGAAGTATTCGTCTATCATATCTCCCAACTTGCTGCAAGGCAGAAATTATAACCTATAGCCCTATAGCCTAATAATCATGCATTAGTGGAATCATAGGATCTTAGGTGTGGGGTTTTATAATCTGCATGACTATAAAATCACAGGACTTAGAAAAGGAAAGACCCATGGAAATAATTTAACTCCTTCATTGGATAAATGATGAAAATAAGACCAGCAATTAAACCAAAATAACTGATTTGCCTAAGGAAACAGGTAGAAATCAGTGGTCAGAACTTGAATCCAGATAGAGTGCTCTTTTAGCACCTGAAGGATTAGAATTTATCTGCGAAAATCTCTCTGATTGGGGCACAGTACTTCAGAGAGTTGGACATTTAGAATAGTTGACTCTAGCAAGAGATGTTTGTCAGCAATTCACCAAGGTGAAAGAAAAGAGCACTTAGTAGGAATGTTGATACTGGAAAAGCAATTAATGAATGTGATTTTTTTCAACGTGGAGGGTTACCTAACCATTCTCCTAAACATGTGGTATGATGGACTAGGTAGGCAGAATAGTGTTGGGGGGTAATAGTGAATCTGAATTCAGAGGCATGGGTTCAAATCCCTACTCTGTTCCTTACTACCTGTGTGACTATGTAAGAGTCATTAAAGAAAGGTCAAATTAGATAAGGGGTCAGCAGACTATGTCCCACAGACCAAATCCCAAATTGTCGGTTATTTTTATACATCCTTTGAAGCCAAAGATGCTATGCATAGGAGTTCCCATTGCAATTGCACTGTTATAACTAACCAGTCATTTATTGTGCTGAGAGGCGGCTAGGTGGTCCAGTGGATTAGAGAACCTAGAGTCAGGAAGACCTCAATTAAATCTGGTCTCAGACACTTACTAGCTGTGTGACCTTGGGCAAGTCATTTGACTTCTGTCTCCCTCAGTTTCTTCATCTGTAAAATGGGTATAATAGCAGGTATAATTTACCCTCCAGGATTGCTGTAAAGATCAAGTGAGATAATATTTGTAAAACTCTTTGCATAGTACCTGACTCATAGTGGTAGGAGGGATTTGAACTGTAATTTGCCAACCCCTAGCACTGCATCAAAGGTTCTTAACCTTACTTATATCTTGGACCCATTTGGCAGTACATGAAATCTATGGACCCTTTCTCAGAATGTTTTTAAATATATAAAATAAAAAAAACCCTAAGATTATAAAAGCACCCAATCATATTTAAATTACCAGTTTATCAAATAGTTTATAAAAATATTTTGAAAAGCAAGTTCATGGACCATAGATTAAGAACCTCTTACCTAGATAAGCTCAAAGATCCTTTTAGTCTCTAAATTTTATGATCCTATGAAACTGTCACAGTCACCCAGACAGTTAGTGACATCATCAGGGCTAGATTCCCCAATTCAATGTTTTTCTTTATTATAGCCCCTCCCTAAAAATCAAACCAAAACAGCTAAGTCACATTGTTTTCCAAGTTGCATTAAATAATGAAGGACATTAAATGCGGACTTCGGTCACTTCCTTTCTGTATAACCTAACTATGGTGAAAGAATTTCAGACCTCAAAAAAAAAAAATTAAGGCTTCAATTGTCCTCATCTGCAAAACTGGAAAGTGGGAAGGGATGATTTCTAAGGTCAGTCAGTTTCATTTCTACACTTCTATGAAATTCAGAGAATTGTCTCATATATATACATACACACACATGTGTATATACGCACACACATATGTATGTGTGTTTATGTATGTACACACACATATATCCCAAATAGTTCAAGAAATGGAAAGAGAAAGGGCCTACGTATAACGACAAAACATTCATTATATTACTTTTTTTGTAATAACAAAAAACTAAAAGAGTAGTGAAGAATGGCTGAATGTAATGTATGTGAATGTAACGGAATGTTATAATGTGGTAAGAAATTACTATTCTGAAGAGTTCAGAAAAATATGAGAATTCTTGTGTGGACTGATGCATAAACAAAACCAGAAGAACATATAGAGTGACTACAGTCAAGCAAATGAAAATAATGTTGAAAGGAAACTATAATCTCAGGAATTGTAAATGACTGATCTTGAGTCTAGAAAACAGACAATGAAATGTGATTCCTCTTGTCAGGGAAGTGGGGGACTCCACTAAATTGCCATAAGAGGCGATTGTCTTGGTGGCTTTTGTTTGGCTGATTTTTCTTGTTATAATGGAGGGATCAACATGTCTCTCTCTGAGCGTATGTGTATTCCCTATGTATTCTCTATGACTGACGCAAAAGCAAAGATATCAAGAAAATTTAACTTTTCAAATTAATTTTCAAAAGAACAGGCTTGGGAATTTTATCATTTATGATAACCTGATAAAAAAGTTTCTAATTATATTCAATTTAACTAGTAGTCAAGCTTCTGGAATTGTCTTCTTCAGCTATTTTACATTCTTAGATACATCCCATGATGAAATGATGGTTCAGTCATATCAGTCATCTGTCTCTCTCTGTATATAGGTATATATATATGTATATATATATATATATATATATATGTGTGTGTGTGTGTGTATGTGTATATATATATGTATATATATATATATGTATATATATATATATATATTTAGTTACTTCTTACAAAATAGTATATCAAGTTCCTGTTCATTCAGCTAATATACTGAGGCATATACTATGCGATATAATGCCTAGAGTGATGGAATTGGGACCCGGATTCAAATTCTGACTCCAACACTTAGTAGCTGCAAAAGCATGGGCTTTTCATTTACCTCTCAAAGGATCTGTTTTCTCCGCTTTAAAGTGGGGATGATAAACCTGAAATAATTCACTTGTGGGGATGTGAGCCTCAAATGAGGTCAGGTATATAAAGTACTTGGTACAGTGAATAGAGAGTTGGTCTCAAAGCTAGGAATACCTGCATTCCAGGCCAGTCTCTGAAATATGCTTTCTATGTGCCCAGGGCAAGTCATTTAACCCTTCAGAGCCCTAGATAATTTTCTAAGACTTTAAGTTGCAGAGAAGGCTCCAACCTGCATTAGTAATAGGTGTTTCCTGAACTCCTTTAGGAGTTCCCTAAATTGATGAAATCAAAGATGAAGTCTCTATCCATGACTTTACTATTATTATATGAAGAAATAAGATTGTATAGGATATTCTCTCTTCCAGAGAATTGACTTTCTCAACTCATTTCAAATGATGTCACTATCAGTCACCATGTAATTAATAAGTACCTTCTATGTGCAGAGCTCTTTCCGAGGTCTCTGATTTAGTCATTTAGGAATCAATAACACGAACAAGAACACCTTGGAAACACAAGCTAGGAGGACATGCTTTTGTTCATTAATCACCTTTCTCAAATTAGCACGATGCTATTGTTTAACCACAATTCTAAACAGAACAGAGGTGATGCCAAAAGCTGGCTCCCATTTTATGCAGACCTATATTTTCATCCAAACATCCTCATCAGTGACTCAGAACTAAGGCCCCTAACTGAATTGTACTAACCAGACATCAAAAGATAATAAGCCAATTTACTCTCTGGAAGAATGACAAGAAAGAATATGGCAGCAAAGAGGCATCAAGCTTCAGGCCAGAATTAAAGTCTACAGAAGTAATACTGTCTAGTCTTCTGAACAGATGTGAGGTCTGGACCTACAACCATCTTCACATTCAGTTACTGGGCATCTCCTGCCAGTGACTTTTACGAGCAATGCTTAGCATCAAATGGCAATACAGAACCTTTTAAAAATGAAATCATGGGAGAGCAGTCATGCCACAACCATGAAGGGAAAAAAAAATAAGATTGCTGGAGCAGGTAATTTGAGGACAGAGAAAGAAATTAGTCTGGCCAACTTGCTTCTGTGGTAAATTAAATCATGGTTGATAGTGAAGAAGATGAACAGATGAAATGTTATGAAGATATGCTAAATATAACCTGAAGCAATTGTCCATTTCTAGACAGCTGGGAAATAAGTGCAGATCCCCAAACGTTCTGGCCACTGACTTTATATGCTGGTGGTGTGGACAGGGTTGGCTGCATTGGAATGTAAGTGTCATTTGATTCCTGTGGAGAAAATGGAGAGCCCTAAGCAGAAACCTACTGCCCTTAGGACAAGGAAGCCTGGCTCAAGTATGTAATCACTGTACCAGATAATGCGGCCCACAGATTTACTTATATACTCATGCTTATTTTCATAGGGCATATCACTTTCATAATCATCACTTGCAAAGGTTTGAGGTTTGTAATTTGGTAAAGTGTTCGGCTGTTTGCAAAATGACAGTGATTTTCTGCTGCTGAGTAAACACAACTGGTTTTTCTTTTTCATGTGGGAAATACTAGTGGTGGCAAAGAACTGTCAACAGCTGAAGTTTGTTAGGAAAAACTAAGGGAGTCAGGATAGCCCCAAAGGTTAGAACTGAAAATGGTATCAGCATTGTAACTCTATCAAAACCAAAGCAGGGAATTCTGGCCCTACTAGATGCCAGAACACAAGGAGAGAACAAGAGGGTGGGGTCTAAGTGATATCCACATCTGTGTTGAACAACTGAAATTGTAGATGGAAGTCATGAGAATTGAGGACATTTAGAAACAGAAATTAGGATGCTTAATAGAAGCTAGTCATAGGAAGGAAAAGAAGACTAGGAACCCAGTACCAAATTTATTGAGAAAGAGGGCGAGTGACCTGGATGTTCATAACAGCAACAAGGATTTGGCCAATGATGGAGTGAAATTTAAAGGAAGAGAGATGGTAGCTGAGTGAATGTTGTAAGATAGAAGGACTGGAAAGTGGCAGTGAGAAGCAAGTATGAGAGAAGGACCAGCCCCCCAAAAATAAGACTGGATGAATTGGTTGCTGATTTGCTTCTTAGACTTGTTTCTACTTGTGGACATAGGGCTGAGGGAGAAGGATGTGGCATCTAGTTGGGAGTGACAAGAGGACTTAGTCAGAAAGGTTGATTGGAAGGAGAGAGCCCACTGGGATCTGGGCAAATGAAAGGGGTAGAGGTTGGGGGTGAGGTGCTCAAGTCTCCTAGGACTTGTTCTTTACCCACTGCCTCAGGCCTTCAGTTCCTGCTGCTACTTTATTACTAATATAGAACTTCAGATCTTGGGTATATCTTTTGCCTCAAATTCCTCCTTGCTTATTACCTTATGATGACTACATTGATAACTGATTGTTTTTACCTCAAATGACCCAAATCCTACTTCTGACCCTTTACTCTCTCTATAGACTCACTCAAATTGGGACAGGCCTTCCAGTACTTCTGCCCACAATACAAAAACTTGGCTAGAATCCCTGGTGAGAACTGCTTTGAGCTCTACCCCTCGGCAGGTTCCAGTACAATGATATGCAAAGTCCTTGAGGACTGAGTATACTCTACCTTTTTCTTTGTATCTCCAACATCCAGCATAATGCCTGGTACCTGGCAGGCACTTAACAAAAGCTCACTGAGAAGAAAGATAAGAAGTCAACCCCACCTACCCCTTCATGGATGTGGGAAGTCCACAGAAATTGCACATGTTTTTGGACTTTTTCAATGTATCAATCAGTTGTGCTAACTTTTTTTTCTCTCAAAAAAAAATACTATTTGTCACATGGGATAGCTCCCTGGAAAAAGGAGGGATACATGGGATAGCTATGGTGAGATAAGAAACAAAAGGTATAAATTAAAGCTTCTAAAAAGTTTATTGATTGTATTCTAAATATCAATATTTAAACTCATATTTCCTTTTCTTTTTTATTTTTTAACTGATAAAAATCTATTCTATCTCCCCTCTCACCATTGCGCATGGAAAATTTAAAAAAAGTTATTTGTAACAAATGTGAATAATCAAGCAATTGCCGCATTCAAAAGGTACTAGCTTATATTTCTTTGCCTTCTAATATTTGTTAAGACCATATAAACTCTGAGAATTAGTATAAATTCTTCATTCTAGCTTTGGGATCTTTGCTGTTGATTTCTCAGCTTGTGCTCTGTGTTTGCATTTTCCTCTTGAAATCTTTGTTGCTTCAGGGTTTTGATTAGTTTTTCCTTTTGTTTTCTATTCTACCATCACTTCCAAGAGGGCATGAAACAACAAGAAACCCCAGAAGGGTTGAAAAGAAAAATGAAACGCATAAGAAAATATTTTGTCTTTGGAAACTAATCCCCATGCCTCTTACAATTTTAATACAACACTATTTTACGAAGAGTTTCTCAAAATATCCAGTCCTGTTAAACATTTTTCGGTAGAAATTCCTTTTGGAATTCTATACTTCCTGAAAGACTATAAGCTGCATGAAGCCAGTTACTCTGTCTCTTCCGTGTGCCCTAGACCTGAGGACAATGCTCTGCACACAGAAAGTGTTTAAGATGTATTTATTGAATTAAGGTGAATTACATTTAATGTTATTTTCCGATTAATTACTTGGTAGATTATCAAGTAATCAAATGGTTGTCCACATGGTTATTTTACACATTTTAATGCCTGAATAAGATGAGCTTTCAAGAAGGCTAAGCAAATGAATGACAAATAGATGCTACAACAGTTTACTTTTTAAATCTAATCAGAGTGCCCAGAAGACGATAGATTAAACCTGGAAAGTGTCCTGGGTTTGGAGTTACAAGGCCTTGATTCAAGTGTGGTTCTGTCACTTGTCACTTCACTATTTTTTTTTTCTAGAGAACAGTGTTTCTATTTGGAAAACTGACCTAACAATACCTACCCTGACTACTTCACAAAGTCATCTTCAAAACAGTCATAACTCATGAAATATTATATAAAATTAAAATTATTATTACTCAACAAAAATATTTTCTTATGTCTCTTATTAAGTCCTTAAACTTTTCTATCAGTAAACTTTCTTATTTTATATAATACTTCAGTAAACTAGCTCAAAATAGTAAGGTCCTATGATAACGGCATCAAGGTAATATGCTGGTGAGTTGAAAAAAAAACTATACCTCAATTTCACTGATTAGAATTAGTGATGAAGGGAACACTGCCTGCATATTGGAAAGAGCTGGCGAAACCTCGTGCTGTGTTTAACTTGCCAAATTGAGGGAAAAAGTTGTGACTTGCTAACGGAGTAAGAGGTATCACATACAGGCTTCTACTGCAGAAACAAACAATAGAGAAAACAACTGAAATTAAGTCATAAACTCTTTCTCTTGACAGCATTCCATTCCACTGCAAACAGAAAGCTATTTTATAGCATTGGCACAGGGTAGTATAAATTATATTACCACCCCACAGCTGATGAGTTTATAAGTCTACTGAGAGCAAGTTATCTGGCATCGTCACTATGTTGAGCTTGCCAAAGCTGCATGTGAGACATACTGGCCTGAGTTGTTGCTAAAACTGAAGCAAGGAAAGGTCTGGGAATAGTACCACAGCAGGGGAGGGAATGCAGTGAGGTACATGTCATTAATTTGTCATTAAAATTTTCTGTTTCCTTAGCCCTTGTGACTCACCAATGCTGTTCAGCAATCCCTGATTCAACGATAAATTACAACCTAAGTCCCAGGATAGTCAGGGATGTGTCTAAAGGAGGAACAGGAGAACAAACTCCCATAAAATAACCTTAGTTTGTCAGAGCATACATGAAAGTCAACATTTATTGAAGAAAATCCTGAAATAGTAGAGTAAGCAGGGACCACAGAAATCAGCAATTACAACTTATACCTGAATAAGAATTTCCTTGGTCGCATGCAATGGCTATCCAGTCCTTGGGGCAGCCAGGTGGCACAGTGGATAGAGCATTGGGCTTAGAATAAGGAAGACTCATCTTCATGAGTTCAAATCAAGTCCCAAATGCTTATTAGCTGTATGATCCTGGACAAGTCATTTAACTCTGTTTGCCTCAGATTCCTCATCTGCAAAAATGAGCTGGAGAAGGAAATGGCAAACCATCCCAGGATCTTCACCAAGAAAATCCCAAAATGGGGTCATAGAGAGTCCAAAACAACTGAGCCACAACAACATTCAGCCCTTGCCCTAAGACTTCAAGTGAGAGGGAAATCCTTCAAAGACCAAACCTAAATCTGCTTTTCTATCAGACCAAGGAAATTCTTATTCAGGTAGAAGTTGTAATTGCTGACTTCTGTGGTCCCTGCTTACTCTACTATTTCAGGAT
The DNA here is from genome assembly GCA_028658325.1 of Potorous gilbertii. Classification (NCBI taxonomy): domain Eukaryota; kingdom Metazoa; phylum Chordata; class Mammalia; order Diprotodontia; family Potoroidae; genus Potorous; species Potorous gilbertii. The sequence continues at coordinate 46,990,651 of CM053774.1, read as the reverse complement.
TTTCTTCAATAAATGTTGACTTTCATGTATGCTCTGACAAACTAAGGTTATTTTATGGGAGTTTGTTCTCCTGTTCCTCCTTTAGACACATCCCTATTCAGACACATTCAAGTCTGTGAAGACACTTTTCTTGCCCCTTCTTATCTTCTGTTTTCTAACCTAAGAACCCAATCTCAGATGTCCTAAATACAGGGATTTCACCATTCAGTTTACTTTCTTCTGGATATTTCCCAATTTATCAATGCTCCTCTTAAAATATGATGTTCAGAAACTGAAAAAAAAATGATATTCCAGCTGTGGCCTGTGTGGCTTGGAATACAAGATTACCACCTCCCTTTTCCTGAATACTGTCTCTCTCTTAATGTAGCTTCAGTTTGTATTAACCTTCCTGGTTGTTACAATGATGCTTATTTAGCTTGAAGTCCACTAAAACCCACAGATCATTTTCTGATAAATAGCTATCTATCCATACTTTCCCCATATTATATTTGAGAGGCTGATTTTTTAACCCAGTGTAAGTCTTTACATTGAACTTCAGTTTCCTCATCTGCAAAATACTTGCACTACATGATTCTTGAGATTATTATAAGGAAGGGGACTGATGAACCTGAAAATCTTATGTCTGAAAATGTGACCTGTTGCTATTAATACAACCACTTAATATATGCTTCCACATTCCTTTTGTATATACAACTAGGTCCTGAGAATAATAAATCTCTAAAATAGTCTTCAATATTCCTTTCTGGTTTTCAGTTGCAGCTGGCCAAACCAGCTGTGTTCTCTAAATCCCAATAAGAAAAAGCTATACTTATTGGATTTCTGGGTCAGTTTTAAAAAATGGTTTCAATGAGCACCCAGATTTCTTTTGACATTTCTCATCAATTTGAGGCAGTGTAACTGGAGTTTCCTCCAACATGAATCTAAATTATTTCCTTTATTATAATTCCCTTTATTATAGTAGATGTGAGGCATGAGTAATTAATATTTCCCAACTTAATCTAAATTATGCAAGGGATGCCTAATTAAAAGAAAAACTAAACCCATAATGGAAGGTAAATGTTAACATTACATGATGAGGGCTGTACACTCTTTCAACTGCTCTCTTTAGGGCCAAGTCTTGTAAGGAATTGGAATACTTTCCCATGGACCAGGAGAAATATTTGAAGACAGAGAAAACTGTAGCTGGTAAATGTTATTGCTAGCTCTGGGAGGTGAGGCTCACAAGGCTAATATTGCTTTGCTGAAGCTTGGCAAGCACCCAAGGGAGCCAAAGAGAATATTTGGATCACTACAGTCCAGTCCAAATGTCACTCTAACATTTACAGAGCTGTGTGTAACTGCTTACAGAGAAGTCTCTGACAAGAAGGTCACGGTTGGAAAAAAGTTGTTTAGGGAGTTGGAGGATGAATGACGGTAGGGAGAATGCTCAGGGATTTAATAGAAAATTCACATTCATTTTCTCATTTGTTCCCCCCTCCCTTTTTTTTAATTTCCCCTGCAGATTGTTGTTCACACACATAGACCATCCTATTTGCTAAGTAATCTCTGGTCCCACTGAAGGAGGAAGGGGGGAGTCTTTATCCACTGCCTCTTAAGTGTTTATTTAAGACTTTTAGCCTTCTGTGCCCTCTTTTGGCTCTTTGTAAACACATATTTGAAACACATATTCTTACACAACTATGAGATATGAGACAGACAGAGACAGTGACACACACATGCACACACACACACACACACACACACACACACAGATCATCACCACTCCAGAGAGTTAAGCTTCACCTGGACAAGGAGAAAAATTTATTTAATGCTGTCAGCCTCTTTTCAAATGCACTTGAATCTTGAATATAAAGACTCTCTCTCTCTTTCTCTCTCTCTCTCTCTTTCTCTCTCTCTCTCTTTCTCTCTCTCTCACTCTCTCCCTCTCTCTCTCTCTCTCCCCCCCTATCTATCTATCTCTATCTCTCTCTCTCCCTATCTAAAGACGTTTATTTACCTTTATGGAAATTCCAGATGTCCAACACAAAAGTGGTGGTGTGATAGAGAAGCTTGAGTGTACGTTATCAATCTGTCTTTATCTAAATGTCTATCTTCTCAGATCTAGGATTTATTTGGTATGAGCACACTTTCCATTGATATGTACAGCAACCTCTGGCAACATTTTACCTTGCAACCTACTACCTTCTATCTATCTTATATCTATCTCATATATTCCTATAGGTGTACATGTTTCCACCTACTCAGTCATGCAAGTTCTTTGAGGGCAAGAGCTCTTTCCCTTTTATCTCTGAATCTTCCATTTCAATACCCTCCCCCACCCCAGCAGAATGCTTGGTACATGCTCATGTTACTCATATTTTCTTTTTTGAGGAAGATGAATGACATCAGGAATAAGCTGATGTCTTGACTTGCACATGGATTGAATTGAAGTGAGGCAGAGTTGCATCAACCTCATTCTCTTTTCCAGAGTTATCAAAATCCAATGGCAAGGCAAAAGTCAAGAGAACTAGTGATGGCCCCAGATACAGTGGATGACCTTGGCATCCCTAATATCTCACCAAACTCTTAGCCCTCCATAGTATTTGCTTTACCACTTTCATGGCTACCCTTAACCTGGGTTAGCCTGCCTGTTGAGATGGTTTCTACCAGGGTGTGACTGCTCCCCATGTTGCAGCCTCTTGGAGCCACATAGCAGGTTCTTAATAGTTTGCTAATGGATTGACTGAACAATACCTTATATTTTTATAGAGCACTAAAGTTTTCAAAGTATTTTCTTCACAATAATCCAATCCAATAAGTAATGTATTATTCTTATATTATAGATGAGAAGATTAGACATAATTTATGCAGGGATCTCATAACCATTAGGTTACAAGGCCAGCATAAAACATAAGCCTTCCTAATTCCAAATGTTGTAACATCTTCTTTCCAGTGCATTCCAGACTTTCCCTATGAGATACAATGGGAACATTCATGACCCTTTGACCAACCTGACCACGAGCCTTTCCAGACTTAGATCGGCTGGTTCTCGGACAACAAATGTTAAATTTACTGCTGGGAAATATCCAAAATCTTCCTAGTTTGGGAGACCCTCCTAGAGTTTGTATAACACACAACCTTACTGAATCTTGCATCACTTCCATACCATGGAGGAAACTTTCAAGAATGACTTGGATATGCACATCCATGACAAAATCAACCAGTTAACCTAAAAGGTCTTATTACATACTTACTATATGGCATGTAGTCTGATAAGTGCTTAGACTACAAAGGAAAGCAAAAACATGGTTTCTGCCTTCAAGGAGCTATTGTTCTAAGGGAGGCTGAGAGTGGGCAACTATGTACTTTACAAAATATATACAGTATGTATAAAGGGGAAGGGATTCCAGAGGAAAGGCCCTAGCAGTGGGGGATTGAGAGGGAAACAAAAAAACACCTCCCCTAGACGGTCAGATTTGAGCTGAGTTTTGAAGGAACCCAAGAAAGCAGAGGTGTAAGTGGGGGACAACCAGTAAAAATCTACAAAACACTTTCTGATTTTAAAAAAATGTCATGTAACTGAAGGGCAATGTGTCATTTATCAAAATACATTTATCATGATCAAACTGTTCAAGTTCAGTTTTAGAAATAAGAAGAGACTAGAACTCTCTTTTGAGTGTTGATGATAAAAGCTGTGAGCAAAGAGGAGTATTTACTACTCCAAGACCAGTAATAGAGGTTCTGCTCCAAATGAACTTTGCTAGGACAGCTGTTAACTGCTGCTCAGTCCTAAGTGCTGGTGAGAAGCTGCTAAGATCCCTTAAGCTGCCCATCCCTCCAAAACAAAAGGTCCCCCAAGCAGTAGACTCTTCCATCAAGTACAAAAGCTCTTTTTTCTTCTTGGACTTGGCTGTCATCAATCGCTTGGGAGGAATGATTGGCTTTGAAAACCTCTTTGAATGTAGCCCTTAAGATAGCTCCCAAACCTTTTCTACTATTGTATCCCTAATTACTCCTCTACAGAGGAATAATCACAGCCAAGAGACACAGCACTTCTGGGTGCTGGGCTTTGTGTCTTAATGTGAACACTTTTCTCCCTGATTTAACTTCTTCTCTAGTGCCTTATAAGTATCTTTTCTTTGCTGCATTTCAGTTCTGCTCTTTTCCTTGGAAAGATGAATCACCTTAAACTTTTCTCCTCAATGACCAGAAAAATGCTGGGTTAACTGATATGTTGACTATTATGAGGCAAATTGAAGCTGTGTAGATAGCCTAGTGAGGTAACTCAGCATTTAACTAGATTCAATTCACTTCTACATGTTACCTGGAAGGATTGAGCTGTACCTTTCAGAGAAGAGTGAGGATGAATGAGACAGTGAATTCTAAACTAAACTTTACTGAGTTTTGAATTCCAAGAAAATGACCAGGCTTAATGGTGGATTCCAAAGATTCTGAGAATCAGCACTGGAAACTTCTAATGCTGGTTTTTGCCTAAACTAAATAGATGATGGGGATGACAGGACCATAACATTGTAGTTTTAGAGCTGGGAAGGAACCTTAAAAGTCAGATCCCTTCTTTTCTGAGATGAGGAAACTGAGGCCCAGAGAGGTTAAGTGTTACAGAGTGATGGAGTTTGGATTTGAATGGAAAATGGCACTGGGAATTGTCAAACCCAAATCTCCTATGATGTAATTCACCAAGTCTAGGAAAACAGATGAGTAATAACAATTTTTTCACATGCTACTCCATGCTGTCCTTTGGAAACGTGTGTAGAAAGCATGAGGGAACACTTTAAGTATAAAAGTTAATTGAAGAAAAATAGATCTAACCTTATAAGGTGTAGTATATATTGAACTAAATAGACATTCAAGTGAAAATAAAACTAAATTAAATATAATGCATCGCTGACATTTCTCGCAATTATGGGAATAAGTTTACCTAACTCTTAGCTCTTCTTGCCATGTGCATTTAAATGAAATCATAAGGCCATTAGAGAGATTTTGTCTGTCGCAGGGAATGTTTAATGAATTTTTAGTGAATGTTTAATCTGATAATTAATGATAACCACAAAAAATAGATTAATATATTCCACAAAATCAAGTTCAGAAGTTTTAGAATATAAGTAACTATGTGGACTCCACAATATACAATCTCCAATCTGTTTTCTATGCTGAAGTAAGAGTAAGAAATGTTTCCTTGAGTACTTTGCAAAAACAATGGTTAAAGAGTTTAATATTATAAGAAGCTATTCCATCCAGCAGGTGAGAGTCCTGGGAATGCTGAGAATAGTTTACTTAGGAATTTTTTTCAGGAATAACTGTTTTGTTGGTTGTATAATTGAACATAGCTCAACCCTCAGTCAGATGTTTATGGCTGGTATTTAATAATATTATTAAAATGGTGAGAATGTGAGTGATGGCATTAACAATGGTTTTCTATATAATACCTCAATTTGAAAAACACTGTGCTAGGCACTAGGGATACAAGAGAATTTTTTAAAAACGGTAGTTGTCCTTGAAGGAATTCATATTTTACCATGATCTGTTAAACATTTTACATGAACAGGCCTGGAGGTGAGAAAGCATGGGAAATGTGTGGGGAAGAGTGAATGAGTAGTCAGACTTTACTGGGGCATAAGACTGTACTGATGTACAGGAGTATAGTAGATGTCAGGAAAGACAGGATGGGACCATATTGTAGAGGGTTTTGGGTGCCAGACTAAAGAATTCATGCTTGGCAATGGAGAACCATTAGAGCTTTGTGAGCAGGGGAATGCTATGATTGAAGTTTTATTTTTGGAATATTTATTTGGCAGCTGTGTGTTAGATTGGAAGGGGTCAGGAAAGACTAGAAATGAGGAAACTAATTAGGCTGTTATCACAGTCTAGATATATGATAATGAGGACTTAAATTAGGGTGATGGTAACAGGAACAAAGTTGTTTTATAAACTAATTGTAATACCATCTTTAAACTCATGAAGACTTGATATAGATAGATGAATACATACATAGATAAATGAATGTACGAATGAATGAATGAATGATTTTCTGGTTTTTTCTCTTACTATGCAAACTTTTGCCTTCCAATTTAAAGATGGTGTGACTTATTTACAAAGAGGTCAGTTTTTTCACTCAATATTTTAATTATTGGCAAACATCTATTTGGGCATTCCCTTCAAACATGCAGATCAAGATCATAACGTATCCATGGCTTCCCACCTCAAGGTTCTCATCCACATCCTTCCCTAAGATCACTACAAGAAGTCCAGGTAATATTCTAGGGCTCTTCCTTTCACTCTCTTGCAATCAAGACAATACCAGTGAAGCATCCATTCGTTATCCTTCCCTCTCATTCTGTGACCCGCCGATGTTTTTTTGTTTTAGATTTTTGTTTTCCTTTTATACTTCTCTTTGATAACATGGTTTGTCAATTAGTGAATAACACAGTCACCAAGGCATGATGATATCACAGTTTATATGATTTTATTAGCCCGCAAGCAGAAACTGTTGACATTATCATGAAAGGAGATCATCCATATGAGTACATTGGCTATAAAATGATATAATCGGTGGAAACATGATTCTTTGCTGGATGACTGCGAACTAATTGCTAGAGAGTGGTCACAGAGCCACAGAACACAAAAACTCAGAATGAGACTAAGGTCACATAGTTCAGCCTGTACCTGAAGATGAAATTACCTCTATAACATTCTTGACAACCTCCATTATAAGAAGACATCCATTGAAAATGAACCTGCCACATGGAATGTCCTCCCTCCTCCTCTCTACCTTCTGACTTCTCTTATTTCCTTTAAGTCTCAGCTCAAATCTCACCTTCTCTGAATAGCCCTTTCCAATCCCCCTTAATGCTAGTGTCTTCCCCCGAAACTATCTTCCATTTATTCTGCCTATCTCTATCCTTAGGTGTTTGCACTTTGTCTCCTTCGTGAGACTATGAGTTCTTTAAGAGCAATGACTGATTTTCACCTTTCTTCATATCACCCATCCTTAATGCAGTGCCTGGCACATGAAGATGTCTAATAAATGATTGCTGACTTCCTTTGCCACTTTAAGATACCCAATTTCACTTTTGGACAGATCTAGGTATCAGGAAGTTATTCCTTACCAAGTGGGGAAATTTGCTTCTCTCCAAATTCTAGTTATTGCTTCTATTTCTGCCTTCTAGGGCAGGGCAAAATAAAGCTACTCTCTTTTCTACGTTCAGGTACTTGAAGATAGCTATGATATCTTTCTCAAACCTTCTCCTCTTCAAGAAAACAATTCCTTTTTCTTCAACTGAGCCTTGCATGAAATGATTATCACACTTTGTTGCTGAACTCAAGATATACTTCAATTTACCAAAAAATGCAATGCCCAGAACTGAGCACGATACTCTAGAGTGAGTAGGAACAGAAATTAGTACAATGAGATCATCATGTCACTCTTTCTGGACTTTAAGTTTCAATGAATGCAGTCTAAGAGTTTGACCATATCTTACTGTTGACAAGTTGTAGCTGCATATTCAAAGCAATTCCAGTAATTTTTTCCCTCAAAATAAACTACAATGTTTTCTAACTACACTTTGGATCTTCTATTTTTTCAGCTATTCTTTTGAACCCAAATGTTAAACTTTACATTTAGCCCTATTAAACTTAATTTTGTTAGATTTATCCAAAGATTTTTTAGCCTGTTGAGATCTTTTTTGAGCCTGAATCTTATCATTCAATGAGTCCAAGGAATTCATGCCTCTCAGTTTTATATCATCATCGGATTTGTTAATTGTACAATCTATGTCTTCCTTGAGGTCACTGATAACACTTTTGAATATAACAAAGGCAAAGGCAAGTTCCTGGACCACTCCACTAGACACATGCCTCCAGGGTGACATTGATTTATTCACCAGCATTCTTTGAATGCCATCATTCAACCAGTTCCAAATTCACGCGCCTTATTATCTATCTATCCCACATCTCTCCATCTTGTCCAGACATTGTCCAAAGCCTCACTGAAATGCAGAAATATCATGTCTATGACATGTCCCTGATCCACCAGTCTATCATTCATGTCAGAAAAGGAAATGAAGTTAGTCTGACAAAAGCTTTTCTTCATCAGCTCATTCTGGCTTTTATTGAACTACAAATCATCCCTTCAATAATATGTTCTAGGATAGTTCAAGGAATTGGTGAAAATTATTGGGAATTTTGTTCCTGAAACCGATACTTATGCAATTATTCATATACATCATGACAGAAAGCTTATTCTTCTTAGACAAATGAAGATTTTTCTTCTTCAGGTAGATATCTCTCCACATGACAGGTTAATATACTTCATTTAGCAAAAATCAATGGTATAGAGATGCTTTCATAAGAGAGAAGACTAAAAATATTGAGATTCTAGTCTAGAAAGTAAATGGGCATATTTAAATATCCAAAAATCTGAAAGGGGGAGTCTAAGGGTAAACAATGGCTTGTTCACCAAATTCTGGAAGACTAGAAAGATAAACAATTCTTTGAAGTTTTATAACTTTAAAGCAAATTCTCTTCTTTCTCTCTTTCCTTCCCTCTCTTCCTCCCTCCCTCTCTCTCCCTTTTCATGCATGTACATGTAATATACATATATCTATGTGTATAATATAATGTTGTACAGCTATTAAAAAACTTATGGAGCATTCCCAAACCAATTTCCTTCCTATGAATCCAAAACATTTATTACCCACACTGTCATTTGACATATTGCCATGTATCATCTGGAGCAGGATGATAAGAAGGCCATGACCCAAGCAATTTTTGAAAATTGTTCTCTTATTGTATTCTGACAAGAAAACTTCATTTATTAAAATTTAGAATACAAGTTGGGAAAAAACTTTACTCTACATATGTCACATGCAGGGGGTCCTCTGGGGCCAACTCAAATTGACTGTCATAAGCTGATTATCAAGTTTTCAGTGTCAGCATTTACACCTCAGAAATTGGCAAATGTTATAAATCAGGGAATTATTTGTTTGGTCAGTTGTCTAGACTTAGGCAAATGAGAGAGAAAATATTAATAATATTAATAAGACAGATTAAACTTAAAAGTGTTATCATGTGTGTTTTTCCAAAGACCTGTTTTTTTAACATTTACCAGTCTACTTGTTAGATGCATAGTTGGGCATTCAACAAAGTATTTTATTAAGTATTAACTATATGTGTTAAGTATTAAGTCTACAAAGAAAGAGAAAAAGTAGTCTCTACCCCCAAGGAATTTATATCCAAATTGAGAGTAAACCTGTAGATAACTAGGGTCATAATATGTATATAAAACAATATGCATGAATACTTATTAATATATGTGGATACATACATATTGTGTATATATAGTGTATATCATATGTACATACATATAGTGTATAGATCATGTTTATACACAGAATAATAAGGGAATGATTTTATAGAGGAAGGCTCTGGTTGGAGGGGGAGAGATAGGGAAAAGACTTGTAGAGGATGGGATCTGAGTCAATTCTTAAAGGAAATCTGGGAAGATGAGAGAACATTCAAGATATGGCAGAAAGCCAATGCAAAAGCAAGGAAAAACAGATGAATTGTCATGTCAGAAGAATAGCAAGAAGGCCATGTAGAGTACCTGAAGAGGAGAAAAATATAAGAAAAGTGAGTGGAAAGGAAAGTGCCAGATTATGAAGAAACAGATGCCAACCAGATTATATTTTATCACAGAGGTAATAGGGAAGCACTGGAGCTCATTCAGTGGGGAGAATAACATGGTCAAACCAAAGCTTTAGGAAAACCACCTTGGAAGGCAAGTATAGATGGAAATGGAGAGATGGAGCTTGAGGAATCTGTCAGAAGGACATTTTAATAATTCAGGTGAGAGGTGTTGACGTATTAATGAGGATTTCAGCTATGTACATGGCATGAAGGGGATATATATGAAAAACGTTGCAAATGCACAAGTGACAAGATTTGGCAATTGGTTAGCTATATGGGGTAAGTAAGAATGAAATGTTGCAAGGTTTCAAGTCTGGGTAACTGGGGACAAGGTGCTAATTTTGATAGTTATAGAGAAGTTGAGAAGAGAAGAGTTTGGGGAGAAAATAATGATGTCCATTTGGGACTCATTGAGTCTGTGATGTGACATCCACTTTGATACTGATATGTGAAGAACATGTGTCTTAGCTAAAGTAGAATTAGGCACAGTGCTTGGTACAAAGCCAGCACTTAATAAAAGCTTTCTCATTGATTTATTGATTACATCATGGTTCACATGTTATCTTTTCTCCTCTTTTACATATAGTAGGTGCAGAATAGATATTGTTTATTGAAATGAATGAATAAATATTCTAAGGGAACCATATCATTCATAGGTAGTGGGGAGAGGACAAGATGTAGAGCCAGGGGATCTCAGTTCACATATTAATTCTGTAATTTACTACCTTGTGACTTTGGGTAATATCTTTTGGAACCTCAGTTTCCTTTGTAAAATGAGAGGCTTGGGCTAGATGGTCTCTAAGATACTCTCTACTTCTGATCCTACTGTTGTATGCAAAGGGTTAATAGGGTCTAAAAGTTGAGGCTTATAGTAGTGCAGATGGTGCACAGCTTGGTATAGTGGCAAGCAGAGAGCTGAGTACTGGCTTTAAGCCTTGAGGCAAGATCTCTTATTTTTGCCTGGGTCATTTTTAGTAACAAACAGGGGAAGAAATATCAAGATAAAGGAGAAGTCAAGCAAAGTTGTTTCTCAGGACAAGAATTATTATTCCATGAGGGAAACAGATGACTGAAGTTCATTAAGCCAAGAGACACATATAAAAAGATCAAGTTCAAGAAGTAAGTCAGGCCAAGTTTATAAGGATCAAACATAAAGTGAGTTGGGTGAGTCAGTCAGGAAACATTTATTAAGATCCTACTATGTGCCAGGTACTGTGCTAAGCATTAGCAATACAAAGAAAGGCAAAAGACAGTCCCCGGTCACTTTCTAATGAGGGAGATAAAATGCCACCAACTATGTACTAAGAAGTTATATACAGAACAAGTAATATAACAAAACCAAATTATAACATGGAAATATGGTATATCACACAAAAATATTGCTAGTGACAATGGAGATGTAATGAGATAGAAAATTTACACTGGGAGATAACTGAATAAAAGAAATTTATCTGATAACTTTATTATATATTTAAAAGGAATAGCAAGTTGTACATAATAGATCTGCAATTTCATGTGCAATCATCTTTTTTATTATAGTATGTTATGGAAATGCTTGTTTTATTCCATAAATTAAGAACTATTTTAAAAAAAGAGTTTTGGGAAAAGGATTCCTATCTGAGATATATACAGTCAGAAACAATTGAGACTAATGGCTCTTTAGCTGTGAAGACTGCCTTTTGACCTAATGCTTCAAGGAGTTCAACCTTACTGGGTCTTTATACCTGGCCAAAGTCTTACAAGTTCTTTTGATCTACCAAAAAATCAAATGATTAGAGAAAGGTAGGTGGTATAGTGGATAGATTATTGGATTTGGAATCAGGAAGACCTGAATTCAAATCTTGCCTCAGTTACTAGTATGACTGGGTAAATCAGTTGACTTCTTTCAATCTCTGTTTCCTCATCAAACAGGATTAATAACAACACCTCCCAGGATTGTTGTGAAAATAAAATGAGATACATGCATAAAGCACTTTTTAATTATTTAACTATTATTAGATTAGGGGGAGGGAGCACAAATATTTTCTAGATCAAGGGTTCTTAACCTGAGATCAATGAACTTTGTTTTAATATTTTAATAACTATGTTTCATATGATTGGTTTCTCTTTTGAAACCATGTATTTTGTGTTATGCACTTAAAATCTTTTATTATGACAAGGGATCCCTAGGGTCCAACTGCTTTTCAGAGAGATCCACGACCTAAAAAAAGGTTAAGCACCTCCAGTCTAGATATAGTCAAGGAACTCTTTCCATTTCCCCTTGTTCCTTCCCTTATCCTCTATATAATTCTTGTGCTTTACTCCCAAAGTCCCTTAGACCAGTTCACTTATCACAAATGGTCCCTAAGTCCCAAATAGCCAAGTCTAGACATTAATTTTAAAAAATATGAGGTAAGTACCATATCTGACATGGCTGAATTACTCTACAGAAAAAAGGCAGGGGCAAAAGCTCTGGGTTTTCATCTGTAACAGAAATGCAGTCCAAATAGGAAAATAAGGAAAGAAAGTACATATAGCTATTAAGATAAATTGAAGATTAACAACCAAATAAATACACAATTGATTTGCTTCTTTTTTAAAACTGGCAAAGAAGTTGGTTTCAGGGAAGCATAAGAGGCAGTAATTATAGCCTAATGACAATATACCTTCTTGAAAAAAAATACCCTACACAATTTAATTTGAGGGTCTAGAATGCAGCTTCTAAACTTAAAATAAAATTTTAAAAAATAAAATAAGGCTAAGTAGTGTTTATAACCCCAAAGGGAGATGGAGGAAAAGTGAACACTCTGTTTTTCCTTTATTCTGCTGTCAGAGAGCTACCCATCCTCAACTCACTTTCCTAAAATGCTAATTACCAGGTTCTGAAAGGCTGGCATTTCCACAAGACTGGAAGATGCTTGACTGACTTTCCTTGTGCTTTTCATCACCTGGAATAAGCTAGGATGAAGAAAGAAATGCTGCTTGGGGACCAGAGAGATAGACATGTATGTCCCTTCCACTGTCCAAAGATTTCACTTCAAGAAATTCTTATATTAGTGGTATTGAGGGAACGGAAGGATGGGATTGAGGAGAAGAAAACTGTACTTTTGGGAAGGAGGAGTTTTAGAAGGAGAGAGTTTCTGACTTTCATATTAATGAAGCAGTATGACTTAGAAGAAAGAGGAGAGGTGGCTTCTGAGTGGGATGACCTGGGATCAAGCCCTCCATCTGGCACTTGCCAGCTGTGTTACTCTGGGTGATACTGCGAATATAAGATGAAAATCAAGTGCTAACCTGTAGTAGTAAAAGGAGTCCTTTTATACTACTGAAGTCTCAGTTGAAAGCAAAACAAAATTATGGTCTGTGTAAGGACATAGGACAAGGAATCGAGGATGGAAGTCTTGCCTTCAAATATACAAATATTTAATAAAGGTTGAGAGACGTGATGACATGGTTTCTGTCTCTGACACACAAGTGGCTGCATCACTTAGCCTCTGTTATCCTAGCTAGCTCTCTCAGACTCTTCATTGTAGAACATTAGCAGATTTGCATTAGTGAGAGGGAATTTCCTCATCCGGAGTTCCTTGCATGAGTCTAGACCCATAAATGCTACCTTCCTTCCACCCACCCCCCTCCAAAAGAAAAGAGATAAAAAGAACAAAAGCAGAAGACAAAAGAAAACCACAGATTTTTTTTTAAGTGGAAGAATTCAATCGACTGATTTTTGTCTCTGCCTGGAAAACAATTGTCCTAGGTTTTGACAGGCAAAGAGGACAGGGAAAAGCAAATTCCCCCCAAAAGCCTTCCTTTTTGAATGAAGATTTGCATTTTCAACAAAGTCCCTAGGTTTAGAAAATTAGGACTTTTTTTTAACTTTCTTCCTTCATCATCTCTAAGTCCTGTCATTTCTTTTTCTTTAAAAAGTGAAAGTCATTTTTAACTTAATTTAATTTTTGTTACATTTTAATTTCCAAACTCTCTCTCTGCTTCCCTCATCATGCTGCATTTCTTTTTTTTCAAGTGTCTCCATTACAATTGCTTTTAATACTTTCCAAGTTAGTAACACTCTAGAATTCAGTCATAATATCTTAGCTAGTTTTCCTGCCACCAATCTCTACCCCCTCCAGCTTGTCTTTCACAGTGTTGTAAGACCTACCTTATCAAAACACTCCTTTGTCCTTCTTCAAATCACACTTAAATATCCATGCTAGGTCTCTTTTGGTTATTGCATCAAGTATAACACTGCCTGGATTTCAAGGTCTTATATCATCTGGTCCCTTCCCATTTATTGAAGCTTATTTCCTGCCATTTCCCAGCATACATCTTGCATAGGTCAAACTATATAAAATGTGTTTTTAGTACAAAAGCTGAGGTTATGTTCTTCAAAATATTTAAGGAAAGAGGGTAATGCTTACATCACTGGTGAAAAGCAGCTCTGCAGCTGTTGATGTTTCCTTTTTTGGAAGGAGTTCCTTACCCTAAGAGCCAAACTCTTTACAACACACTGTGATAGACAGATGGATGGACGGACAGACAAATAGATTGTTGAATGGATAGATACATAGATAGATAGTAAATAGAATGATACATGAATGGATGGATGGATAGATAGACAAACAGACGGACAGAGGGATGGATGGATTAATGGATGGATAGATGGATGGACAGATAGATAGTTGAATGGACAGATACATAGATAGATAGTAAATAGAACAATGGATGGATGGATACAGATGTATAATAGTGCCTTCAAGGTTGTCTGCTATTTCATTGTTATTGTTGCCATTTTACCTTTCATTTCCTGGTCATCAAGATTAACATCTTTTTCGAATCACTGTGTCTTAAGGGTGAGAAGTTACTATAGGCTCCCTGATTTATTTCTGATTGCCCACATTTAAAGTTTACCTTTCTAGGAAATTGCTAAGGACTTTGGGGTTTCTCAATCTCACTTTCTCCTCTCCCATCAGCTTCTTAACTCCCAAATTATTTTGACTTTCCATGAGCTAAGGCACCTAAATGCACAGAAAAATGCATAGAACATACATTGGACCTTGAGTCTGAAAGACCTAAATTCAGTTCTAGTCTCAGACACTTAACTACCTATGTGACCTTGGGGCAGTCACTTAACCTCTGTCTGCCTCAAGTTCTTTACCTATCAAATGAGGCTAATATCACCTACCTTCCAGGTTATTGTGAGAATAAAACACAAATCACATTTGTCATGCACTTTGCAAATCTTAGAGCACATAAATACTGTTATCAAATGAATATACATAGGTGAAAGTACAGGAATAAAACTAACCCGAGGATCAGGGTTAATAATTCACCCATTCTCTCTATATTCTGGCCATATTCCTACTACTAAAATGAATATGTGACCAGCAAGAAGCTACTTTACGTAAGCATATATCATCACTTGGGGGAGAAGAATTTTGGTGTTAAAAAGAGGTTGTGTATAAGGAAGCAGGAAGAGAAAAATCCAACCAAGGAGGAAGCTCAGGAGGAGGCTGAGGTCTCAGTAGGAGTCCCAACAGCAAGACTGTGTTCCTAATGCTGCTGTCTGGGCACTCTCTTGATCTCCCTGGGAAAAGTTGCTAGGATTATAGGGAAACTATCTTTCCCAGGTATCTTCTCCATCTTTGGCAATGCTCTGTTATCCCTCTTGAACAGGGAATGGTCAATCATAATGTGCGCATTAGTTTAAGCAAACAGCCACCTATCTGCTTATGGATACTTGAGAGTCCTTTCCCATCCCTAGAAGGACAAGTCTATCACATGGATAGGAGTGGGAGAGGATACACAACTTTTCTCTTGTCCATGACCTTACTTGGACTGCTCCGAATATTTTAAGCACTCAACTGACCTCTCAAAGTAGACCTTTAGTTTTTTATACGCCAAGACTAACTTTTATATTTCTTTGTATCCCACACTTGTGCCTAGGGCAGTGCTGGGCACAAATTAGGGGACTCACAAATATGTGATGGCTGGAAGAGGCTCATTAGGGCCAGGAGAGGTGCTGCTGGCCCAGCACCTTGTGCTTGCAGGCACAAGCAGCTTGTTCTATCAGAGAGCAACACTAAATCTTCCTCCTCAACCATCCAATAGCTGTTCAGCTGCTACTTTTGAGAGATTGTTTTTTAATACAGAGACCACAATCAAGTCCATTAAAGCTAAGGTTCCTCGTATTTTGCTTCCGTTATGCCACCTCAGAAGGTGTTCAGCCCTATTAGCAATCATGGCCTTCCTTACTTAGCGGTACAAGCACTTACAAAGCCCAGGAGATTGGAATATGGCAAGCATTAAAGGTACCTAGGAACCCCAGGGGACTGCTGCTTAAAAGCCCCTCTGTAAAATTATATTGTCCTGATTGTAACTTTCCTTTTATAAGCATTACCTCTGGCAACTATTAAGAACGTTACAATACATATTAAAGTGAATGGTGTGTGCCTGGACTCAATACAGTTCCCGCATCTTGCCCTTTTTCTTTTACATGGCTCTCCCTCATCTGTTTTCTTCTCAATTAGTTTTATTCCCTCTGACTCTAACTTCTCCTCTCTTTCTTCCCTCCCCCTCTTCGTTTTTCTCAGTTTCAAACAATCTCAAATATAAGCTCTATCTTGTTCTCTTTTTCCCTCTCCTCTCCTCCTTTTTCTCCTCCTTTTTTCTCTTCTTCTTCCCATTCTCTGATTAATGTACTGTCACTTCTCTTAAAACACTTGAATAAGAAATACCACTGAGGATTTCAATATCTCCAAGGCAGAGACCAGATTATTATAATGAAGTCATTCCAGAATGCCATCTCTAATGACTGACCTATGTCTACCCGTATATGTTTGCCATAAAATTCACAGCATCTCCTTTATAAATTATGCATAGGTATGTATTTCCCCTTATCCCTAAGCTCAACCTTTGGAAATTAAGATTGACTTCAAAACACTGGACCAGTAATCAAAGAATATATAGGTTCTAGTCCCTACTCATCCATGAATTAGCCAAATGAATTCTAATAAGTCACTTTACCTCTTAGGGTCTCAGTTTCTTCATCTGTAAAATGAGAGCATTGGGCTAGATGATTTCTAAAGTCTCATTCAGTTATAACACTTTTTAGATCTAAAACTTAAAAACAGAATACTCCAAACGTGTGAATCTCTATATCCTGAGCCCTTAGTTTCAAGGAGTACAGTTACTAATGGAAACCAAATGAAATCAACTGAGTTAATGGTGAAAAAAAATCAACAAAGGAATGAATGAATGAATAATGAATGAAAATGAATGAATGCCCTGTTCAGCAACTGCATGCTTACACCTACCCCAAACCCTTCTAAGATGGGTGGGAACAGAAGGGGAATAAACATTTATTCAGTGCCTACTATATTGGGCACTATGCTAGGCACTTTACAATTACTACCACATTTGATCCTCATAACAACCCTGGAAGGTAGGTGCTATTATGTTCCCCTTTTCACAGTTGAGGAAATTGAGGCAGATAGGTAAAGTGATTTGAACTAAATTCTTCCTGACTTCAAGCCCAGTGCTCTATCCACTGTGCCACTGACAATCATCTTGGAAATTAGAGAACCTGATCAAATCCCAAAGGGATGAATTCTCAGTTTCTACTTTTGATTGTGTGACATTAGTAAGATGTTTTATCCCCCTGGGGTTTCATCTCCGTAGGGGCACATTTACCTTTTTTAGGGATCATGAAGAGGACAAGGAGTAAGGGAAGGAGATAGAGCAACAGAAAGATAACTAAGAGAGTGTGGGAATTGAATGGGGGAGTTGAATTAGGTGACCTCCCTAAGGCTCTAGGTCAGCTAGGTGGCACAGTAAATAGAGCACCTCAGTTATGTTCTATTGTATTCTTATTTATTTTTGTTAAATATTTCCCAATTACATTTTAATTTGTTTTGGACCACCACAATGGGGCTCTGGTTATATGTTTGATGCCTCTGACCTAGAAGACAGAGAAGTAAACTGAGGTATCCAGGGTTACACAGCCAGTATGTGTCAGAGGCAGACCTCAAATCTAGGTCTTCCTGCATCTGAGACAAGCCCTTTTGTATATAGCACCCAGCCTCTCACAGTTACAAGATATATACACATGTACATACTTCTTATTGCCTTTAATATTAGGTGCTTTGAAAGCACTAAAAACCTGACACAGACCTACATTTTCTAACCTCTTTATAGATCATCTTCCTTCCTTCACTCAGATCCAGTCAAATTGCCTTCTCTGTGCCTCACACAAGGCACTGTGCTTCCTCTGCCTCCTTTCTATGCTTTTGTATCGACTGTCCCTCATTCCTGGAATGGTCTCTCTTCCCACTTCCCTTTCTTGGAATCCCTTTCTTCCATCAAGACAAACGTCATTTTCTACTTCAAGCTTTTTATCCTGAGTATCCTGATTTGCTGATTGCCATCCTTTAACTTTGCTTTTCGGTCATTTTTCTGTTGTTTTTGATTCTTTGTGACTCCATTTGGCATTTGCTTGGCAAAGGTACTGGAGTGGCTTGGCATTTTCTTCTCCAGTTCATTTTACAGATAAGGAAACTGAGGCAAATGGGGTTAAGTGACTTACCCAGGGTCTCACAGTTGGTTAAGTGTCTGAGACCAAATTTGAACTCCAGAAGATGAGTGAGTCTTCCTGATTCCAGGTCAGGCACTCTACCCACTGTACTAGCTTCCCCCTCATTTAACTGCTTTCCGTTTATTTTCATTCTATGTGTTCTATGTGTTACACAACACAGATTATTATGGCTACCTCATCAGAATATAAGCTCCATGTGAGCAGAGATTGCTTCATTGATCGTATTTGTCTTCTGAGGTCCTGGCATAGCATCAAGACTTTAACTAGATACTACATAAATACGTGTTGAATAGATCTTGGGGGTGGGGTTTCACTTTTCAAGAATTCCATTGACACTTTTTCCTTTCCTCTTCCCTTTACTACATTTTACTAACAAAGTAAGATCCTAAAACATCTTTCCTTTACTCTTAACTATCTATCTTGCTCACTCTATCTCTTCTTTCTTTAATAACTGAACTTTCTTGAAAAAATTACCCACGTCCTATTCCTCCACTTCCTCACCAATCTCTCTCTCTCTCTGACTCTCTCTCTGTCTCTCTCTCTGTCTCTCTCTCTCTCTCTCTCTGTCTCTCTCTCTCTCTCTCTCTCTCTCTCTCTCGTCTCTCTTTCAAATCTATAGAATGCAACTTCTACTCACACTTCATAATGCGCTTCATCTATCAAGCCCTAATCTCTAAATTCCCTTCTTGATCTAAATTTATGAGTCTATGAAATTGCAAAAAGGAAAAAAAAATTAGGCTCTCTATAAATGGAATAAAGACTCCCTAACAGAGTTGTCTCAAGGTAACATTTTACTTTGTTTTCTTTCTTTGACTGCTTTGTTTTCCCCTCAATGTAACTCTTCAAGAACAATACTGAATAAGGACTTGTTGGATATGTTTAATGTGAATACCCCAGATGTCCTCTGAGGTCTTTTTGAGCTCTGACATTCTATGACTCTGCTTCTATAAATTGAATCACTCTTGGTCTCATGATCTCAGAGGGGATTCATCAGGGCTTATAGTAGACTATGCCTACTGTTTTGTTGTGAGTCTTTTTGGGAAGTAATTAGGGTTAAGTGATTTGCCCAGAGTCTAGTAAGAAACTAGTAAGTTTCTGAGGTTAAATTTGAACTCAGGTCCTCCTCACTCCAGGGCGGGTGCTTGATCCACCGCACCACGTATCTGCCTCTTCTCTGCCTACTGTTAACCCCTGAGGTGTTACTAAGACTCTTAGACTAGGTAATACTAGGACTAGGATGAGGGAAAAGAGAATTCACAGCGAATGGCCCCATTTTTTTTTCAATAAAATAGGAGACAAAGTTCTCAGCAGGGAGAAGGGGGGTCATGGGGAATTTGAGGAGGGATGAGGAGGATTTGGAAGAGCCACTGCCAAGAGTGGATTGGTGAATTGATAAAGGAGGTAAGCAGCATTAAATGCCTCGTTGAGGTTGTGTAACGTAAACCTGGCCATGATCTTCCATGGCCTTGAAAACAATGACTCCGTTGGAAGACACAGAAGGCTCCAGGAGGTTTGAAACCTGCTGTTAAACAGTTGTCGCTGTGGCACGTACGTAGATGGAGGGGGAAAGCCCTTTCTTTTTAAGACACTGTTCTGAAATCATCCCAAAAGTATAGTTTTATTTATTTGTGGGAAGGTATATGTGTGAGCCTATCAATACACACAGTAAATAACTCTCCCCTTACTAGTGGTTAGAGTTAGACTATAATAAGTTAGCGATTATCCAACACAGAACCACAAGCCTGAAAGTAAGTACAAAGATTCTGAGTTTTAAGCAAAATAACTATCGAAAAGCTGGCAGGCTTTATTCCACTGGAAAATCATAGAGTCACCTTTAGGACTTCACCATATTGATTTACAATTATGTGTTTCAAAGTCAAGCAACTAATTGAAAGTGTTCATTATCTTGTTTTCCTTGGAAACTTTCGCTACTCCCTGTTAAATGATCAGCTATCTAGCTCACCAAGTAGTGGCATTTAGGATGTTTAATCAATCAACAAATATTTATTCAATGCCTACTATGTATTTCTCTTTCTGCTGCTGTCTCATAGCCAGACTCCTCATGTGAGAAGACCTCAGACTGGTACCTTGTACCTTCTTTCTTCTGCTGGGAGCCATGTGTCCCCTGAGGAAAAGCTGCTTGGTGTCAGACTAAGAGTCTCCTGCCCCAAAGGAAGTCTCCATTCACAGGGAGTTCACTATTTTCTACTACTGACTCAAAGGCAGCCTCCTCAGCTGGTCACCACATACTCTTACCTTGTGCTAGGAGCATCCTGACCTCCAATAAAAGACTTCCAGGGCCAGGCCTGAATGTCTTCTTGAGTGTCCTAAAGCAACCACTTTCATCTGTTCCAAGATAAACACCATTTCCTCCTGCCAGTCCAGTCTCCCAAGTGAGATGTGGAGAACCTCTAGAGTAAATATGAAAAACTCTCCCTTCAACCTGAGGCCACCCATCTCCTGCTGCCCCTGTTCTTTGAGGGAAGAAGAGTGGAACCCTCCACTCAATGAAAAATTCTCACACCTAGGCATATCCTTTACATACCAGTGACTCTGAACTCCTGAAAGTCATCATCCCAACTCATTCTACACCCCCTACCACCTTATTCTTCATTCCCATCCTCTCTACTTTTTCACCCTGAAATTTCAACCTAACTTTATCCAGTCCTTCTAATATGCCCTCTGGAATGCCTGTTCCATACATAACAAACTTCCCTTGATCTTAAAGTCTTTTCTCTTCCTATGCTTTTCTTCTACTACCTTTTGTTGAAATCTGCCTTCCCTCTAATGGCACAGCCTTCCTGGTTACCCTTCCAGTATTGGCTGCACTTTCAATCATTCTCTTTGGCTTGCTCCACATTGCCCCTTCCAGATTCTCCTTCTTCCATCACTCAGTAACCTCTCCTCCTTGGAGGTTCATATTATTCATATCTACCAATAAAATTCTGGTATCCATTTTCTACAGATCCCTAAGTCACTCCCCTTTCTTCCTCAATGAGTTCAATACCTGTCTTATAATTTTTCTCTCCTTCCCAATTCCTACCCTCCTAATAAAGGAATTCTGAAAGTTACCTAGAGTAAGCCTCTCATTTTACAGATGAGGAATGCAAGATCATTAGAGGCTGACTTGACCAGAGTCACATGCAGACCAAGAATTGAACACAAGTCCACAGAATCTGAGTCCAGTATTCTTTCCATGGCATCACATTCTCTATTTATAAAAATAGCAGGCATTTTTATAGTCCTTTAATGTTTTCAAAGTGATCTATATATTCTCTCGTTTGACCCTACCAGTAGCACTTTGAGGTAGGTACTACAGGCGTCATTATCCCCATTTTATAGGAAAGGAAACTGAGGCACAGAGAGGCTATGTGAATTAGGTTTGAAGAACTGTTCTTCAGCAGCCTTGAATTGAGATGTACAATAATAAATAAACATAGTGTTCTCATTGGATTTGACTTGGTACTATGTAATTTCCACATGGTCATACAATGAATAAAGACTGGAGGTAGAATTTGAGCTCAACTTTCTTTTAACTCTATGTTAGCTCCTTTGTCATTACATCATCTTGGCTCTCCTAGGGTCAAGATCAATCCCATCATTTTCTCTGCATTGTCTCCTATTTCTTATAGTTTTTTCTCTGTTCATCTACAGCCACACATTGTGTGTGTGTGTGTGTGTGCATGTGTGTGTGAAGCCTCCACAAAAATGCATGGCTGAAAAACTCCATTAAAAATAACAAGTCTTGGGCCCTCAGCATAAGTCTACTATCTTAAAAGACTTTTCCTTTGCCTGGATTTACTCATTTTCTTACTTTGACTGAGAGCCCCAAGGGCAAGGAGAATGCTTTCTTTTAGGTCTTAGATAGCAGAAAGTATAACTTCAGGACTCAAAAACTGAAGATAATTGTATTTTTTTCCTGCCCCAAACACATGAGCAAGCCCACATAGAACAAAATCTTTGCAAGCAAATGCACTTATTTACAGACATCTCTCTCCTGGGAAAGGGGTAATACACCCAAATATTTCATTGTTTCTTTTAATTGTAGTAGCAAGGCTCTTTCTAAATACCTACTTAATGTTGTGACTTCATTTTTCCATTACAAACATCTACAATGCATTAAATCCAGAATCTTTTCATCTTTTCCCTAATTTCCCTGACAGAATTTATATGCAAAATCTCTTGTCAATTCCCAAAGAATTAATTCTTTACTTACCAAATATACTTACATCTTGGGGACCTAGGCATATAAGCTAAGGTCATAGTCCTTGCATACACTCACTCACCTACTTCTTAAAAAAATATTTAGTGAAACTCTACTAAGAATCTAGGGTAGCTAGGTGGTACAGTGGATAAAATGCTGAGCTGAAATCAGGAAGTCTCATTTTCCTGAGTTCAAATCTAACCTCAGACCTTTCCTAACTATATGACCCTGGGCACCTCACTTAATTCTGCTTGCCTTGGTTCCTCATCTGTAAAATGAGTTGGAGAAGAAAATGGCAAATTGTCCCAGTATCTTCACCAAGAAGACCCCCAGTGGAGTCCCAAAAAGCCAGACATGACTGAAAAAACAACTGAACAACCACTGGGGATCCAGTACCATATTTGGTTCTCTGGGAGATACTCCCTGCCTTCAGGGAACCACAATCTAGCTGAGAACAGAAGACACTCATATTTTCATATGTAATTACAATTAGCAAGCAATATAGAACAATACATATTAAATTGCTAAATTGTAACATTTAGAAGCATAGTTGGAAGTCAGAACGGGTAGACTTTCATGAGAATTGGAGAAACCTGATAAATATTAATAATATTTTACCTTTATACAGTACTTTACAAAACACTCTCATATTTCTTTTTTCATTTGAGCCACACAATGATCCTAGAAGGATATATATATGCATACATATATATATATATATATATACATACATATATATATATATATATACATACACACACATACATATGTATGTATTTGTATATACTGCTTCCATTCTACAGATGAAAAAAAAGATTCAGAACTTAAGTGACATTTTTTGAGGTCATATCACTAGTTGTCATGTTGTGTTGTATTTCTGACACCATTGTTGTATTTGTAATGGCTGAGATGAGAGGCAGCCTGGTTTAATGCCTTTCATGATAGACTTGGAGGCAGAAGACCTCTGACAATAGCTCCATGGCCATAGAGGAATGGGAAGAGATTAAACATTCTTGAAATGCCTACCATGTGAATGTCACTGAACTAAACACTTTCCAAATATCTCATTTGATCTTAGGAGGATGGAAAAAGTCATCTCTCTGAGCCTCAGGTAGTTCATTTGTAAATTGGAAATAGCAATACCTGTAATAAGCACTCTACCTCCCTTACAAGGTTCTTATTGGGCTCAAACAAGATACTATTTACAAAATGTTTTACAAGCTTTAAAGTGCTACATAAATATATTTATTATTATTAAAAGGACCTTTTGACTCCAAGTTTCATGCGCTGTCTACACATTGCTTACAAAATGAGTGCTATCAGATGGTCTCTTTAATTCAGACACATCATAAACTTTGGAGCTGAACTTAGCACAGAATCTGAGCATTGGAAGGGATAGCTAAGGCCATCTGGTAAAATGGCTGCTTGAAGCACAGATCTCATCTACCACATCCTCAACAAGTGGTAAGCTAGCTTCTGCTTAAAGACTTCCAGCAACAGGCAACTCACTACCTCATAGGTCTGACTTCATAGTCTCTGCCTAGGAGATCAATTTAGAAGGACACAGAAAGAGAGACTGGAAAAGACTGATATTAGTAGAACAGTGGGGGTCTATATCACCAGAGTGAAGTAAGGAAAAAAAAAGAACTCACCATTTTGTGTGGGCACAAGCTGGAATGGATGGAAGAGATTATTTAATTCAACTCCATTCTACAGATTAAGAAAACTGAGGTTCAAATGGGGATGAACCCAAGGTCACATTAGTGGGTGAAAGTGCAGTTCTCAGATTAGGACCTAACTTCTGCTCAAGAACTCTCTCCACTCCAATATACCATATTGACATTTATTTTACTTCTAGTTCTAGTTATACTGTCAATATGTTGTGTTTCAGAGAATCACAAAGACAGAGGCACCAAATTCAATGAAGGAAATGGAGTATGAGTTTTGCGACTACTGCCTGCTAGTATGTAATTCAATTTGTTTTCAGATACCAGCAGCCAGTTTCTGGAAACCAACATCCTTTAGGCATTGGGCCTCCAGCTGAGGAATGATATAGAAAGAAAAGGGTTTTCAAAAGACAAAAAAGAAAACCCTCAAAGAACAATTAATCAAGCTTTTTTTCCATCTCTAAGGATTTGGTTAGGAGGATTATTGTAAATCTTTCCCTTCTCATCTGGAAATGCATGATTACACATAGTTTTGTGGTTCTAACTGAGTTGACATCAGCCTAAGCCAGAGAAATCACTTAGCTCAAACAGCGTGATGCACCCCCCTCTCCCCGAGCCATCCCAAATCATCTACTTCTACTTTTATTTCCCTTCACAAGAAGTCACTTAGCACACAAAGAGCCCAGGGATAGTGGTAGTTAGTGCTAGTGAGTGAACATGAAGACTCATAGTATGTATTATATACTGAGACCACAACTTCCACTGAAGTTGAAAGAATATGTCTTGGAAAGCCAGACTGAATTCCCACTAATAAATGCAACCCATGGAACCATCTGAAATGAAGCACTGCCTGATGGATTCCGTCTCTATCAAGGTATAACCCAAACATCTCCTTCTGCTACTGGCCAATTCTTCTTAATGGGTCTTTGATTTACACATATTTGCTGCACCTCATTTTTTGAGGAGAGGTGATTGTTGTCCATGAGACATCTAAACTATCCTGCAGATATTACACCTTAATCAGGCCACACAATTTCCCAAGAAAGTGATGGATTATGGGCCTCTTCAATGAGTGTAAGGCAACATGAGAAGCAGGGAACCCTGGGGGAAATAAGTGAACAAAATAAGAACTAGAGCCCAGCTCTCCCCACTTAGTTCTGTAGATTAGAGGTACCAAACCCATATATAACACTCCTGAGTGCAGCCCAACAACAAAATGTAATTGGGAAATATTTAACATAATACAATGAAACATGGATAATGTTACACTTTAAAACATGTAGGCCACAGGGAGGCTTACGTATGGTTAAATGTCCCCTATTTCTACGTGTTTGACATGATTGCTTTAGATGGAGCAGATGGATGGCATAGCATATCAACTGTTAGATTTGGAGTCAGGAAGAGTCAAATATGGATCTTGTCCCAAATACTCACTATCTGGGTCATCCTGAGCACCTTAATTCTGAATCGGAGAATCTCAGTTTCCTCCTCCATAAAATGGGAATAACAATAGATCTCACAGAGGGGTTGTTGTGAGGACAGATGAGATTGACACACAAAGGCTTTGCCAACTTTAAAGTACAATATAAATTGTGCTAGGTGGCATAATGGATAGAGTGCCAGGCCTAGAGACAGGAAGACTCATCTCCCTGAGTTCAAATCTTGCCTCATGCACTTACTAGCTGTGTGGCCATAGGCAGGTCATTTAACCCTATCTGCCTCAGTTTCTTCATCTGGAAAATTAGCTGGAGAAGGAAAAGGCAAATCAATCCAGTATCTTTGCCAGGAAAACCCCAAATGAGGTCACAGAGTCAGACATGACTGAATAACCGTAACAACATTATCAAATCACACCACTACCAGTATTGCCAAGACATAATGATAGAGTCAATTTTCCAAGAATGACTGCCAAATATCCTAATTCCAAACTCCTTTATAGACTGATATTTAATAATAGCTCATAGAACAATAACTGCATTTCTACTTTACAGCTTACAAAGTACTTTCCTCACAACTGAGCTATGAGGTAGTAAAACTGTTATCTCCATTTGTCAGAAAACTCAGAAAAATTCAATGGTGTTCCCAGGGTTAACAAGCCCAACATACAATGGTACCTGGGCTTCTGATTCCATCTAGTACTTTCTCAGCTATAACATAGTATCTCTTACACACACACACACACACACATATACATATATATATATATATATATACATATATATATGTATATATATATATATAATATAGGTCTTTATGTCACTATCCCTTTAAAATATATCCATTGCTTGTACCAAAGACAGAATAAAAACAACCAAGTCTCCCAAAGCAATTGACACATACACTTCACTTGAGAACATATGTAACACTACGTACTTTGTTTAAATTACTATTGTCACCGTATACACTGTTTCCTTAGTTCTACCTTCTGGGCCCTGCATTAGTTCATATATGTCTTCTCATCTTGTTCTGAATTCCTCTTATTTATCACTTCTTACTGCACAATGATAATCTGTTTACATTGGCTGTCCTCCATGCTGAGAATATTCTCTCTCCTCACATTCTCCACCTAAGTTTCTCTGACTTCCTTTAAGACTCAGCTCTTTTCCAGCCGACCTCCCTTGCTCAAGCATAAGTCCTATGAGATTACCTTGTAGTTGCATTCTACGTAGCTTGTATGTGCAATTATGTGCATGTTTTCTTCTTATTAAAGTATGAGATCCTTGAGACCTAGAATTGTGGTTTCTCCTTTCTTTTTATCGCCAGCATTTAGCATATAGAAAACTCTTTATAAATTTTGTTGATGGAGTGAATGACCAGTTGGGGACTATATAACATGTACACTGAGGTCCTTGAGTATTAAAAAAAAAGTCTGGGTAGATAGAAAGACTGTGAAGTAGATCCTGAACTCAAGAATTAAGTGCTAATGACTTGGAAGCCAATAGATAACTTTGATCTAGGGGATATGACAGATGAAGGGAACTTGAAAGGAGAGGTTTTTGAGCATAAGCATGCATAGTGCAGGTTAGCAAACATGGTCTGTTCTATGGTAGGTCTAAAGTAGGGCAGTCTACTAATTCATGTTTGAAGGTTAAAATGCAATAGGATGAGCATGGAGGAAGGAAAAGAGCCTATATGTTCTAAAATGTTTATAGTAGCTCTCTTTGTGTTGGCAAAGAACTGGAAATAACAGATGCCCATCCATTGTGGAATGCCTAACAAGTTGTGATATGTGATTGTAATAGAATACTACTGTGCTGTAAGAAATGATAAACTCAATGATTTTAGAAAAACATGGAAAGACTTGCGTGAAATATTGAAAAGTGAAATGAGCAAAATCAAAAGAACATTGTATACAGTAATAGTAATATTGTGTTAAGAACTACTCTGAGTAAATAAGTCATTTTGTCTATTTTAAATACATAAATTAATTATAAAGGATAAATTAAGAAAGTTGCTATCTCTATCCAGAGAAAGGACTAGTAAATAGAAGTACATATAGAATAATTATATACCTATTTGTATCTAATAGTAGGATGGGTAGGAGAGGGAAGAAAAAAATTTACATGATAATTTTATTGTATATTTGCAAATTGTGTATAGTAGATTTGCAGTTTCATGTACAATCATCTCTTTTTTGTACTGTTATGGAGATGTTTATTTTACTCCAAAAATTGAAAATAAAATTTAAAAAATACAATAAGTGCTAGCAAAATATAATTAAAATCAACCATACTACTAATAACAGATTTAGAAATCAATTTAAAAGGATACTAAATTAAAGTCAAGTACTATTCCCCTCCTTCTCCAGTACCAATAGAGCAGACAGTTAGCTAGGTAAGGAAGACATTCCCTGGCGAGCAGCAAGACCTTAGATGAAGCTTCTGACACCAATTCTCAGCTGACCCTTCTTGTCTTTTAAAACAAATGAAGAAAAACACACCCAACACTTGCCTAGAGAGCTACCACCTCACATGTAAAGGATAGAGTGAGACTTCTTAGGAAGGATCTGAGGCTGAGACAAAGGATGAAGAAACTCCAGCCCATCTAAAGCAAGAGAGGAAGCATGACCACCTTCAACAATGTGTCAGGGGTTATCAGCCCATCCACAGTAACCATCTTAATCCCTCACCCAGGCACACATCCCTGGCACAACAGTAGCATCAAGATTGTTGACACAGTGTTGACATTTTAAAAAAAAAAGCTCCCACCACACCAAACCTGGATACATCTATGTTTCTAAATAATGGTTAGATAGAGACTATTTAAAAGTAACAATGAAAAGCATGGATATGCCTACTACAAGGATTGCTGGTGTCAACTTGTAGTGACAAGGAGAACCAGTTGTTAAATTTTCAGTGTGAACATTTATACTTTAGAAATAGGTAAATTCTATAAACCAAGACTTGATTTATTGTTTTGCGGATTGTTTAGACTTAAGAAAGAGATAAAAAAAATCTTAATATCACAGAGTGAATGTAAAAGTGTATTGTTAAACACTGACCACTCCCTCCTTTTTCTGGTCCAGTGAGCTGCAGTTCATACATAAAACACAAGCATTCAGTATTAGAGAGGGTGGCCAAGAATCCAATGTTTTCTAGGGAAATCTAAATTTCCATTGAGTATCTGAAGATAGAAAGACTGTGAAATGAGATTTGGGATGAAGGGAAAGTCATTAAAAATACAATGAGGATTCAGGAGGGGCAAAGGATGACATGAACGGAGTATATGAGAGCTAAGAATACAAGGAAATTTAATAGAAGAAAGGGGGTCTCATTTGAACAGTAACCAAAAGAGAAGGATAAAGGGAGAAGCAACAAAGGATGCTTAGTGATTGGTTATGTGGAAGGATAGATTGATCTTATACTTGCAAGCAGCTCAATAGCATCATCCCAGGATGGCAAAGGATGAGATCTACCCAGGAAACCCTCTGAACATTAGGTATCTGCCGGGTGTGAGTCTTCTTTCCTGAAGCCTCCTGAATGCCCTCAACCTCCCCTACTAGGTGTCATCATTTGAACGTACTCTTTGCTCATCAAGGCAAACTATCCCAGGGTTAATAACTAAGCCCAATCCAAGCTCCTACTAAAGAAAGACTCAAAATTTCCAGAGTAACATAGGAAACAATGCAGAAAAGGCTAAATATAATAAGGCCTACCTTTGATGATGAAGGGACAAGTGTTTGTAAAAGAGTCCTTTGATTATAAAAATCTGGCAGCGTTCTACTTCCCTTGCCCCCATGCAGGACTTAGTCCAACTGATCTCAAGCAAAAGAACTCATGAGACATCTCCGGTCTATTTGATCATGAATCTTCCTCAGAGGTGGTTCCACGGGAAAAATCTTTTCTTGGGTTATTGTTATTTCTGTGCATAAGGCTTTGAAGGATATTTTCTCCTTTCTAACAGATTTTTTTTTATTTAATGGATTATTTTCTCAGCTTTCCAGATTTTAACCTCAGTATGGGGATATTGACAAGAATTTATAGATAGAAGAATAAAATTAATCAAAAATTCAACCTCATAGTGCTTCAGGACCAATACAGCTCTTTTGTTTCTGATGAAAAATATAGGTATTATGGGGAAAGGGGGCAGTAATCATTGAATTAAGCAAGTACTAGTGAGATTGCTTAACTCTAGTGAGTTAATGCCTCTAGTGAGATTGATTTAAAGAGCATTCCTCCTGGAAATACATATAAGCATGCTTTCCAAAGTAGACTTTTATTTCATGACCAATTCCCTCAATTTTTTAAATGGAATTTTGCTTACAGCCTCCCAACCTATTGGCTATCCAAGAGCCATTTCTACTGGGTTCATTATCAAATAGACTAAACGTTGCCCTGACTGCTAATATATGTCTTGTAAAATAGAGTTTTGCCAGGACTTCTAGGGTTCTACATTAGCCCTGTCCAGCAGGAAACAAACAAGGAGAAAAGGGTGATACCTTTATAAAGAACTTTTGTTCATTTCTCATACCAAATACTGGAGATGAATTTTTTCATTTGTAGTAACATCTTATCATATCACAACAATTTGTTAAAATATTTTTCATGTGGCCTAGCCCCTTTGAACCAAGAAGCCCCCAAATACATCAAATATATCATCTCAATACTCTTCAGAACAGTAGCTAGTTTAGAGGGGAGTGATATTTGCATTTTAAAAGGAAGGAGTCAGAAACAAGTGGTGCAAACTAAATTTTGTACATATACTAATTCCTAGGCCAACAAAGGCTCTTTCAGCTATACCATATTGACTTCCCCAGAAACAAACAAACAACAACAACAAAAAAAAAACTAGGCCCTACAGATGTAGCAGAAAGTCATTAGTATAATCTTCACCATTGGAAACTACCCCCAGGAATCATACTGAATCTGAGTTATATTTGGTAATAACTGGAATTCACTACTAAGTACATGAAATCTTTGAAGTCCAAAATCATTGTTTGTCTTTCATTTTTGAAGAGGACCAACGACATGTCAGAGTGATGCATTGACGTGTTTTTAGTTGGATCATCTACGATTCCTGAATATTTGAACAAGGATAGAAAAACCCAGATGCCAATACAAAAGCCAGGAAAATCCATATTCCTTATTGTGTTATGCAGGCTAATTTGATACTAACCTACCTTGTTAACTTTTTTCTATCCTTCCTCCCCCGTGCAAACCATTTTTTCCATCCAAATTCATTACCCCAAAGATGTATTGTGCAGGATAGTCTCTAAGATTTTTCTCATTCCAGTCTTCATGCCTGAAATTATCTCCTATTTGCTTCTCCCAGTTCCCGTCTTTCTTTAACATTTTGCTGAATTCTTATCTTATCTCTGAAGACCTCTCTGGCAACCTCCTAGGAACTTACTCCTATCGCTTACTATCACTACCAATGTTCTTCAAAGTGTGTGCTGAGAGACAATGACCTTACTTCAAGGAGTCCATCATTCAAACTGCAGGAGGATGTGAAGATTGGTTACATCCTATCAACTTTCCCTCATATGAGACAGAAATTAGCCCTTTAAGGCCGTTGTAAATTAAGCACTACCCTAGGCACCAACTCTATAGGTGACATTGGGAAAAACTGACTCTTCTCTACAATAAGCACCTCTTCCCTACCTGCCAGGTCACCTTATGTATGTATCAGTACCTCTCAGCAATTCAGGGTGATGATAAATGAATTATATCTACCTTTTTTCCCCCTTTGGAAGGGAAATTCATGGAGGTTATGAGATCAATTTCATTGTCTTTCCAAAAAACTCTGCCTTCCTTCCAAATTAATTTATTGCTCTCAAAGGCATATCATCATCCTTCCAGTCACCCAAGTACACAATTTTAGTGTCCTCTTCCATTCCTTACTCTCCCTCATCCCACCTATCTGATCAATTGTGAAATCTTATTATTTTATCTTTATATCTCTTGCATTTGTCCCCTTCAGGATACTGACTACATGCTAATTTGGACCATTATAATAGCCTCTTAATTGGACTCCCTGCCTCAAGTCTCTCCCCTCTCCAATCCATCCTTCACATAGCTGCCAAAGTGTTTTTCTCCATAGCACAAATATCTGACCATGTCACTCTTCTACTCAATAAACTCTAACAGTTCTCTACTAATTCTAATATCAATTATTATTCCATCTTGATCTCACTCTTTAAAATTATTAGTTTTGTTTGTTTTACATCTATAATTATCAGTAAGTTGTACATGTATATAATTTAGAAATGAGGAAATTTACCTACATACTAGGGGTGCATGACTATTTTTTTTAGTTGCTAGGGGTGTGTGATCAAAAAAAGTTTGAAGACCACTGGTTTATACCACTCATTTAGCATTTAATATATAATTCCTTCTGTTGTCGTTTATCATTTATGTATATTGCTTGCCTCCTCAACTAGATTATAAGTTTCTGGAAGACAGTGATCATCCTCTTTGTACAAGAGGAATAGTGGAAATAAACAAATAAAAAAGGTCATATTAGAGATTAAGAATCAATGCAAATGAGAATTTCAGAGAAATATACTTGTTTGAATTGAAGCAAGCAGAAATAGAAAAACAATATACACAATGACTCTTATATATAAGCAATGAAATGAAACCAAACATCATATAAGAACAATGTATATAGTCGTGGTGGAGAGAAAAAGTCAGAAAGGGTACAACCCTCTTTTCATTATAGAGTTATGTTATAGAAATATCCAAAGATTTATCACACTAGGAATCACTGGATATTTCCACAACAGGGAGAAGACTGAATATAGAATGTTACATAAACTGTCAGGTTTGGTTGTTGTATGAACAAGGAAAAGGGAGGTTGTAGAGGGGAGGATGATATTTGGAAATGACTATGATAGAATATAAAAATCAAAAAATCAACAAAAAAATAGAGAGAGAAACAGAAAGGAAGGAAGGAAGGAAGGAAGGAAGGAAGGAAGGAAGGAAGGAAGGAAGGAAGGAAGGAAATGTAAAGTACATAGGACTCTTCCCTCCTGAGATTACCTTCCTTCTACTCTGCATTTATCTTATATATACTTACTTATTTACCTATTGTGTCCTCCATTGAATGTAAGCTCCTTGAGGTTAGAGATTATTTTTTCTTTTCCTTATTATCCTCAAAACTAAGCACGATGCCTAGCATACAGTAAGCCCTTAATAAATGCATGTTGATGACTGATGATTGCACACCAGAATGCTTACTGTCCTAGGGAATGGGGAGAATGAAGGGGAGGGAGAGAAAGAGGGAGAAAAATTTGGAACTCAAAATCTTATAAAAATGAATATTAAAATGTATATATGTAATAATAAGCGCATGTTGAGTGACAGTGATTATTTAGTCCTCTCCTTTCATAAAATTTTATTCTATTTCTTTTTTACTATTTTATTCTATTTTTTATTCTATTTTTATTCTATTATTTATTTTTCATTCTCAGCTCCAGAGAAGATGCTTCTCAATTATAATCACATTTTATATTGAATGAGTATGGGGACTTTCCCTTTTATATTTCAGGCATCTGGCACAGTCACCAGACCAAAATAAGTCATCAGAAAAGTTTGTGGCAGTGATGGTTATTGTTGATGGTGATGATGGCAGTTATTGCTGCTGGTGAAAGCCACAATGATAGTGGTAATGCAAAAGTGGCAGGGATAAGGGTAATTGTGGTCATGGTGTTGATGGTGGAAATTAATTATTCCAAGATCTTAAACAAAGTTGCAGGGAAGGGGATCCAAGACAGAGGGATGAAAGAGGATAAGAATGCTAAAAGACAACCACATACCAGATGTGTCTTTTCCCAGAGCAAAGTCACACAGCCCAGGGGCTATAACTCTTGGCTCAAGCATGCTGTTTCCAACACTTGGGTAGCATTCTGGTATTGTGCCCTATCTCAACAGGCTATGTGCTAAGTGCACTGAAATGAGACAAAAGTGGACAGAGTGACAAAGTAAACTCACTAGGCATAAGGGGAAGAAAGCATTCAAGCATTCTTGGGAAATGAAGCATTTTGATGTACGGTATGTTACAAAACAATCCTTAGAACAATTTTTAAAATATAGAAGCTAGTGCCAAGAGAAGTTAGTGAGATTGTGTCTATGAAAATAAAAAGCCAGGAGTTTTCTGGTGTTATAGATCATTTGTTTGGAGGGAGGACCCAAGTGCTTTCCTGTAAGGGTTGGGGCTGAGAAGAGAAAGCAGTAATTCATATGAAGAGCCACTAGATGGTGATGAAGTACATGGTCAAAGTGGCTTTATCTTCTGTTGCTTGGTAAGCAAAAAGCTTTGTTCTCTATTGTAGTTTAATATTCAAATCCCTGGCAAACACAAATTATCCTGGGAGAGAACAGTTTTAAGTAGTTATCAGTAATTTACACTTTAGTGTAAATGGATTTTAGAACTCTCTGAGGAAGTTTTGAAATTTGGGCATACTATAGTAATGTAAATAAGTTAGCAGCAAAGTTGGAGTCAGATGAAATTAATTAGAAATCTTGCTATTTGTCATCTATGCGACCTTGTCAAAGACTTAACAAGGAATTCCTCTATGGGACAAATTCACTTAGGGTAGGGAAGTGTGGGAGAAAAAAGGGCCAGGCGCAAGGGCATGCAATTGTGTCAGAAAAGAGGTAGGGCACTAGAAGATTGAGATGATGGAGAACTACAAGGTGTAGGGTAGTTGGTGAATGGGCACATTTTAGATGCCAGTACCATAGTAAAGACCCCTTGTTGCCCAGCCCGCAGTAAGTCATTTGGACCTTTGACAAGTCATTAAAACTTTATGGGCCCATTTCCCTTCTGTAAAATAAGGGGTTGGTCTTTATATTCCTTTCCAGCTCTAATGTTCTGATTTCCACAGGGGAGGTGATGACACTACCAAAGAATACAATATTGGCAAACTAAGGAAACCAAAAGAAAACTTCATTTACTTTGTACTTATGCTAGTACTATTTATTATACACAGTCTCAGCTCTATCCCCTCTACCAGCCTTTAGTGAGAAATTTCCCTTTTAATTCCACATTCATTCTCTTTATTTCCAGATACATTCACATAATGTCAGAATTCATACTAGGTCTGATCTTATCAACATTTCCAGTTTTTATTTTTAGTTTTTCTTCTCCTTCTACTAAATACATTGTTGATATCCAATTTTAAAAAGCAATCGTTTCCCATCATATTGTATCCACTCAAGTTCAAGATGGCACCCTTCTTTCCATATACCTAAATTCACAAGGAAAATGTCATCTTGCTGAAAAATGGAGATTCCAGGATTGATGGAAATTGACCTTCTCTAGTTGACCTCAGATGATATGATGAGATTCTTAGATTTTGAAAAGACCTAGAGTCTTATAAATGAAAGTTGTAGAATACCAAAAGAAAAGTCCTGAGTCAATATTCCATTTTAATTCTCTTTTTTTCTCCCAAAGAAAGCAGAGCGCTCTCTCCCTCTCTCTCTCTCTCTCTCTCTCTCTCTCTCTCTCTCTCTCTCTCTCTCTCTCTCTCTCCCTCTCCCTCTCTCTCTCTCTCTCTCTCTCTCTCTCTCTCTCTCTCTCTCTCTGTGTCTTTCTATCTCTCTGTATTTCTCACTAGAGGGCACAGATTCCTTGACTCCTGCTGACATGCACAGACAGCAATTGCGTGCACCCACTGAAACTGCTGCAGCATAATCCGTCTGGTGTTTTCATTGTGGACAGTATATCAATCAAACATATGAACTTTTCAGTGATCCAAATCGGTCAAGAAGACACATGACATAATCTCACTGTGTTGTGGTCTAGTTATTTCGATCATAAAGATACGGTCACTTGCCTTGGCTGCTCCCTGAACTCTATGCCAATTTTATCTTCTGGGATCTAACCTTGACTTTACCTCTAGCTGTGCAGCATTGAACAAGGCACTTCTCTACTTTGGGATTTGGCTTCCTTCTTTGTGAAATGATACCACCGGACTAGGTAACCTCCAAAGTTCCTTTCAGCTAGAATCCAGTCTCTCAATTTTGAGGCCAAAGATATTGTTTTCCCAATAAACCATGTTGTTGATGTCAGTTCTTTTATGACTACATATGTATTTCTCCTGCCTAACTCAGAGAATGAAAATTTCCTCAGCCTTAGAGTATTATGGTATAATATAGAGACTATCAAATTTGAAGGCAGAGAACATGAAATCAAATTCCTCTTCTGCCATTTACTGCTCATGATCTTTGTTGCTTTTCAGTTGTGTCCAACTTTTTTTAAAGGTTTTAATTTAAAAAATTTTTAGTTTATGAAATAAAACAAGCATTTCCATAACGATAGAAAAAAATGTGTTCAATTCTTTAAGATCCTATTTGTAGTTTGTTTAGCAAGGATACCAGAGATTTTTGCCATTCCCTTCTCCAGCTCATTTTACAGATGAGGAAACTGAGGCAAACAGGATTAAATGATTTGCCCAGAGTTACACAGTTAGTAAGTGTCTGAGGCCAGATTTGACCAAGTTTTGATAACTTCAGGGGCAACCAGACCAACACTCTATCCCCTTCTCTACCTAGTTAACCCTGGAATTATCAAAATTCTATTGAACTAGCCTCATCTGTAAAATGACTGACTTGAACTAGATGGCTTCTCATGCCTCCAATTCTACATAAAAATCATGGAGTCAGAAAAAATGGAGTTTGAATCTACCTTCTGTTGTTCACTACTTCTGTGACTGGGCAAATTACTTCTCTGGGGTCCAGTTTTCTCATTTATCAAGATGATCTGAAAGACTCTTTTTATTTCTATGAGACTAGATATGATACATAGATACTCTATGATACTAGATATGGACATATATCTAACAACACAGCTAGGTATGTGATTA
The DNA here is from genome assembly GCA_028658325.1 of Potorous gilbertii. Taxonomy (NCBI): domain Eukaryota; kingdom Metazoa; phylum Chordata; class Mammalia; order Diprotodontia; family Potoroidae; genus Potorous; species Potorous gilbertii. The sequence goes on along the minus strand of CM053774.1, from coordinate 46,954,223 downwards.
TTTAAATACATACATATATATATATATATATATATACACACACACACACACACACACACACACACACACACACACACACACACACACTTAACCTGCTTAAGGGCATTATCACTACTGAAAGGGTGTGAAGTGGTGCTGGATTATAAGTATGTAAACTATAATTTCTCAGAAAGTGAAAATTTGGGACTAAATTTGGGACCAAATTATGTCTTTTAGTGCAATGTAGGGAATGAATTCTCCTTATTTTAGGTTCATAACTGATCAATGCTTGTTGTTTTCTCTAAGCAGTTCAGAAATCCTACAGAAATCCTCTGGGAGGACAAGGATTTGGTATGATTTGAAAAAAATACAGAAAAATGTTGTAAGAAAAGAGGGAAAACATAACATCCACCAACAGGAACAGAATCATATGGGGCAGAAACAAGCCACAGAATATCATTTGCTAAAACTAAAGAAGCCAATAAGTTTTTATTTATTAAACATTTAATATATGCTTGGCATGGTGCTAAACGTAAAGCACAATGAAATAGTCCCTGCCCTCAAAAAACTTACAATTGTATATGCTTGTGATGGAATACTACTGTGCTATAAGAAATGATGAATTAAATGATTTCATAAAACCTGGAAAAACTGAACAAGAACTGATGCAGAATCAGGAGAATACTGCACACAGTGACAGCAATATTGTACAATAATCAACTATGAATGACTTAGCTAGTTTCAGCAATGCAATGATCCAAGGCAATCCCAAAGGTTTTATCATGAAAAATGCTGTCTGCCGCCAGAGAAAGAATTGATATTGTCTGAATACAAACTGAAGCATACTATTTTCCTCTTCCGTCTTTCCTTCCTTCCTTCCTTCCTTCTTTCCTTTTTGCTTTATTGCTTTCTGCTTTCCTCCACAAAATAACTAATATGGAAATATTTTACATGATTGCACATGTATAATCTATATAAGATTGCTTACCATCTGAGGAAGAGGGTAGAGACAGAATTTGGAACTCAAAAAAAAAAGAAAATAAAAAATCTTTTTACATGCAGTTGGGAGGAAATAAAATATTGTTAAAAAGAAGAAATTCACAATCAAATGGGGGAAACAACATGCAAACACAATATGTTTAATCAAGATATATGCAGGATAAATTAGATAGAACTTCAAGGGGAAAGTGCTAGCATTAAGGGGGGCCAGAAAAGATTTCTTGTTGAATAAATTGTAGCTGACTTGAAAGAAGCTGGAGGTGGAGCCTAGGAAAGTGAATATTCCAGGTATGGGTGACAGATAGTGAAAATGCAGAGATTAGAGGACATGGAGTGTCTTGTTTGAGAAACAGGAGAAAAGATGAAAAAAAAATCACATTTCAATCCCTTCCACAATTTGACCCTTTTAGTAATCACTTTAGATACCTAGAAAATAGGTAATAGGCTTTGAATTAAAGTGAAATGAAAAGATTCAAAAGAGTTATGAAGGTCTCCATGAGAAACTGAAAGTCTGGCTCCAAAAACACAGCAAATGGCAATGAAAATAACTGTCAACTCAGAGAATTGCTTGTTAAAAACTCTAATAACATTAGTTTTCCTTTCTAATCTAACCCAAGAACCAAACAAAAGAAAAACTAAAAAAGACAAATTGAAGCTATAATGACTTAAGAGAAATTTAAATAAGATTTTAATCAGTTTATCTCTTGGACTAGAGTTTGATAGCACATTGTTAAGCATTCTTATCCTGTATCTACTATCTATATATAGTCACTAATTGTGCAAATTCTCCAATTCCTCAATACCATGAATCCAAACCAGCTGCTGGGTACAGCTGTTTATTAACAAAGACTTTTTTTTAATGAAGAAGGAGGGAGATGAAGCAAACCTTCAATTCCACTCAAACTTTCTAATCTGGATCAAACCACTATTTGAAGTTCAAGGCTTTGACTTAACTTTTCCTCTTTAATTTCTACACAGGCATACCTAGGAAATATTGAGAGATCAGTTCCAGACCATCACAATAAAGCAAGTATCACAATAAAGTGAGTTACACACATTTCTTGGTTTTCCAGTGTATATAAAAGCTATGTTTATTCCATATTGCATTCTATTAAATGGGCAATAATACTATGTCTAAAAGCAGTGTACATACCTTAATTAAAAATACTTTATTGCTAAAACATGCTAACCACCATCTGAACCTTCAGCAAGTCATAATCTTTTGGTGGAAGGTCTTGTCTTGATGTTGATGGCTGCTGATTGAGCAGGCTAGTAGTTTCTGAAGATTGGAATAGTAATTTCTTAAAATATGACAATAAAGAAATCTGCCACATCTATTGAATCTTCCTGTCATGAAAGATTTCTCTATAACATGTGATAGTATTTTACCCACAGTAGAACTTCTTTCAAAATTGAAGTCAACCCTCTCAAACCCTGCCACTACTTTATCAACCAAGTTTATAGATTATTATTCAATATTGTCATATCTCAGGGAATAAGGAAAGGGAGAGAGACAGGGAAATGGCTGGTCAGTGGAATAGTCAGAACACAAACATTTATTGATTAAGTCTATCACCTTATGTGGGTGCAGTTTGTGGTACCCCAAAAGAATTACAATAGTAACATCAAAGATCACTCATCACAGATTCCACATTATGGATACAATAAGAATGAGAAAGTGAGAATTTCCAAAATGTGACACAGAGACATAATGTAAGCACATGCCCTTGGAAAAATGACACTGATGGACTTGCTCAAGGCAAGGTTGCCACAAAGCACAATAAAATGAAGAGAAATAAAATCAGGTATGCCTGTGCCAAATTGAAGGTACCAGCTAAATGCCAGTTAACAAAGTGCATTGACTTTTGTAATACAGATAGGGTTCATTTTTGTCTGCCCTGACCTCTCTTGTCCAAGGCTCTCAAGGGCCCATAATGAAGAGGCAAGGAACTAGGGCTCCCTGGGAGAAGGATTAAGATGTCAGAATCTTGTAGGATGTAAGTCTGGATGCAGACATTGTCACAGGAAGCATATATTCAGAAAGAAGATACACTTAAGCTGATGGGAAGCCCCAGTGCAAAGGGGAATTCTGGCATGTTCCTGACTCACCAAAAGGAGAGATGAACCAGATCAATCTGTAGTTAGGGAGCATTGCCTCCTGACCAGGAGATATTCGATGTGTAGTCTGACCTCATTGTACTCAGGTTCTAGAGATTGTGGAGAACTGAGAAGATGTAAATCCAGTTAGCAGGGGCTATTGTCCACAGAGTGTGCTGAGAGAAGCAGCAGAAATAGTTTACTCTATTCTCCCCTTATATATCCATGTACAAGAGGAATAGTTCCTCCATCCCTGTCATGCTTTTCCACCTTTGGAAGTGTACGAGATTTTGCCAGTGTGTTTATGGTGCAAAGTGTGAATACTGCCCTTGTTTAAATTTACTTGTTTATATATTAATTAAGTGATTTAACTGCTATCTTATGGCTTTTTTATGGTGTCTAACTGGAGAATGGTTCACTGGTGAAGGGGGAGAGAAGGCTCCAACTCAGATTTGCATAATTGCGATCTCCAAATATAACTTACATCTAGAAAAGCAGAAAGGGTTACAGAGCTAGACTTTTACATTACATTTCCAACTAAGTAAATATGAATTAAAGGTGAATCAAGAGAAATAAAGTGTTCTGATCAAAGGCAATAATTTTGTTACACCACACCATGTTCAAAACACATTCAGAGCATTTTGTTCAGTAGGGCTCCACATTTTTAAAAGGACTTTGTCGAAGAGGAATATGTGCAAAAGTGGCTGACTATTATGATAATGGGGCTTGGCATTATGTCATATGGTGACCCACTGAAGTGAGAAACATGGGGATCTTTAGCCTGAAAAAGAAAAGTGTTGGTGGGGAGATGCATGACAGTGCTTTAGGATATATGAAGTATAGGGTGCTGGACTGGAAGTCAGAAAGACCTGGGGTTCAAGTTTCATCTCAGTTGCCACTCACCTTCTCTGAACCTCCATTCTCCTATTTATAAAATGATAGAGTTGGACTACAGGACTTTTAATATTCTTCCTTTTCAGGGTGTGCTAGAACCAGTTCAAACCAGCTTGAGAAAGCCTATCATTAAATTTCCAGTGTGAGCATTTATTCCTTGGAAATTGGTAAGGGCCATAAATAAGGACTTGATTTATTGTTTGGTTGGTTGTCTAGATTTAAGAAAGTAATGGGAAACATTAGTAATGCAGATTAATCTTGAAGTGTGTCCAGTGTACTTGTTTTTTTCCCCTCATCTTGGAGAGTCAATTGTTAAATATTTACCATCATACTCTCCTTCCTGCTCTGGTTCTCTGATTCTATAATCCTATGGACTACAACTGCTCTTTATTCTGACCCCTGGAGCTACATTGTGCAATTGTACAATGTGCAAAGGAGACAGATTTATAATAAATATGTAAAACTTTCTAATAATTCGTACAATCCCAAATGGAATGTGCTATCTAGTGAAATGGGGAGTCCCCTGTTGCTGGAACTGTTGAAGCAGAGACTGGCTGACTATCTCTTAGGGAATTCTATTGAATGTGACTCCAGGATAGATGACCTGTAAGTCTTTTCTAGCTTTAACATTTTATGATGAAACAGTTTCATCGTCAAATACAGTATAAGAGTAGGCAACAGTAATTTTATATTGATGATTCCATATTCAGTTAAATACGCAATATAAATTTAGTTGCTAAAAGAAATGTCCTTATAAGATGATGCTCTTGATATTTTCTTCCAAGTGGACTGGATACTCTCCTCATTACCCCAGTTTGTCTATAAAGTGGCAATTGGTTCAATTTGAAACTGATATTCACTACCTGGAGTTATCTTTCTGTTTGTGCTTCCAAAGGAAGATGCCACAAGAAAGCATAAAAATGGTCTTTAGGATTGTTCATCCTTCTTTACAATCTGACTTCTAACCTCATCATTCAACTGAAACTAACTGATCTCTCCAAAGCTAACCATGATCTCTTTATCACAAAATCTAATGACCTTTACTCAGTCTTCATCACTGCTGATCTCACCACAGTCTCTGACTTACTCTATTATTTTCTTTCCCATTTTATTGCTTCTCTGGGTTTCCTTGACATTCCTTTATCTTGGTTCTCCACTTTCCCGTTTTATTAGCCCTTCTCAGTGGTCTTCTCCAGATCTTCATCTAGGTCATTCCCTCTACTGATGATTAACCTTCAAGGTTCTGACACTGGCCCTCATCTATTCTCCCTCTACTCTGTTTTACTTGGTCACCTCATCAACTCACATAGACTCAAATATCATTTCTCTAGGGATGACTCAAATTTATTCGTCCAGCCCTAACCACTGTCCTGGAATTCCATTTCCAATTTCTTATTGGACATCTTGAGTTGAATGTCTCATAGACATCTTAAACTCACTATGTCCATAACTTGTAATTTTCTTCCCCACAAAAGACCTTTCTCTCTTTCCTAATTTTCCTATTATTATTTTTTTAAATAACTAACTATAACCTATTTTGGCTGCTTGCCATCTCAGAGAGGATGGAGGGAAGGGAAGAAGGGAAAGGTAGAATTTAGAACTCAAAACTTTAAAAAATTTAAGAATTGTTTTAATATGTAATTGGAAAAAAATAAAGTATCACTTAGGACCTGAAAATAAAATAAAACTGAATTCAAAAATAAAATTAATAAGCATTTATTAAGCACCTATGTTCCAAGTACTGTGCTAAGTGCTTTATAATATCATCATCTCATTTAATTATCAATTAATCAATAATAATTATTGATTAGACTCCTAGGAAGCACATGCTATCATTGTCCCCATTTTACATGTGAGGAAATGGAAGCAGGCATAGGTTAAATGATATGCCCAGGATTACACAGCTAAGGAAATCACTTGCTGCTATCACTGAGGTTCTCAACCTAGGTATCATTCCTCAACTATTCACTCTCATCTCTCATATCCAATCAGCGGTCAAGTTCTATTGATTTTACTTTCATAACCTCTCTAGTACTCCCTCTTCTCTCTTCTTTCATCTCCACCACACTGGTGCAGGCCCTCATCTCCTCATGCTTAGACTACTACCTACCTCAAGTTCCTCCCCTCCCCAGCCCATCTTCCCCTCAGCTGTCAAAGCGATCTTACTCAAGTGTACATCTGATGCTGTCACATCACCACTCTCCACACTCAATAAAGTCCAGTGGCTCCCTACAACATCCAAAATTAAATGTAAAATATAGCTTTCAAAGCTCTTTAAAACTTGGCCTCTCTTATCCTCCTTCTCCCCCTGTATACTCCCTGAGACCAGTTACACTCCATTTGCTGGCTGAATTTTCACTAGCTGTTCCCTACACCTGGAATTCTCTTCCTCACTCTCATGGCTTTTTTCTGTTGAGCTGGGAGCATAGTGGAAAGAACATCAAGCCTGGAGTCCAAAAATTCCATTGTTTTCAGTTATGTCCAATTCTTCTTGATCCCATTGGAGGCTTTCTTAGCAAAGATATTGGAGTGGTTTGCCATTTCCTTCTCCAACTCATTTTACAGATCAGAAAATTGAGGCAAATAAAAGTAAGTGACTTGCCCAGGTTCACAAAGCTAGTAAAAGTGTGAACTCAGGAATATGAGTCTTCCTGAATCCAGACCCAGAAATAGAGACACTGAATCACTTAGCTGCCCAGAGTCAGGAAGATCTGAGTGCAAATCCAGCTTTAGACATTTTGTGACCCTGAACAAGTCACTTAATCTCTACTTGCCTCAGTTTCCTTAACTGTGAAACGGAAGTTAAAGCACCTACCTCCCAAGTTTGTTTTGAGGATGAAATCAGATAATATTTGTTTTTTAAAAAATGCTTAGCATAGTACCTGGCTCATAGTATATGTTCTATGGATATTTATTTCCTTCCCTTAGCTCCAATTTATCCTGTACATATCATGTTTGTTCATTATTGTCTTCTTGTCATCTCCCCCATTAGATTTGAATTCCTTAAGGTCAAGGACAGTCTTTTGCCTTTCTTTGTATCCCCAGGGCTTAGCACAATGCCTGGCACATAGTAGATATTAAGGTTTGTTGACTGACTCACATAAGCCCATCTATAAATTGAAGGGTTGAACTGGATGGTCTTTTCACTCTAAATCTATAGTCTCACAGGTCCTTGTGAGATACTTGACTAGTTCCATCAAGTATTTAAGTGCTTACTATGTATGCTAACACTGTGTTATGCACTGGGGATTCAAATAGAAGTAAATAAGAGAGACTCTACCTTCAAGAAACTTATACCCTAATAGGGAAAGATAACTTAGAACTTTGGTAACCAGAAAGGGAGAATTGGTGCACATGTTAGGTATTGGTGGAGAAATGACTAGGAAGTGGTGTGGAGATAAGGAGAATTAATAACTAAAATTTCAGGTTAGAGTAAATTGTCAAAACATAAATTGGAAGAAGAGAAAATGAGAGAGAGGAAGGGATGAATGAAAATAGAAATAGGAGAGAAAAGCAAAATCCAAACTGCTTAATGCTTAATGGAGCCTGACACATAGTAGGTTTGCAATAAATGCTTGTTGATCTGACTTTTTTATCACCATCCTGACTAGAGATTTCACAGCTAATTTAGCTGGAAGAGCTATCTTAAGTCTGTTTAAACAGTGCAGGCTGATTAGATCTCCACCCAAACTGTAACTGTTTATCTCTAATACGACTCTAAGTCACTTGGTCCAATTCAACTGTGCCTCTGCTCTGTGGAATATGGAAGAGTTAAAAACTATGTGCAATTTCTCCCCACCACAGGCATTTATTGTAACATCACAAATAGAATGTTTTCACTTCAGGTGGAAAAGTGTGAAAATTCACCAGAGGAAAACATGACAAAGCATAACTACAATATGTGAAACTATTTCTCATTTATGAGAAGCTTCAGGGAGTCTGACAGTTATTAATGTCTTTTCCTCATCCAACTTTCCTGACAAAGTAGGATAAGCTACATGACAAAATGTCTGTCTCCCCTTGGTGAGAGTTACATCTGACCCTCTGAATATGGATTTGACTTAAAAAAAATACATCTGGAACCTATAGAATTCAGGATTCCCCTATGGACACCTGAATAAGAAGTTCAGGAAAGTCACTGCAGGGAACAATGAGAGATGAGTTACCAAAGTGAGCCTGGAGAAGTAGACAACAAGAAATCAGATCATAGATTTGGTCCAGGTTAGGTTAACCATTCATTTCTATTCTGCAACTGAGCTTAGGGCTGAAAGTGTCCTTAGACAGGAAACAAGAACTTTTGGGGCAAGCCAACAGGAGGCAAAATCTTTGAAAAAGGAAGAAATCCAAGTTTCTTCTGGCTGGTTGAAGAAAGTGATAAGATGCTGTCAGGCTCTGGAGAAAAGTAGGATTTACCATTTACCATCAAACTCACATAGCAGTGGGGAAACAAAGCCATTATGCAAACTTTGAATAATAACAAAGAAGTCAGATATTACATAAGAGAAGAAACAATCTTGACAATGGCCTATGAATATCCTTCAGATAAACCAACAGGATAGAGAGAACCAGGTTAGAGGAGAGAAGCAGACTTCCAAGGGGACTATGGAGATGAACAGTGTAAGAAGGGAAGGCTGCTCTGTAGATCTGGCTTCTAACAAGCTTCCACCTTCACTAGGTAGAAGAGTTTCATAGCTGATCTAACTTTTCCGGCTTTTATTTTTGACCCCAACTCATCTTCAAATCTGTATTCACCTTTGTTTCCATACTTTACATTGTAAACTTGGTTTTAGAAGATTTAGTTTCAAATCCCAAGTCTAACCCTGGTCAAATCAGTTACCCTCACTTAGCCTCAATTTCCTCACCTGACAAATGGAATAGTGCCTCCATTACTTAATTTGAATCATTCCTTAATGAATTAATTACATTACTTAGGTAACAGTTTAAAGAAAGCACTTTATTAAACTTTAAAAACTATACAAAAGTGATCTACTCAGCCTTCACTCCCTGACTGGCTCTGCTGATTCCATTTGATACTATATTATTGCTCTATCATTTCTGATTTTATGTGACACTTATTTTGACTCATTTTTTCATCCTGATTATCCTGATTGGGATACCGAGATCTGTTCCGGTAGGATGAGCAACTATTCCAGAGCTCAGATATTATCTTCATCTGGCTGTTACTGTTCACAACAGAGTCAATTCAGAATGTCTTGAATCTTGAAATACAGCTAGCTACCAGGATAAAGCCTACAAACGTAGCTGAGATGTGCAGTAGAATCTGGGACTAGATAAGGTGTCCACACCTCCATCAAGGGATGGATTCTGAAAGACAGTGAGAATTCTACCATACCTGGTGTCAATAAACACAATTTATTCTAAATATGTTCAGTATCTTAGCTTAACATCCAAACCAATGTCAAAATCTGCTCTCAGTAAAGATCTTTCACTTTTTTTTAAAATTTATTTTCAGTGTTCCACAATCACTACCATACTACCTAGATTTTTTCTTTTTCTCCCTCCCTATCCCTCCCTGAGATGGCATACAATTTTATATAGGTTCTACACATATATTCCTATTAAATACATTTTCACCATAGTCATGTTGTATAGAAGAATTAAAATGAATGGGAGAAATCATATAACAAACTAAAACATAGTACAAAATAAAATGATCTGCTACAATCTGCAATTGAATTTCACAGTTGTTTCTCTGGATGTGGAAGGCATTTTGCCTTAAAAGACCATTGGGAATTTTTTAAGTCCTTGCATTGCAATGAAGTTCTAAGTCTACCAGAAAAAGTCCTCACACACTGTAGTTGTTGCTTTGTACAAAGTTCTCCTGGTTCTGTTCTTTTTGCTCAGCATCAGATCATATAAGTCTTTCCAGGCTTTTCTGAAGTCTTCCTGTTCATCATTTCTTACAGCACAATAGTATTCCATTACATTCATATACCATAATTTATTCAATCATTTCCTAATTGATGGACATCCCCTTGATTTCCAGTTTTTGGCCACCACAAAGAGTGCTACTATAAATATTTTTGTACATGCAAGACCCTTTCCCATTTTTATGATCTCTTGAGGATACATTTCTAGAAGTGGTATTGCTGGGTCAAAGAGTATGCACATCTTTGTAGCTCTTTGGGCCTAGTTCCAAATTGCTCTACAGAATGGTTGGATCGACTCATAGCTCCACCAACAATTAATTAGTGTTCCAACTCTCCCACATCTTCTCCAATATTTATCATCTTCCTGTTCTGCCATGTTAGCCAATCTGATAGGTGTGATGTGGTATCTCAGAGTTGTTTTGATTTGCATCTCTCTACTTAGAAAATTTTTTCATATGACTATAGATATCTTTAATTTCTTCCTCTGAAAACTTCCTGTTCTTATCTTTTGACCATTTATCAATTGGGGAATGACTTGTATTCTTGTATATTTGACTCAGTTCTCTATATATTTTAGAAATGAGGCTTTTATCACAGACACTAGTTGCAAAAATTATTTCCCAGTTTTCTGCTTCTCTCCTAATCTTGATTGCATTGGATTTGGTTGTGCAAAAACTTTTCAGTTTAATGTAATCAAAATTATCCATTTTGCACTTCATAATGCTTTCTATCTCTTCTTTAGCCAAAAATTCTTCCCTTCTCCATAAATCTGATAAATTCACTATTCCTTGCTCCATTAATTTATTTATAATATCGCTCTTTATACCTAGATCATGTACCCATTTGGACTTTATTCTTGTGCATGGTGTCAGGCATTGGTCTGACACCACACTTTTATCCAGCTTTCCCAGCAATTTTTGTCAAACAGTGAGTTCTTAACCCAGAAGCTGGGGTCCTTGGGTTTATCAAACAGTAGATTGTTATATTCATTGCCTATTGTGTCTTGAATACCTATCCTCTTCCACTTGTCTACCCTTCTGTTTCTTAGTCAGTACCAAGTGGTTTTGATAATTGCTGCTTTATAAAACAATTTGAGATCTGGTAGAGCTAGGCCATCTTCCCTAGCATTTCTTTTCATTAGTTCCCTTGCTATTCTGGAACTCTTGTTCTTCCAAATGAATTTGATATTATTTTTCCTGCTCTAGAAAATACTGATCAGATAGTTTGATTGGTATGGCGCTAAAGTAAATCAATTTAGGCAGAATTGTCATCTTTCTTATATTGGCTCAGCCTACCCACAAGCAACTGATGTTTTTCCTCTTACTTATATCTGACTTTATTTGTGTGAAAAGTGTCTTGTAATTGTGTTCATATAGTCCCTAGATTTGTTTTGGCAGGTAGACTCCCAAATATTTTATAGTATCTACCTTGGCTTTAAATGGGATTTCTCTTTCTATCTCTTGTTGTTGGGTTTTGTTAGTAATATATAGAATGGCAGAAGATCTGTGTGGGTTTATTTTGTAATCTGCAACTTTACCAAAGTTGTTTATTATTTCAAGTAGTTTTTTTTACTTGAATCTCTGGGATTCTCTAAGTATATCATCATATCATCTGCAAAGAGTGATAACTTAGTTTCTTCTTTGCCTGTTCTAATTCTTCTATTTCTTTATCTTCTCTAATTGCTACAGCTAACATTCCTAGTACAATATTGAATAACAGTGGTGATAATGGACATCCTTGTTTCACCCCTGATCTTATTAGAAATGCATCTAGCTTATCTCCATTGCATATAATGCTTGCTGAAGGTTTTAGGTAGATACTGTCTATAATTTTATGCAAAATTCCTATGCTCTCCAGTGGTTTTAATAGGAATGGGTATTACATTTTGTCAATAGCTTTTTCTGCATCTATTGAGATTTCTGTTAAGTTTGCTGTTGATATGATCAATAATGCTAATAGTTTGCCCAATATTGAACCAGCTCTGCATTCCTGGTATGAATCCTACCTGATCATAATGTACTATTCTCGTTATAAGTTGCTAAAATCTTATTTAAAATCTTTGCATCTATTTTCATTAGAGAAATTGATCTATAATTTTCTTTCTCTGCTTTATCTCTCCCTGGTTTAGGTATCAAAACCATATTTGTATCATAAAAAGAATTTGGTAGGACTCCTCCAATTTTCCCAAATAGTCTATATAGTACTGGAATTAACTATTCTTTAAATATATGATAGAATTCTTTGTAAATCTATCTGACCCTGAAGATTTTTCCTAGGGAGTTCACTGATGGCTAGTTCAATTTCTTTTTCTGAAATGGGGTTGTTTAAGTATTCAACTTCCTCTTTTGTTAATCTGGGCAATTTATATTTTTTAAAATAATCATCCATCTCATTTAGATTGTCAGATTGATAGGCAATTTTTCACTTTTTAACTTTCACATACAATCCCTTTCATATGTTTGTTGCTTTTTCCCCTTAATTTATTGATGAATTTAATCCTTTTAGATTTTTGAGTCATCTTCAAGTTAATGATATTGAAGGAATAGATGTTGCTACATAGAGGTCAATATAGATAGATCGAAAACGCCCTCATGGCCATAAAATCACAGATTTAGAACTAGAAGGGACCCTGGAAGTCTTCAACTGTGTGGGGTATTGGTTTAGAGTCAGAGAACCTGGGTTCGAATCCTACCTCCAATGCTTCCTACATGTCTGAATTAGACTTCAAGTCACTCGGAATGAGCTGAGACTGGCTAGGTATTCTGAGAACAACAAAAGGGTGAGATTTTTGTTTGTTTTTTAGTCATAATGGGAGAGAAGGAGAGGACCAAAGCAAGGACACGAATGCCTCTTAGAGGGTATAGGACCATAATAATGAATAAAGAAGAAACTAGTTTTTCAGCTTCTATTTTCTGTCAAAGAGAACAATATTTGAACTGAAAAGATCAAAAATGTCTTACTAGACTTGAACTTTGAGCAGAATTTAATGACATGAAATTTAATAGGGATAAATGTAATGTCTGCCATGGGTTCAAAACATATACTTTACTGGTATAAGATGAGAAATAATTGGTTTTATTCTACTTCATTTGGAAAAGATCTGGAGGTATTAATGAACTACTTTCCACTAATAGTCTATGGTGTGATATGGTAAACTCCCAAAAGGAAAGTGATCTTGGGCTGAATTAAGAGAAATATCATATCAAAATGATAACATAACAACAATAGCCATAATAGCTAGGATTTATATCACATTTAAGTGTCATTCTCACCATTTTTCTTGTGCTTATAGAACTGTGCCACTTTCATATTCATCCTTACATGGTACTACCATTCACACACTCTATCTGCCAGCCAAACTAACCACTTGATTCTTCAGACAGAATATTCCATCTCTGCCCTTGCACAGACTGTCCCCAATACCTGGAATTCACTCCCTCCAAATCTTTCCCTGAGGTTCCTTCAAGGTTTACATCAAGTATCAAGTATCATCTCTTACATTTGGTTTTTCTTCATTTGGTGCTTTTGCCTTCTGAGACAAACTTTATCGTGTGTGTGTGTGTGTGTGTGTGTGTGTGAGAGAGAGAGAGAGAGAGAGAGAGAGTACACTTTCTTCATATAGACTATAATGTCTTTGAGGATAGTTCCAACTCTGTTTTTTTGTCTTTGTATCACTCACTAACACAGTGTCTCCACCATAGTAGGCATCTAATAGGTGCTTTTAATAAACTGCTGAATTGTTGATCCTCATTTATTTGACCAGGTTTTCGCATTGTCTTTATTTGCCTTTTAAAATCTAATTTAGGCAGTAAATTCCCTGGGTATCTACATTGTTTTTGTTTCCTTTTCTTTTACAATTTCCCTTTTCTTTCACACTGAAACCATGCTTTTGTGAATGAATTTCATTCTTGAGAACTTCCCATGCCTTCCAATATGACTTCTTTGATAGAGTTTTTAGCCCGTGGGTCTCAATAAGAAGGTGATCTTGCATGGGAGCTCTTCTTCTTGATTTCTCTACCTTTTGAAGAATAAAGTCATTATTAAAGCAAACCAAGGAAATAGAAACTGCTTCACTTCTGCCAGAGGCCTCACAGATGTTCAGGTAAAGAAAGTTACCCATCACCATTATATCTTGCTTCAAGTTAGGCTTATGATCTGTTTCTTCCACTCTCTTTGTCTCTTTCCTCTTTTCATCCTAGTGGTTTGTTATATACTCTGATTGGAAATAACATTTTTTTATTTCTTTGATCTTGTGCTTTCTGGATTTCCTCACATCAATGAATCTTCTTAATATAGAGAGTTACTCCCCCATTTCTTTTATCTCTATATATCATTTAAATATAGTTCATGTGCAAGTCAAGACATCAACCCCAGGTGTTACTGTCCTCTTTGAAAATGAAGGACAAATGACAATTTTTTAATTATGTATACCTTTCCAGAGCTATAGTCCAATCATATCCCCAGTCCTCATTAAATTAAGTACTTACTATGTGTAAAGCACTGTTCTAATTGCTGGAGATACAAATGGAAAAGGGAGACAGTTCCACTCTCAAAGAGCTCATATTTTAATGGGAAAGACAACACATATGGGAGGTTTTGGCAGCGAGTCAGATGGAAAAGTTCCAATGTCTTTGGGCTCTATTGACATTACAGATGATAATGCCTCTTCTTTAACAGTAATACCTGTGAATTCACATTTGCTTCCTTGCAATAGAAATTCTAGTTTACCTAGTTTGTCACCTACATTTTTGGCATTTAGGTATAGGCATGGGAGATAATGGATTTTATTGATGGTTCACTTATTGGATTTTGTTTCCTTTGATTGTTTGATGTGCTCCATTCCTTTTCTTCTTCTCACTTGGAAGTTACTCTCTTTATGCTACCTAGCATCACTTACATACAGAGGCAAGTTATTTTTTCCTTCCTTCTCTCTTTCCAGTTTAAAGACATTTTGATTAGAATTGCATGACTGCAGACACATGCATTTTGCTAGCTGTTTTTAGATACATGCTATATCTGACCAATAACCTGTTATTTTGTATTTCAAATCATGATCTAGAAATCCTTTTCTACTTCAGATTATTCCCTTTCTTTCTCTAATAAAAATAAGCTACTTTAGGCAAAAGAGAAAGAAACAGATGACATTTTAGAGTTAACAGAATCTCAAATTAGGATCCCAAGGCACAATAAGTTAGGCTATTGGAGATTAAATTAGAATAAAAGCACTTTCTAATAATATTGTGCTGGTGACTTTAAAAAAATCCATGGAAATTATTTGGGAGATAAATAAATTTGTTCTGATTGTCAGATTAAAATGAATTATAATGAATTAGTTTTTTTCATTTTAATCCCTAAAGCAAATATTTATATATGCATTTCTAAAGTCAATTTTTTACCAAAATCCAAAGCATATTTTTAAGCTGACTGATAAAACAAGAAAGGAAGTTTTTTTTCTTTCTTTAAATAAGTCTGACAATTTAATTGGTTCATTTCTGCTTAGTGAAGTATTTTTCTTTTAACCTCTGAGCTTTAAAGAAAGAGTTCAAGGGGACAGGAAAGAAAATGACTTAAGAAAGCTTTAGTGAAAAGAATTGGGTAAGGGGAATCGGGGCACTTAGGTTTTAGACATGAAGCAGATTAACTAGCTGTGTGAACTCATACAAACGACTTCATTTTCCAGGGCCCCAGTTGCCTTGGCTTAAAAAGAAGGGGTTAGACTAGATGACCTCCAACATCCCTTCTGGTTCTCACATTCTATGATTAACGTCTATTTCATACATTTTGGTGTTTTGTAAGAAAATAGTGCCCATCTCACAACCACAGTTCTGAATCTCAGTGGTTACTGTTACCGAGCTTAGTGCACAGGCTAGGCAGTTGCCTGTTTAAGAGAACTGGAAGGGTCTTTAAAATCCCTAGCCCCCAAATATATCCTATATTGGCATTATCACTGTGCTTCAAATTCCATATTACTACTAGTAGCTTAGAAAGCTAATATTAAACTTTATCCGTGAGAGGTTGAAGCAATTAACCACTTAACAACCATTAACTGTTAGCTGAAATTCATTTATAGAAGAAATAGCTAATCCCTCTCCACACCTCTGGGAAATGGATAAATCATAGGTAAGTTTTAATCTGAGGATAGCAGAAAGGGGAAGAAGCATTATAAAAAATAATTCCAATTGATATGTTTAACATAAATGAAAGTGCTTGCAAATTTAAAGTACATTTCTAATAGGTCAGAAATCAACTTGGAAATTAATTTGGAGAAAACAACATAAGACATGGAGTAATGAGAAATGAGAGAATTAGTCAGAAGAGAGAAACCACTGGTTGGGATGGTTAAGAGAGCAGTTAGAAAAGGCAGAGCTGCTCAATTTGTAATACATTCTTTTATTTTCCCTGTCAAGGAAAATGATCTTTGTACCAGAAATGATGGAGTAAAAATGGCAGATAAAGAGTTGATATAAAAGGGAAGTAAAGAGAGGAACTAATCGGTCTTGATAAATTCTAGTCATTGGACCATCTGAATCACATCCTTGGGTACTCAAAGAAAGGGTTGATGTGATTACTGAGAGATTGTCAGTGATATCTAAACGACCACTGAAAACTGCCAAAGTATGATAGGACTAGAGAAGGGCAAAAGTATCTCAATTTCAAAAACAAGAAGAAAACAATGCTTGCAAACTATAGGCTGAAAAGTCGGAGGACAATTCCTGAGCAAATTCTAGAATAGCTCACTAAAAGAGATGGTTTGCAGACATCTTGAAAAGGAAGCAGTTGTTCAAAAGTATTAGCATAGCTTTATCAAGGGGATGTCATGCCAGACTAATTTTACTTCCTTTTTTTTTGACAAGGTTAATAAACTAATGGATCAGGTGAATACTGGAATATAATTTGCCTAGATTTGAGGTAAAGCATTTGATAAATTGTGATAAATTTTATTCATGTGGAAAAGATGAAGAGATACAGACTAAATGATAGGGTCAAATGGCCCAACTAAAGAAATAACCTCAATGGTTTAATGCCAACTTGGGAAGAAGTCTTCAGTGGAGAGTCCCACTCCATACTGCCTCACACTTTTATTACTATATTATTTCATTTAATGTCTTTGCTTTAAACTAATCGGATCTTCTGGCTGACTGGCATAAGTCACACAGGTGGGGATTCATGAGCTATGTATTTTCTTGGATGCTAATCTACATAGTATTTTGAATTTTTGTTAGGGTGATTCACAGTAGAGATTGAAACAGTCCTTTTACTTGTAAAGAGGAGTGTCATACACCATGTATGAAGAAACCTCCGAAGGAAACTGATTATGACCCATGAGAGCTCTGGTTTCTAGAAGTAGGCTATGGGTTATAATTTAAAAAGGAAGATTTGGGGTCACTATAAAGAAAAGTTTCCCAGAAGTCAGAGCTTATCCCAAAATGGAATGTGTTGCTTTATAAGGGAGTAAGTTCTCCATCAATGGAGGTCTTCAAACAGGGAACCTATAATTACCATTCTATGATCTTACGATGTATTTGCTGTGTGAACTTGGACAAATCACTTAAACTCAGCAGCAGATGGCTTTCCTAATCTGTTAATATTTGCACCTATCAAGCTGACACAATTTTAACAGAACACTATTCCTCGTTCTGCCCTGTGGGACCCAATAGGATTCCACTTTCCTGTGTAAAGTCCTTTATTAAAGCAACTAGGTGATGTAGTACATAGAGTGCTAGGCTTGGAATCAGGAAGACTTGAGTTAAGATTCATCCTCAGACACTTATTAGCTACATGACACTGGCAAGTCATTGAACCCCTCTTTGTCTCAGTTTCCTCATCTGTAAAATGAAAATTATAACACACTTCCCAGGTTGTTGTGAGGATCAATGGTACTAACAATTGTAACACATTTAGTGCAGACACTGACACATAGTGAATGTTATATAAATATTAGCTAAGATATAGCATTATTGCTACCTATGCACACATATATATGTGTATATAAGTAGTCCTCACTATTACTAAAATATTAGTTGCACTTTCTACTTTTTAATACTTCAAAAGTTCTATGATTTCACTGACACGAGTATACCTCTACAAAAATAGATCAAAATTCTGCTGTACCTTAGTAAATCATTTCATGACTTTCTTGGCCAAAAGCTTCACTTTTTAGTCAATCTTTTGGTGATGAACCTCTTCTTTCTCACATAGCTAGGTCAATTCCCAATAGAACATAAGCTTCTTGAAAGCAGGGATTGTTTTATTTTGACCTTTATAACCCCAATGCCTAGCACAGGAAGTAATTATTAAATCCTTATTTATTGATTTATTCATTGGTCTTCAAATGATAGTCCTGCGTGGTCAGCCATTTTCCCATCAATATCTTAAACCTTGTCAACTTTGCTAGGCTGCCTTGACTTTTTGCTTTATAGCACATCTTTCAAGAATCCTAGGTCACCTTCATGAAGTCTTGGAGTAGGACATTACTTTCCACAGTGAATGGAAAATAGGGTATCAGCAATCAAGTCACTTAGCCTCAGATAGTCTTCAAAAATCACTGTGGTCATAAAAATTCTTGCTAACCATGAAACCTCTACTGATACTTTCTGTATTTCCCAAGAAGCATTTCTCTCAGTCTGATGGAGCAAATCCAGAGGTCCAGGGAGACTAAATGACTTGACTAAGGTGATATGAATAGTAAAAGTATCAGAGAGAGGATTTGAACCTAAGGTCTCTGACTCCAGAGCCAATCTCTTCCATTGTGCATCATTCTTAAAATGTTCATGTCATCTTCACCACAACTATTCGGTTCTTTCAGCCATGTCTAACTCTCCATGATTTTATTTGGGGTTTTCTTAGCAAACATATTAGAGTGGTTTGCCAATTCCCTTCTCCAGTTCATTTTACAGATGAGGAAACTCAGGTAAACAAGATTAAGTGACTTGCCCAGGGTCACACAGGCTAGTTAGCCTCTGAAACTGAATTTGAACTCAGGTCCCCCTGACTCCATTCTGTGGTACCTAGCTGTCCATCTTTATCACAATTACTTCATTAAAAAACAACCCTTTAGTTAGCAAACAGTACTTAATTTATTAAATACTTTAAAAGTATCTAATTTA
This sequence comes from Potorous gilbertii, assembly GCA_028658325.1. Classification (NCBI taxonomy): domain Eukaryota; kingdom Metazoa; phylum Chordata; class Mammalia; order Diprotodontia; family Potoroidae; genus Potorous; species Potorous gilbertii. Next base: position 46,935,256 of record CM053774.1, on the reverse strand, counting down.
TCATTAAGTAATTTAAAAGTACTTCATTTACCACGTACTCTTACAATGTTCCAGACACTGTGCTATAGATAAAAGAAAAACAAAAGCAAACAAAAAACATCCCTGGCAGGTAGGTATTTCAAATATTATTTTCATCTTACAGATGAAGAAACTAAGGCTCAAGGACTTGTCCTGAACCACTGTGGGAGAAAGGTAAGAAAAAAATTACTTCTTCCTATAGTAAACATATGCAGAGCTCCCTAAAGATAGGAATAATCTTGGTGCCCTACTTCCGAGATTATCTCCAGTTTATGGTGTACCTATCTTGTTTGCACAGTGTCTACATTGTCGCCTCCATTAGATTATGAGCTCCTTGAGAGCAAAGTTTGATTGTTTTTTGACATTCTTTGTATCCCCAGCACTCTTAGCACATAGTAGGTGCTTAACAAACTCTAGTTGACTTAACAAATTAAATTGGAAGGATATGCCAAGACCTATTATGTATAGCTTTTGTGATGTCTTTAAAATCCCTTATCCAGTTTTCTATAGATCCTTTGCCTAGTTTCCTTTTGTTTGAGCCTGATTTCTCTTTGAATGATAGGCCTATTCTTCTTTTAATAGGTGGTCTAGCAAGACAGCCAGGATTATACACTTTCAGAGAAGAGAGGGGTGTTCTTCCTTCTCTTCTGTACAAAGGTCAACTGTAAAACTGCTTAGGGTTATACCCTCCATTTTTGTCTTAGGACTCCTGACTCTGCAGCAGGGCTAGTAAAGAAATTATTCCATTTTTCCATGAACAAAAGCTACCCTGACCCACCAAGAGACCAAGCTTGGATCTTTTTCCAAATGACAACTTGATGCTATCACTTTAATGCTAACACAACCAACAAAGGTTTTGTCCCTAGAGTGGTCCCTGTTGTGTGTTCTTGTCCTATCAAAGGTCATAGGCATGAGGCTACAGACTCCAGATGAATGAATGAATGTCATAGCTTTATGGGCAACACAAAAGGGTTGTGGGTGTGATCTGGTTTACAGACACAGTACAGAAGGACTTCCAGGACCCAACTGGCTTTCTATTGGAAAGCCAAAAGCAGGAGAATCACTAGGGATCCTTAGCATGCACCAACTTCAGCTGCAGAATGGCAATGACACCAACTAAGTTTATTTCTTCCCAGCTTGGCAGGTAGTATTTTTAGGCAAAATAAAAACAACCCTGGACTGGAAGCTCTGACTCTACTACTTATGAGCATTGTGGTTGTAGGCAAATCACTTTACTTCTCTATGACTCAGTTTCCTCATATGTAAAAAGGAAATAATTGGATGGCTCAATGAATAGAACACTGGGCTTGGAGTCAGGAGGACCTGAGTTCAAATCCAGTCTCAGACACTTACTAGCTATGTGTCCCTGGGCAAGTCACTTAACCTTGTTTGCCTTAATTTACCGGAGAAGAAAATGGTGGACCACTTTGCCAAGGAAACCCCACGGACAATACGGTCTATGTCAGGTCACAAAGTTGGACAACAAAAAACAAAAAGGGGATAATGTTACCTATTCTACAGGGTTGTTGTTAAGATAAAATATGCCTTCCTTCAATGGCCTTTAAAACTCCTGCAATCTGGCTTCTGATCTCATCATTCAACTGAAATTGCCTGCTTCAAGGCTAACCACGATCTTTTAATTGCTTGATCTAATGGCTGCCCCTCCCCCTCCGCCCATCATTATCCTTTTTAATCTATCTATGGCTTTGACACTATGGATCCCATCTCCTCCTGGATTCTCTCTAGCTCTCCCAAGGTTTTCCAAGACACTCTTGTCCCCTGGTTCTCCTGTCTGATTACTCCTCATTCTCCTCTGCTGTATCTTCAGTCAGGTCCCACTTATTAACCACAGGTGTGCCCTAAGGCTCTGTGCTGGGATCTCTTTTCAACTCCCTCTATGCTATCTTCCTTAGTGACCTTGTCATCTCCCATGGGTTCAATTCTCATCTCTATGTCAGTAATTCCCAGTTACAGTTATGGTTGTTTATACATTAAGGTAGAAAATTGCCCTGGTGGATATCGTATCAAGGCGAGAGAATGGAGATCCCAGTAACCCATTCAGTCTTTGAAACTTTGCCTTGATTACTCTTAAATATGATCCTATTTTCCCTATCATGATGCAGGAAACATTTTGATCAATCAGAGGTACAGGCCTCCAAGACTAATCTCAAGTCCATTATATTACACTTTATCAACCCAGTACCCTCAGAAGAAGAGATAACTCTAATCTTTATTCAGCTAAAAAGCACAGGATCAGTTGATAAGGTTCAAATATCAAAGCAAAACAAACTAACAAAAAAGAAGACACAGTGTCGTTGTGTGCTGCTTTCCTTTATAAGAGGCTGTGTCCTCTGGATGAAGGTGGTCAAATAGATGCTTCTGGGATGGCCATGGAATGGGACAAGGCTGATGAACTGAGAAAATCATCAAAGGTAGTGACCTCATTGGGCAACAAGACATCCTACATCCCACATTTCATATGGTACCCATGTAGCACAGTGGATAGAGTACTGTCGGAGCTGGAGGCAGGAAGACCAGATTTCTAATTCAGTCTCACACATTTGACAGCTAATATGACTGAAGACAAGTCTCTTAACCTCTGTCTGTCTCAGTTTATTCATCCTGAAAAGGTGAACAATAATAGCACCCCGAGTTGTGAGGCTAAAATAAAATAATATTTGTAAAGTATTTTGCAAATCTTAAAGCATTATATAGATGTTATTGCTACTGTTATATTATTAATATAATTCTCAGGTAATCCCAAACCCTGTCTTAGTCTTAGAAAATTTTGGAATGTGATTCCTTACTATCCTACAGCAGAAAAAGCCTGTACAACTTGAGTCATCAGCCTGGCTCAGGACTAACTTACTTTATTACCTTACTGCCTCTGAGCTTCAGTCTTCGTAACTTTAAAATGGTGAGAATTACATCTGCCATACCTATTTTACAGGATTGTTAGGAAAATCAAGTGAAATAATGTGTATCTAGGAGGAAGAAATATTGCACTTTCCTAGGACTATAGATTTAAAGCTGGAAGGAGCAATAGAGGTCATCTTATCTAACCCCTTCATTTTATAGATAAGGAAATGAGGTTTGGAGAGAATAGATGATAGGTAGAGAGATAGATGATGGATAGATAGATAGATAGATACATAGATGGATAGATAGATACATAGATGGATAGATAGATACATAGATGGATAGATAAATAGATACATAGATGGATAGATAGATACATAGATGGATAGATAGATACACAGATGGATAGATACATAGGTACATAGATGGATAGATAGATACATAGATACATAGATGGATAGATAGATACATAGATACATAGATGGATAGATAGACAGATACATAGATGGATAGATAGATACATAGATGGATAGATAGATACATAGACATAGATAGACAGACAGACAGAGAGACAGACAAAGCACTGATTAGGTGTTCACAATCTCAGTACTAAGTACTGGGAATTTCAGAAATGTAAGCAAGCAAGGTAGTTTCTGTCCTCAAGTTCTAACATTTGAATAGGGGAAGAAAACCTAAAAAGCAGAGCTGGAAAAAGGGCAATTGAAGAGGAGGAAGAGGAAGCAAAAGGGGTGGGGAGAGGGAGAGAAAACAAAGAAGAAAGAAAAAGAGGGAAGAAGGGAGAGAAGAAGAGAGAGAAATCAACAAAGGTTGAGAGAGGAGGGAAGAGGGAGAGAAAAGGAGGAAGAGAGAGAGGGGAAAAGAGAAAGAGGAAAAGAAAGAGAGGAGAGAGAAGGAGAGAAGGGGAAAGAGGAAGAGAGGAAAGAAGGAAGAGAGCGAACAGGAGAGGGAGGGAGGGAAGGGAGGAAGGAAGAGAAAGAGAGAGACAGAAACAGAGGGAGAGAGAGAGACAGAAACAGGGGGGGGAGAGAGAGAGAGAGAGAGAGAGAGAGAGAGAGAGAGAGGGAGGGAGGGAGGGAGGGAGAGAGAGAGAGAGAGAGAGAGAGAGAGAGAGAGAGAGAGAGAGGGAGAGAGAGAGAGAGAGAATGACTGGATGACTTGCCCAAGGTCAAACAGTCAGTAAAAGACCATGGCTTTTATCATGTTTTACCTGGTCTATTATAATGGCCCGGTGATATTTCCCTGCTTCTAATCTTTTTTTTTTTCCAATCCATCCTTCACATAGTTGCCAAAATAATCCTCCTAAAACATGAGTCTGATCACATCATTCCCCTCCTCAAAAATTTCCTGTGGCTCCCTACTATTTAAAGACAAAATGCAAACCTCTCATTCTAGCATTTAAGGCCCAACATAGTCTAAATCTAACCTAACTTTTCAGCCTTTTTTTCATACTTAATTTTTTCAAGTATTCAACATTTCAGTCAAAGTAGGTGACTAGTTGTTCTCTGACACCTATTCTCTATCCCAACCTTTTTGTAACTGAATGTCATTCCTTGCTGAGAATGTTCTCCCTCTGCATCTCTACCTACTGGTTTCTTATTTTCCCAGGATCAGGAATCATCTTCTATATGAAGCTTTCCCTGATCCACCCAGTTAGTACTTTCTCCCTTCTCAGATTAATTTGCTTGTGAATCCCAAATCTCTCAGTAGAATATAAGCTCATTGAGAATATAAACACTTTTTGTTTTTCTGAGTAGACATAGCATACTATTTTGCATTTAATAAATATTTGTTGAAATAGGTGCTCAAGAGATCCTTATTATATTAGAAAAAATAAGATTGAGAACCTGCTAGCTCTTCTTTTCTCTCCTCTTTGCTGCTCAAGTCTCACTCACTCTAATATCACCTTGGTATGCTTAGTCACACTGGTGGCCCTCAAGTCTTTGGATTTTTCCTATTCCTTCCCCATACCCACCCCAGTCCAGTCCTTCCTCTAAGATGCCTATTTTTGGTGGGAAATGCTCAGATATAACTCAATGAAGATAGATTTTCCCAACACCTAAGGGGCAGCTTACTTCCCCAGTCAATTAACACGAATCACATAGTGATTTTATCCAGTCTCAAGACCATCTCTCCATCATCTCCCTCCCTCTCTCCAGGGGGTGAAAGAATGAGAGGTCCTAAGCCTGAATTAGATCTGTGAGCCACAAATAGTCAATTATTCCTAGTAAGTAGTTAAATGTTCCACAGCAAAAGGCATCCTCATTTTTAATATGGAAGATTAGTGCTGCATTTCACATTAATGTTATCCTAACCTGTCTAGAAAAGTCAATGACTAGAAAGTCCAGGTAAGGACAGGTCTTTCCCTCTTTCTCTTTATCTGACTATTCTGTTGTTTTCCTTGGTACTACTTCACACACATATACAAAGTGATATGCATGTATGTGTATGTATGTATATATGAGGGGGTGTACTGGAAACAGCATGAATTGACTTGAAAACTGATTGTTAAATTTATCACATGAGCATTTACACTCCAGAAACTAGCAAATAATACAAACAGGCATTAGTTTTTTGTTTTGTTTTGTTGATTGCCTAGACTTAAGAAAGTGATGGGGAAAATGTTAATCACGCACATTAAACTTAAAAGTGTATCATGTATACAGTTTCATCCCCCCTACAAAGAGTTGGTTGTTAAACATTTGCTAGCACACCCTTATCTGTCTTTTTGTATGTGTGTATATGTACATGCATGTGAATAGATAAATCCATACACACACACACACACACACACACACACACACACACACCAGAGCACCAATCCTGACAGATTCTAACAATCTAGAAAGATGTTAAGTCTAATATCCCTGATGAACTAATTTTGGGAAGTCTTCTTCCTAGAAAGCCAACTGACTTCCAGCTAATTATATATGTACATACATGTGTGTATGTATATGTATACCTGTGTATATTGTATGTATATATCATATGTGTATATGTACGTGTAGTAATAGCAATTCAAGCAACCTAAGAAAATGAGAGGCTCAGAATCTACGTCAGCAGAGTAAGTACCTATCCTGATAATGCCTAAAATGCCATGAAAACCAAGATATTATTCCTAGAATCAGTGGGAAAAGTCCTGTACTTGTTTAAATCACTAGGTACATGACATTAGTCAAGGTATATGACTTTAAAGAACTAGTTTTCTGACCTTAACCAAGTCACTTACAACTCTCTGAGCTACAGTTACTTCATTGCAAAATGACGACTAATCCCGGATGTTCCTGCCTCATGAGATGTTGAGTGAGGACCAAATGAGGTAGCATGGGAAAGAATTCAATGCCAAATGCTACATGAATAGGATGAATTATTATTGTTTGTTCCACACCTATAATCAAAGAACATTTATTAGCAAGTCAATTACTAACAGGTTTGTTGTAATTATCTTATAAAACATAATAATTTATGAATTTGGGTAAAGCGTGCTCTCGTAATAACTATCTTCTTGTTAAAATGTTCTTTGAGCCTAGTCCCCTGCTAAGAAATATGGTATCTGTAATCACATATCTCTCCGAAATTTTCAAACACTATCTCCTTACAGGTCATAATGATGATGCCAAACTAATGAGAACCCAGTTCTAACAAATTATTTGAGTTTATATCAGCTAATAGTTGTTTCTCCCTTTAGCTAAGTCAAAATCCATACCCCAAAATGTCTACCCAAATGAAGTAGAAATTGGCAAGTTAAAAGGAAATTATCTTTCTCATCAGATTGTTGCTAGATGAGGTAAAGGGATTCATTTCTCTGATAAATGAATCTAAAGACCAGCTTGGACTTTCATTTACCTTTAAAATGTAATAGAACAAATGGTCTGTGGTTCTGTGATGGAATAATTAAAGGTAAGTCTGTACTCTGAGGTCACAGTCCCACTTTTGTCAGATCTGTTTTATTTTATTTTTTTAAGAAATATCATGGCATAGTAGACAAGATAACGCCAGACTTGGAGTAAGGAAGATTGAGTTCAAATTCTATCATCACTCTTTACTAGCTCTGTCATTATGAGCAGGTTACATAATTTCTCTCAGCCTCCATTTCTTTCTTGTAAAATGGAGAAAATAATACCTGAAGCCAAGACAATAGGGATATTATGAGGCTTAAGTGAGATTATATATGCAAAATATTTTGCAATCTTGAAGTCTTTTGAAAAATCAGCTGTTCTCATTACTATGTTAAGAAGTTGGACAGTTATGTTATATATCCTTGCTAGGTTTTTTCTCTCCCAAAATATCAATGGGGTCAAAATGGCAATAAATACAACTCATGCTTCAAGGCTATAGTTAGCATAGGAACTTGCCAACTCCATGTACATTCTATTGGTGATAGACAAGCTAATATGGTTCAGGAGAAAAGGTTGGTACATACCTAGCTTACAGTATGGGTTTACTTCTCATTTCTACTCATGACCTTCCCAAGTTGTGAAATAGCTTTTGATTAAATATCTTCAGTATTATTTTTCACTGACTAATACCAGTGCTACAAGCCAAACTGTGGAGCTGCCAGTCCACAAATCCCAACATGTGGCAAGTTTTGAAAGAATGAAGGGATTTCCATATGACTATCTTCCAGATATTGTTCCCCAAAATAAGGATTGTGTGTACACAATCTTGGGATGGATCTTAAATTGATCTGAAGCCTTCCCTTTTGCTTTTATGCCATCTTTGATTAGCCAAAAGTGCTTTGTTTCCAGACATTCTTGCTCCATCATTGACAACTTGGAAACCAACAATTGCTACGTGAGACTGGTTCCTATGGGAAACCACATAAGACAATGGGAATCTTTCCAGAGAAAACACAAGGAAAGGATTAGACCCACGTTGTAATTTGACTTGGAGAAATGAGCATCAAAGCTCTCCAGTGGGCAAACAAGTTTAGGGACCAAACATGCAAACCCTGATTCTTTACAGTCTTATCTGCCTTCCAACCTTCTTCTCAAGTTGGTTTGATAATTGAGAAAGACTTGGATTCCTTGGTTCAGGCTGATTTTGCAGGAGACCAGAAGAGATTATAATCCATAAAGATAGTGCATGGCAGATTCATCTCTGGAAGTGGCTTCCTTCTATATGGGCCTAGGGTATATTCGATATGCATGTTAATGTGGGTGCATGTGTGACAGAGAAACAGATAGACAAAGACAGGGAAAGGGGGGTAGAAAGTAAGAGACAGAGGGAGAAACAGAAAAAGAGACAAAGATAGAGAAAAACAAACAGAGGCAGAGGGGAGAGAGTAGGAGAGGAAAAGAAAGACACAAAGATACAGACATACAGAGAAAAGGAGAGGTACAGAAGGGAGAGAGACATACAGAAACAGAGAGAGACAGAGGGAGGGTGAGGAAAGTGAGAGGAGAGACAGAGATAGAAAGATAGACAGAGATAGAGAGACAGAGAGAGGCAGAACAAAAAGAGAGACAGAGACAAAGAGACTGAAGGTGAGAGACAGAGACACACAGAGACAAAGACAGGAGGAAACAGAGGGGAGGAAGAAAGGAGGATGGAAGAAGAAAAAAAGGGAATGGGAGAGAGGAGAATGAAACAGAGAGTGACACCAAAGGAGGGAAAGAACAAAGAGAAAGAGAAAGAAAGAAGGAGAGAGGAGAGGGAGAAAGAGTGAGGATTCATATTCTGACTTAAAAGAACAAAAGTTCTTTCTCTGTAATTAAACAGGGGACCTTGGTCATGGTGTCTCTCCGAATGGCAGAATTCCATGACAAACTTTTTACAATAATGAATTCCATTTTTCTTCTTTGAGAAAAGAAGGTGAAAAAGGGGAAAGGACAGTACCTTTCAGGATACTTGGGAAAGGACTTTAGAGACTTCTAGAAGTGTTCCCTTAAGGGGATTAAATGGATTTTAAAAGTAAGAAGCCAAATACTGGCATGCAGGACCACACACTCACATAGCCTCTTTCCACAAAATGTGGCTTGAATAGAGGGCAGGTGAGGGAACAGGGGCAGGGTGAGCAGATAAAAGGAAGGTAGGTTCCAGGATGTTTTCTTCTAGGCATCATGAAAAATAAATAATGGATCCCAAATAAAGCACTACCCTCACCCTTGGTTTTTGACAAAATCTAGGCAGAGGGAGGAAATGAAAGCCAAGAATTTGAGGGGTTGGAAGAAGGAGGCAGCAGGCATGGAAAAGAAAAAATCTCCATAGAAGTCTACCCTAAACTGTGTAAATCTGGACCAGAGAAGAATCGCTGAATGGTGGAGGTGTGGGAACAGGACCAATTGTTAACCCCCACCATTTTCTTCAGCCTTTGTACAAGAGGTAAGGAGCCAGGTGAATGGAGGTGCCTAGGGAAGAGCAGGGCATAAATAGCACATCACAGTTCTGCTAGAGCCACATCATTTTTTTTTCCATTCTAATCTGTATTCACAGTCGACAGGGCTTTAACTTTACGGCTGCAATGTTCTTGTTTCTTCTGCGGATCCATTAGCACTGTGCACACGCCACAGTCGATACCAATTCCACCTAGCACTTTGCTTTACTCACAGCTCCTTCTCTGTCTGCCATCCCCATTATTCTCCTGATATGATGCCTGTTTGCTTATTTATAGTTTCAGTTTAAAAGTCTAGCACCCAGAAGAAAATAAAAATAAAAGCAGAATGTAGAAACAACAAATAGCAAAGAAAGAGAAAAACATACAGGATGAAAAGACTGGTGGCAAAGTTTTTCCTGCAGATAGCTATGTCTCCTGAATGTCTTTTTTGGGGGGAGGCAAGGGGTTCAATTCCTTTCCTTCAAATAGGTCAGGGTAGCAAGGAGAACAGAAGAGATCCTGCAAATGGAGTGAGAAAACTATTTGTTTGGCATGGGCTCCCCCACCTCAAGTGAAAATGGTTTATGGCATCATACAGATTAAAGCCATGGGCATCAACTCTAATTCACTAAGGAAGGTGTTTGAAACAAGAATGATGGAATTTTAGTAGCTATAGTGTACTTCTGAAGGCTATTAGTTGAGACCTGAGTTGATGACTTTCCCATGAGAAAAAAAAAGACCATACTTCCAGAGTAGATAGCTTCTGAGATAACAGGATCTCATTGTATTAGAATACCTGCTCAGAGGTTTTAGCAACAGGCTTTATACCTGGGGATGAAGAAGGTGGGGTGTGACAATTCATACAGGAGGCAATGGAAAGAGCCTTGGAATAAGAGAAACTGGGTTCAAATAGTATCAGTAACCAGATGGAGGTAGATAAAGCCCTGGACCTGGGATCAGAAAAATCTCATTTTAAATCTGGCCCCAGACACTTATCAGCTGTGTGACCTTAGACAAATCCCTTAAACTGTTTGCCTTAGTTTCCTCAACTGTAAAATGGAAATAATAAAGGCACCTACCTTGCAGGATTACTGTGATGAGGAAATGAAATATTTGCAAAGCACTTAGCACATGGCTTGATATATAGTAGGTGCTTAATAAATGCTAGCTATTATTATTAATTGTTATTGCCTGTGTGACGTTGGGCAAGTCACTCCATCTGTTTCCTTACAAAATGAAGAAAATGAACTAGATGTTCCTCTCTAACCAAAGTCTATGCTTCTATATCATATAGGGAGGAAGCATAACATTGTACAGTACAAGCTTTCTATGGTGCAGAAGGACTGAGGCCACCATAGGGAAAGGATGAACCTCAAGACACCATTATAGATGGCCTCTGGATTCTGGGAGCTGGGGTAAAGTCTGAACTACTGCACTCTAGTTGCAATGCCAGTGGGAACTGTTTTAGCCTTGCTCCAAACTCCCTGGATTCAACAATATGATTCTCCCATTCTTCATGCTAGCCCCAAGGGCATGACCTCTCATAGACTTGCTAACTTTCCAGTGCAGGATGTCAGTCAACAAGTACCTACTGTGTGCCATGCACCCCACTAAGGGCTAAAGATATAAAGAAATGCAAAACAAAAGAAGAAAAGAGTTACCCTGCTCTCAAGGAGTTCAGTCTAATGGGATATGCTCCTTTTACCTCTAATCAGATGTGACTGGGCTAGGATAATTCATGGGCACTAAGGAGGTGAGGACAGCAGGGCAAATCTTGTTAGTCACCCAGGTCCACCACCCATCTTGTCTACATCAAACAAAGTGATTCTTAGTCCTTCCCCTCAGCTACCCAGAAGCCATTAACTACTTATCTGTTTCATAATGTCCACCTCTTCAGGGGGGCACATGCTGCTCTTGACTAGAATAAAAGTTTTAGTTATTAAAAACACAGCTGGTGTTTATAGCCATGTTTGGATTTCTGAAATAAAATTGAAAATGATCCTTTTCTTGCTTCCTCTCTCTTCTGTTTCCCAATACCCCTTCTCATAGCATTCTCTATTACAGTTGTTCTAAGTAAAGTTTCTTGGGATGACATTCATATATGACCATGGCCAAGAGAGCAAAGATTTCCTCTATTAGATCTCCTATTCCTTTTAAAAGGTTCATAAAACTTCAATAACTTGAGATCATAGATTTTGAGCTATAAAGAATCTTTGAAGACATAGAGTCCAACTGCCTTCTTTTGCTGGAGCCTAGACAGGTGAGGCTAACTTATTCAAAGTCATACAGACACAATTAGAACTCAAGGCCTCTGACTTCAAATCTAGTGCTTATGCCCCTGTACCACTGTGCTTCCCTTAGTGGATTAAAGTATTATAGATTTAGGGTTGAAAAGAAGCAATAGCTTGCTAAAGGAGACCCCCCAAAATGCTGGAGAAAATAACACTTTTAAAAATAGACTAATCCAAATGGCAAAAGAAGTCCAAAAAGCCAATGATGAGAAGAATGCTTTAAAAAGCAGAATTAGCCAAATGGAAAAGGAGGTTCAAAAGCTCACTGAAGAAAATAGTTCTTTAAAAATTAGAATGGAGCAGATGGAAGCTAATGACTTTATGAGAAACCAAGAAATTACAAAACAAAACCAAAAGAATGAAAAAATAGAAGACAATGTGAAATATCTCATTGGAAAAACAACTGACCTGGAAAATAGATCCAGGAGAGACAATTTAAAAATTATGGGACTATCTGAAAGTCACAATCAAAAAAAGAGCCTAGATAACATTTTTCATGAAATTATCAAGGAAAACCACCCTGATATTCTAGAACCAGACGATGAAATAAATACTGAAAGAATCCACCAATCACCTCCTGAAAGAAATCCCCCTCAAAAAAACTTCTAGGAATATTGTAGCTAAATTTCAGAGTTCCCAGGTCAAGGAGAAAATATTGCAAGCAGCCAGAAAGAAACAATTTGAGTATTGTGGAAATACAATCAGGATAACACAAGACCTAGAAGCTTCTACATTAAGGAATCGAAGGGCTTGGGATACGATAGTCCAGAAGTCAAAGGAAATAAGAAACACCTACCAGTAAAACTGAGTATAATGCTTCAGAGGGAAAAATAGTTATTCAATGAAATAGAGGAATTTCAAACATTCTTGATGAAAAAACCAGAGCTGAATAGAAAATTTGACTTTCAAACCCCAGAATCAAAAGAGGCATGAAAAAGTAAACAAGAAAGAGACCTCATAAGGGACTTACTAAAGTTGAACTGTTTACATTCCTACATGAAAAGATAATATTTGTAACTCTTGAGATTTTTCTCAGTATTTGGATAGATGGGGGGATTATATACATATAGATCAAGGGCACAGGGTGAGTTGAATAGGAAGGTATGATATCTAAAAAAATAAAATTAAATGGTAACAGAGGAATATATTGGGAGGAAAAAGGGAGGAATGGAATGGGGCAAATTATCTCTCATGAAAGAGTCAAGAAAAAGCTTTTTCAATGGAGGGTAAAAGGGAGGAGGTGAGAGGGAAACAGTGAAGCTTACTCTCATCACATTTGGCCTAAGGAAGGAATAACAGGCACACTCAATTTGGTATGAAAATCTATCTTACACTATAGGAAAGTAGGGGAGAAGAGGATAAGTGGGTTGTAGGGGGAATGATAGAAGGAAGGGCAAATAAAAGGAGGAAGTAATTAGAAGTAAACACTTTTGGGAAGCAATAAGGACAAAAAAGAGAATAGAATAAAAGGAGGGGGTCAGGATAGGATAGATGGAAATATAGTTAGTCTTTTACAACATGACTATTATGGAAGTCTTTTGCATAACTACACATGTACAGGTTATATTGAATTGTTTCCTTCCCAGTAGGGATGGGTGAGGAGGGAGGAAGGGAGAGAAGATGAAACTCAAAGTTTTAGGAATGAATACTGAGAATTGTTTTTCATGCAACTGGGAAATAAAAAATACAGGTAATGGGGTATAGAAACCTATCTTGACCTACAAGAAAAAAGAGTAGATGGGGATGAGGGAAGGGAGGGGTGTGATAGAAGGGAGGGCAGATTGAGGGAAGGGGTAATAAGAACGCATGATGTCTTGGGGCAGGGGAAGGGGAGAGATGAGGGGAAATTTGGAACTCAAAATATTATGGAAATGAATGTTGAAAACTGAAAATAAATAAATAGTTAAGTCGGATCTGAGAGTTTTTTCATCATATACATTCCCTAATGTGTTAATTTTTGAGATTCAAAATTAGACTGACCATAAGTAAAGACTGTGAAGATATTAGAAGGGTTAAAGAGATAGTAGAAAGGGGACATTACAAAGACATTTAAAGGAAAAAGAAAGAATGTGTCACTGATCTTTACTTCTCATCATTACAATCATCAACAAATATTTACTGAGCATTAATTAGTTACAAGGTATTATGTTAATCCTTGGGAGGGATAGCAAGAAACATTAGACACAGATATTATCCTCAAGGAACTTGGGGTCTGCTTGAGAAGAAAAGCATTAACACAGAAAGACAAGGCAGTAAATGACCACTGGTAGACATAAATGCTATGGTAATCCAGAGAATCTTATACAAAGTATCAGATTCCCAAGAGTCAATGATTTTGAACCAGAGTCAGAAATCAATCTAGCCCTCAAAATCTTGTACCAGAACTCTATGGTGAGTACCACATCCCCCAAAGGAAAACTAGCTCATTAAACCCCTTCAGATGGAGAACAATTCCAAACATACGGAGTTAATGTGCAGCTCACAGCAACTTGACAAAGAGTTCTAATTTTTTTCAAAAGCTCTACCCATACTTCAGGAACAAAGCCTGGTGAAGAAAGGCTCCCTACATCCTTGAACTCCAAAGCCATGTCCACCAATCACCAGCTATCAGGGGAGCTTTATTATCACTCAGCTATATGACCACTGAGGAGGGAGAAAAATAAAGAAATGTAGCAAATCTGAAGCAGACTTGAATGCAAAATGAATAGTTCTCATCTTATTAGTATCCATTATCTCCCCAGGGAAAGTGTTGGTATATATTTCAACCATTCTCAACGAAGAAAGGTTGATGCCGATGATCTTGAAAATTTTCCATGATTCCCCATTGTCACTAAAGAAGCCTAAATTCCCGAGCCTGGCACTAGAGACCTTCCACAGTCTGACTCCAAAGCAATTAACAAGATTTGTATCTTACTATTTCTCCTGATGTAGTCTATGGTTCAGCAATATTGAACTAATCATAACGACCACCATTGAACTTGTCCCACAGTCTACCACCTTTAGACCCTTGCTCACGCTTTTCCCTGTGCCTAGAAGCCCCAGCTCCCTGATGCTCCCCTAACAAGACAGCTCGAATGGCACTTCCCCTGTGATGCTTTCCAAGCGTTTCAACTAGAAGTGATCTCTTTAACTAAGTTCCTAAAACATTATAGTCAATCATCCTGGCATTCCCGAAAGAACACTGAAGCTAGCACCAGAAAGCCTGGTTTTCCATCCTGATTTTGACACTTATTCACTATGTGGTGATATTAAAGGACTTTAAAAATGTGCATCATCATCCTATTTCTTAGGTTATAATTCCTATGACTCTCTTTACCCAAGTCTAGTCACTGCTACTAAACTGCAGGCTTATTGAAAGGAAGCACCATGTTTGATTAATGCGTATATTTTCTCTAGTATGTCTAGATTATAAACACTTACTTAGTAACAATAACACCACCTACTTTGCAGATTTGTTGTGAGAATCAAATTAGGTAATTTTTGTAAAGCAGATGGCACAGTCCCTGGCACAGAGTAGGCACTATATAAATGCTAGCAGTAGTAGTAGTGAGAGAAGAAGGATGAAGAGGAGGGAGAGGAGGGAGAGAGAGGGAGAGAGAGAGAGAGAGAGAGAGAGAGAGAGAGAGAGAGAGAGGAGTCATTTTTATTTTAATATTAAATGAATCAGGTAACAAAGGACTGGTATAGTTTCATCAGGAACAGATCATTCTAGATTAGCCTTTAAGTACAAATTGGAATGACTGAACCCCAAAAGTCCACTGCCTATGTGTTAATTAAAATTTTTGTCAGTGATTTGGGTAAAGGCATAGATGGCATGCTTATCTGATTTCTAAATGACACAAAGCTAAAAGGGATAGCTATCAATTTAGATGGCAGTTGGAATCCTAAAGGATTTTGACAGGTAAGAAAGTTGGGATGAATTTAATAAGATGAAATTAAGTAGAAATGATCTTGGGTTCAAAAAAATCATTTCAGCAATTCAAAAAGAATTTATTAATCACCTAACGAATTACTATATACTAGGCACTGGGGATACCAAGAGAAAATTATAATAGCCCTGGCTCTCAAAAACCTTATGTTCTACTGGGGATAAACACATATAAGAAAATGTAAAACGTGTATAAGATTGATACAAAGTATTTAGAGAGCAGACACTATGTAGAAAGCTACTCTTGAACTGAGCCTTGGAGGAAGGTAGGGATTCCAAGAGGCTGACATCACAAGTGAAAGTTTTCAGGAGAGAGACTAGCACATGAGGATACTAACAAGTAATCCAGTTTGATTGGAATATAGTATCTGAAGGGGAGTAATAGGGAGCCACTGATGCTTTTTGAGATGATAAATAACATTATAAATAACATTGTGTTTTAAGAATATTACTTAAGTAGCTTTATGGATAATGAATTGAAACAGGAGGCACTTTTACAAGTGCAAGATGGGGGAGTCATAGTCATAAGGCGTTTCACCTGGAAAATCAGTTTATAAATCATGTATTTGAATAGATTACCTGCAGGGTTCCAATGATCTGGATGTAGCTGGGAAGGGAGGTGCATCAATGGACCTGAGGTAGAACGTTTTTCAATTGATTATCTTAAAAAATGTTTTTGGATGTTCTACTGTTGAAGAGACCTATAGAAGATTTTTCTTTATGTATTTTTATTCCTAGGTTAAGATGGTAAACAACATTTTCTGGTGTGATTTTACTAACCATACGAACTGATTTTAGATAACTATTATATTGTTATGTTTAAAGCACTATTGAAGGGTAGCACATTAAATCCTGCCTCTGATACTGAATGACTGTGGGCAAGTCACTTAAGTATCCTATGCCTCCAGTTCCTCATCTGTAAAATGAAGATGCCATGGACTCTGGAGTCCCTTCCACCTCTAAATCTATGATCAAAGGACCCTATGACTATGCTCTTAATGTGGGTCATCAGTGTGTTTTGGTAGGCATAAAAAGCTAAATTGCCTTAGGCTTTGAAGAGGAAATGTCTGTAACAAGGCAGGCAATAGTCCCAAATTACTCTACCCTGGTCAGACAATGCCTAGAGTATTGCATGCATATCTACACACATTTTAGAAAGAATATGTCGGAGGAAAGTTACTACAATGATGAAGGGTTTCAAGACAATGATATAGAAGAATTAGTTAATACTGGGGATGTTTAGTTTGGAGAAAGCAGGACGTGTGATAGCTATCTTCAAGTCTCTTGAGTACTATGATGTGGGGTGGGGGGGGAGATTATTGTTATTTTTCTTTGCCCAGAGGGCAGAATGTTGAGTGATGGATAAAAACTTCAGGAAGACACATCTCAGTTTCGTATAAGGAAAACTTCTAAATAATCAGAGCTATCCCTAAGCAGAATGGGCTGCCTTGGAATATAGTAGGATCTCCCTCATGAGCAGCCTTGAAACAATGGTTTAATGAGAACTACTTGTTGGAGATGAAGAAAAGAATTTGCACCAAGTGCAAGTTGAACTGTTCTCTTCTGAGGTCCTTTATAGCTCTAGAATTCTATGATTCTGTAACTAGATTGCCTGTTCCCATATTACCAGAAAACGATTATTCTGTAGTTTGTTTAGACCTGAACTTGCTTGCTCATTATTGTGGCTAGAATTCTTTCCTCCACTGATCCTTTGAGTTGATATATAACCCTGTGTGCCATGTGCTTCCACTCCTAGGTGAAGGGGGAGAGGTACAGGAAGGAAGAATCTACTATCAGTACCTCCATTTTAATGGCAAAAAGGAGGTGTAAATGTTGATATCTAGGTGGCACAGAAAATCGAGCATGGGATTTAGAGTCAGAAAGGCCAATTTCATATTCTACCTCAGATGCTGGGCATTGTACATCCTTGATTTGATGACTTGCATTGGATTGTATAAATCACTTAACCTCTCACTGCCTCAATTTCTTCATCTGCAAAATGGAAATATAACCTACTTCATAAGGTTCTTGTGAAGATCGAATGAGTTAATATATATAAAGTATTTTTGTGGACATCAAAGTGGTATGTAACAGCTGTTGTCATCCTGTGCAGTCTGACTGCAATAGATGAGGTCAATATGGAAAAGTAGATAAGATTAAGCTACTCAACTTCCAAAGTTCCTTTATCTCTACTATTAAGGTAAAATTGTCAGAGAAAATGATAATGCCATCTCATATAGTAAAGACCCAGTTCTTTCCACATAGTTATTGAATTGTTTATACAAATTTCTATTCACCAAACCACTGTCCCTGTACTCTCTGAAACTAATATTTCAGACTGCCAATTCTTAAACCAAGCATTTAATCACCTGCTTAATTCCTGAAGCCACTGACCTTGTGGAATTGGCTGCTGCTATTTCTCAGACTTCATCTCCTCTACTTTTTTTACCCCTAAAATAAAGGTCACAGACATTCTCTTTTGCGCACGTATAGCTCTGGACAAGGCAGATCTAGAAGTCAAATTTGATCTAGAAGTCAAATTTGAAAGCAAGCCACTGCATTCCTGGTGAACTGAAACATAAATGAGAAAAGAAATAAGATATGAGGGAATAAAGATGGGAGTAGCATCTATGAGAAGGTTAAAACATCAGTGTCATTTTTATACTTAAGAAGGAATACCACAACCATCTATTGCAACGCTGCAGGGACAAAATACAGACCGTTTGTCATGTTTGGTATAATTTCTTGCCTGAACAAAGTTTTTCCAAAGGCTGCTAAAAGCTCCCAGCTCCACCCACGCCCCCACACCTTCACACTAGTTACTTTCTTTTTATCACTGATGAAAATGACCTATAATGCATCATTTAATTTTGACAATGAACCACTGATGACAATTCTTTGAGAATGCCCCTCTAACCAGCTGTGTGCTCTCCTAACAGTAATGTAGACTGGAAATCATATTTACTAGGTTTATTGATGAGCATTTTATGAGTACAAAAATCAAAAGCCTTGCCAAAGTCAAGATTCATTATAACAATTGCTTCTCCTCTGTCACCCAGAGTGTTAGTCTGTTGCAGAAGGAAATGAGACAGACAGGTTCAGTGTTCTTCAGAGAGGGAGAGCAGTAGTAAAAGTGAAAAAGGGAGTGAAAAGAAGGGATGGAGAAAAGACATTAAATTATGTGTTCCTGATGGAAGGAAGGAGGAAAACGAAAAGATAAGAGCACACAAAGAAAGAGGGAAAGAAGGAAAGAATAAAGTCATGGAAGGAGAAAACAAAGATGGAAAAATAAATAAATATTCCATTTGGCACTTCCTCCTCTCCCAGGGAAATATTCCTTAATCATCAACCTATTAACATCAATTCCCATTTACTGTGAGTCTACAGGGGCATATTAGGCAAGAAGAAATCCCCTTAAAGCCAAATCATCTCTACAAGTAGGGATTTATATCCTGTGTTCATTGCTCTGTCATTTCCACTTATAATTTAGCCACCTGGCTTTACAGAATCATCACTCCCTTTTGCCAAGACCCTTGCTCATTCATCACTGCTTAAGATGGGGCAACTAGCCAGGATGGACAATGTGCAAAGGCTTGAAAAGATAGTCCCTACTACTAGGAATGGTTTTTCTAAGAAGTCGCTTTATACCAGCAATATCTCTGCTTTCAGCAACCCACTTTTCTTATCAGATGATAGCTGTCCAGCCCATCACTCAAAATGTCTGAGAGCCAACTTCCTATCTCCCTGTGGGAAGAGTCAATTAAAAGTCTATCATTAGTGACAAATTTATTGCCAGAAAATAAATGGAAGAAGGGTGAAAAAGAAGCCAAAGAAAGGGCATGACATGGGAAGACTATGTGATTGTTGACCTCTTACCTCAAGAGGACTGAACTGTACGAATGAGAGAGAAAATGGAGAAAGCAGTGTGTGTGTGTGTGTGTGTGTGAATGGGGTATGTATGGATTTGAACATGATAAAGAAAGAATAACTGGTGGAGATCATAGAGAGAGAAACGGCAGGGAAAAGAAAAAGAACATTGGGGGAACCTATCTATTATCAAAGATATTACCACAGTACCCCAAAGTCAACAAGGTTATTCAAACATTTGAAACAATTTCTCATGATGTTTCAATCTGTTTCTCCTTGGTCAGATCTCCACCCACCAATTTCACTTTCTCATTGCCCAGGGTATCTGTTCTCTTCATGAAAAATTGAATATAGCCTCTTTCTAGGCAGAGGGGGTGAGGGAAATGGAAGCAACAAAGACCCCAGGGCAACCAAGTCCTTCATATAGCATGCTTCTGGAAAGCCCATGCCTTTTCATAGCACATGAACCAAATTAGGGGACAGACCACGACAAATGTCAAATGAAACAAAACTCTCTGGACATAAGGTCTTCCAGACACTTGTAGAAGAAGAGTGAAAGTGGTGAAAGGAATACCATTCCAAATACTGTACTTGATGATCCAGATGCAGATACTCTGTTTTCTCTGGGATATGTCTATACATGGCCACCATTAACACCATTAACTGTGAAGTAGGCAGAGGTTTGGCTCCATCTCTCTTATTCCCTGTCCTTTTACAACCTGGGGGGTCATCCTCCCAGGTATCCAGTGTGCTCAACACCATATTAAAATATGCTTTCATATATACATAATATATGTATGTATGTACATATACATTTGTATCTACACATGCACACACACAGATATATACATGTATGTTAACATACTTGAAGCATTATAATATATTTTATAATATATATTCCATGCACATCAGATATAAATGAAGGCTCTTATTTCGGATACCAGTTCAAAGTGTTCCCCTCTCAAGGGATATTTGTATTTTAACAGGGATACTGAAGCAAAAATCAAAATAATCTGGAATTTTACCCTTCTTAGACCTTGAAATCAGTTATATCATGCCATCTAATTACTGAATGAATGAATGAATGAACCTACTCTTAAGGCCAGTTCTGCTTGTGTATGCATATATATGTATAAATATATATGCATATATATAATCTTTGGACAAAACAATGGGATGGAAAGAAGAGGCTAACAAGAAGTAGCCCACATCCCTGAACTATTACATTATACTTCTCTGCAGCTCTGATTATCTCCAGTCACCCTCATCCTCCTCCCTCCCCCATGACCAGCAATGCCAATGTACCTGACTTGTGAAGCTAGTGGCTATTCCAGGCTTGACATCTGTACGTATCCCCAGGCTAACTTTAAGTGGCTCCCTCCTTGCTCATGCAGATGAACAAGAATCTGGAAGTACGGACCACTTCTTTAAACATCTCTTTTTAAACAGATGTGTCGATAATATGGGGTTTAGATAATGAGATTTTCCAGGCCATAAGTCCCTAACTGTGAATTAATTGCCTAGCTTATTTGCAATAAATAAAGGGGTTATTACATGTAAAAATCACAAGGGCCCACTGAGCTTTTGCAGAAAATGTTGAAGCTTGGGTGCACAGGCATCCAACATGTGGCTACTCATGGTTGATCAGGTCTGGTAACCACACTTGCTTCACTTATTCCTGACTGCATTTAAAATAGAAATGGGAGGCCCTGGGGCATGGTAGAAAGTACACTGCTCTAGTTCAGAAAACTTGGTTTCCTATCCTGATTCTGCTACTGACTAGCTACGTAACTGAATGAGTCACTGGACCTCAGTTTCCCCATCTGTAAGAAGAGAGCTTTAGATAAGATTATCTCATAGCGTTTCAGTGGTTTTAGAAAAAGTCTGATTTTTCTGTCTGCTGATACTTAGCAATGCTGAATTTCAGTCACTTGGTCTGATTAAGAAGTATTTTTATGGACAAAAAGAGGCTTATTAATAGTTATCAATACTTACAACTACACTATGAGGTGAAAACTACAAGTATTTGGACTGCATCTGTCATTTCACCATTATTGGGAATTGTGGGTAAGAAAACTTCTTCTCTCAATACAGATTGGCACCTATTCTGCAATTTATAGTCTTAGAGAATTTCCCGGGAGCACTCAGAAGTTCAGTTAGGTCATAGTTAATAGTCACTGGCATCCCTAGGCATCTCTAACTTTCAGGTTAGTTCACTCTCTACTGCACCAAACTGCCTCCAAATCATAGGCATTATCTTTCTTATTTTAAGGTAAAGAAATTGAGGCTCACAGAAGAATGAAGTAGCTTTCCTAGGGCCAGAAAGAAACAGAAGTGAGATTTATGCCTAGTTCACATTCTTTCTGCTTGGCTAAAACGTACCATGCCTCATTCAATCTAGAATTATTCTGGAGAAGAAAGCCCATCCATTAGATCCCAAATGGACTACTAGATCATGCTCCAGACACATAAAGAGTTAAAAAATCAGAAAGAGTTCCCATATACGCACCCCATAACAACTACATGTACAATGTTATAAACCTACAAGCCCAAGGGAGACAAGCCTGGGTGATGATGTGAATCCCACTAATCCCTGCTATCCTCACTTGATGGAGAGTACCTAACAGTTGATGGGCACAGAATCACCCATCAAATGTTTCTGTCCAATTCATAACTTATAATAAGAAAACAGAATATCAGAAGAAAGAAAAAAAAGATGAAGGGAAAAGGAGGAGGGGCAGAGGAGATTAAGCACAAAAAAATTCCCCCAATTTACTTTCAATATTAGCCTATTTTTTCAGGTACCCAGAAATGGAGTTTCCATAAGTGCTGGAGGATTCTGAGTTGCTCTAAGGAAAAAAAATCATTGCAATGGTATTGATAAAAAGGAATGCTGTAATAATCACAGTAGGAGCACAGACATATGGCCACGGGAGAGGATCTTTATGAAAAACATGCTTCTGCCATGTGCAAGGGCATTGAGAGTCAGCCAGTATCTCCAAACCTAGAAATGAAGGCATCACCTTGGGGGTGGGGAGGATGAGAGCACACATCAGAGCTGTTTTCTTTTCTTTATAATATAGATTATGGATCCAGCTGAGATCAAGAATGTCCTGGCCTTGCCCAAGGCCCATCTGTTGCCCTAGGCAGCAAGCCACCCATGTAAAATATCAATATTAAAATATCAGCAGGAGGCAAAAATAGGGGAAAGGAGTATGAAGAGAATAAGGGAGGAAAGAAAAAGATATCTTAAATGCTTTGAGTTTTCTTGATGGGTGGGAGACGAGGCAGGAGAGTGTGCTAATGGTACAATTTTATTAGGTCTCTGATTTACTGTCCCTTCAGCAGCTGCTGTTGAGATTTGTCACTTTGATGAAAATGCATTGCTGTAAAGGTTTTAACATGCTAAAGACCATGAAATGGTCTTCTCCAAGAATGATTTCATCCACTTGCCTAGAATTAGCCTGCCTGTCAGCCCACAACACAAGGAGGGGATGCTTTCAAAGACTGAGTATGATATCAAGCTCCCAGCCCTGAGTACCTGTTAACTCCTCACTCATTTCCAACATCCTCTCTGAAGAGGGCTGGCTGACACTCTGCTTTACTGTTTGGAGGAGAGAAAGGACAAGAAAGAAAAAAAAAAGAAGAGAACTGTAACATTCCTTCCCTTGGTTCTTCTGATCCTTTGAATCATTTGTTGTCATTCAGTTTTTTCAAGCAAGTCTGACTGTCCATGACCCCATTTGGGATTTTCTTGGCAAAGATACTGGAGTGGTTTGCCACTTCCCTCTCCAGCTCATTTTACATATAAGGAAACTGAGGCAAACAGGGTTAAGTGATTTGCCAACATGAAAAAAACTTTGTTTTGCTTTGTGGTTTTTTTGGTTTTTGGTGTTAGACAACGGAGAGACATCATGGTAAAGTACAAAGTCAGCCTTGAAAACAGGAAGACCTGCATTCAAACACAGGCTGTGTGACAATGATCACCCAATTAACCTCTCAATGCTCAGGGCAATTCTCTTAAGACTAAACATTGTAGAGGAGGTGCTGACCTGCATCAGTAGAGGTAGTTTCATCACCTGGGAGCTGTCTACACAAATGTATTCCTATCCCTATCCCTGGTGCAGTTATACATCTTAGCTCCACTCAGAATTATCACCATCTTTCTTTCTTCTCTTCTATTATTTATTGCGGTAAGAAAACATATACACCTATCTTTAGCTAGGCAGCTGCTGACACAGTAGATAGAGAACTAAGCCTGGAGTCAGGAAAATGAATTCAAATACAGTGTCAGACACCTACAAACCTATGTGACCCTGGGCAAGTCAGTGTGTTTGCCTCAGTTTTCTTGACTTTAAAATGGAAATAATAACAGAAGTTCCTCCCTTTGCCCTTCATGTCTCTGAGCCTCTGTTCCCTCAAAAATATAATAATATAATTTAGTTATAACTAAATAATAATTTGTTTCTCTTTTACCAGGAACCCTGCGGGTCTTCCCCTCCCAGTTTGATTTTTTTTTTTTATTAAAGGGGCCATCCCTTGAGTAACTTAAAGAAGCCTACTCATTGAATGGGTGCATCTCACTCAAAGTAAGATTGTGATAAGACCTTGGTCTGAAAGGGCTAGGGTCTCACACTGCATCCTGGGCCATCTCTAGTCATCCTGATGAATATCATGCCACTGGACCCAAATGGCTCAGGAGAAGAAAGTGAGGTTGGTGACCTTTCACAGCCCTCCCTGGCTCAAATCAAAGTCAACTGCAAGTCATTTCAGGTCCTCTCCAGAACAAAGGACAAATACAAGCCCTCATAAATAAAAATGATGTACTACTAAATAAGATACTATCTAACTTTCTACAATTCCAAATCTGTCTCACTATCTGTTTTTTACTGGACCAGCCTTAAGTTCTATTAATTCTTGAAAATCTCCCTTATTTTTTGGTTAGTCTACATTTTCTCTGTTCCTAAGGACAAGAAAAATATAAACCAATTCCTCACTGATGTCTGTCAATGGTGAAAAATGAAGGCAGGTCAACCAGAAAGCACAGAGGGAAGGGGAATTCAGGCTATGCTTTTTTCTAGTCTCCAATGAAAATATCCTTCAATTTAGTCTCAAAACTGTACACTTACAAAAAAGACAAAGTAGGTGATACAATTGATTTTCCCATATGGTAAAACTTGGTTGATCTAATCATAAATATAAAGGATATATATCCTATATATATATATATATGTATATATATATATATATATATATATATATATATATATCCTTTATAATATAACATCAATGAATTGGAGATGGAAAGGACCTCAGAAACCATCTAGAGATTCTAGGACAACTCCCTCATTTTGAGAATTGGGAAAATGAAACCCAAGGTCACCTAGGCACAAGATATCAGAGGCAGGATCTAAACCCAGATCCCTCTGATTCTTTGCTGTATTACTTCCATCCTTCCTTGAAATTGGAGATCACCAAAGAACCAGCCATCAATACACATTCAGACTTGCTTGGTGTACAGAAGAGAGCTGGTTTTGTGACTCCACTCCTGAAAGAACCTCCTAATTTCAGGCTCTAACCATAGAGCATAGGTATCTAGAAAGAAACCTGTAATACTCTCTTTTGCTCTGTGATTCTGAAGCACTTATGTCTCATAATTTAGAAGCATCTCAGCTTACTGCAGACTCAATGGGCAGATGTAGGCTGGCATTAAGCAGCTTTCAGAAATGTTGCAATAAAGGTATTGAGTATAAAATGTAAGCCATAAGCCAGCCTTTGCCAGCCAACACAGCCAGCAGCAGGTGTCAGCCTTCTTCTAAGTGATGTAAGGCACTGCAGGGAATAGATTGCTGCTCAGTTGGACACAGCTCCCAGAAAAACCAGAAAGAGTTCCAAGACACTCACTCCCTCTTCCCTAGGACCTGAGAGAGTTTCAAGTCACCCTATGCAGACAGAGAACTACTTCCTCCTTTCTTCCCCGCTAGACTCCAGACCTCTTGGATAATTACATTAACAAAAATAGTAATTGATATTTCTATATATTTCTATAACTGATGTCTTAAAGTTTACCTGCATTATCTCACTTGCTCCTGACCATAGCCCTATGAGGCAGATATTACATGTATGATCATTCTCCTTTTATAAATTAGGGAAATAAGGTTCAATGATGACTAAGTGTTAGAGATAAGCTTTGAGACGATGTTTCTAAAAGCATCAGAAGCAGACTCTATACTGGCAAGATTCCATGCTCCCTCATCACCTATGAATTTTTGGCCATATCCTTCCCTCTTAACTCTTCTCAGACAAGACACAAGCACAGTCATCCTCAATCTCCCTGTCCCCGACTATGACCCAAATCAGGAAAGCCAGACAACTGATCTGTAGAGCAGGAAGGTAGTAGTCTTTACCACTAAACATGATGATGTCCCTGAGGTTGTGTTTTCGCTAACTTATAAAAACTAAACTTCCCAGACTGGGCTCGTGTTTCTAAACTGGCCTACAGAGCATAGAGATGACTGTTTAAGTAAGGAGACTCTTTGCAACAGGGCAGTCCAGTTCTGGGATGTCTGATTGCCTGAGTGGCTTTCACTGGGTTTCCATCAAGTGTTTTTATGGAGACGATCTTATGAAGTTGCAGCTCCTGAAACTGCTGGTCCTGTTAAGGCACAGCACATACAAAAGGGCTTGCTTGGGCAGTGATGATATGTCCCACTGATGAGTATAGAGGAGGCACCTCTAGCATCATCACTGACCCCATTTCTCTCACCTGTGCCACAGCTCCAACCTTCCAAGAGATTGTGACGACGGACAATGGAGAGAAGGGTGGCACCCACAGTCAGTGCCTTTCACGACATCACCTTATCCCCACCTTTACTATCATTTCCCTTTCCCCTATCCAATGCTTAGTCAATTTCTACTTCTTACCCTCATCTCTGCGATCCAGTTACTGAGGTGAAAATATGATGTCTAATATATGTAAAACACGTTTTTAACTTTAAGGAATTATGTAAGTGGTAGCTATCACAATAATGTTAATTAATTAGCATTTGTGTAGCACTTCACAGTTTGCAAAGGACTTCAACTAGGTTTTTCATTTGATCCTCATAGTAACCTTGAGGTCAATACTATTATTATTCACATTTTATTAATGAAGAAATTGAGGCTAACAGATTAAGTTACTTGCCTAGAGTCACACAACTAGAGTTCTGTGGGCAAGATTTGAACTCAGGTTTCCCTATCTTCAAATCTAGCATTCTGTCTTCTATGACACCAGGCTTCCTATTCATGTGGGCGGCCCATGAATACTGACCTCCTAGTTCATAACCTCTTCATCCTTCATAGTCTACATTTCTACTCTATCTCAGACACCCTTTGGTGTGGTAAGATCATAGACTTTATTATCACTCCAAACTACTGCATCTCCATGATTCTGAACTCTGCATTTCCCATTTCTCCAGATTTAGTTCTCAATTCACTGTGCTATTTACCTGCCTGGGAAAAAAGGAGGCACCTTATAAAAAATGCTTATTGAGTTTTCTTCTCCTCTCTCTCTCTCTCTCTCGTTTCTTCTCTCTCATGGTTCCTCCCATTGGTTCTAATTCTTCTTTCCAACATGACTAATGTGAAAATATATTCGATGTGAATGTATATGTAGAGTCTATATCATATTGCACACCCTTGTGGAGGACAAGGGAAGGGGAGAAAATTTGGAACTCAAAAACTTATGGAAGTAAATGTTGAAAACTAAAATTAACTAGATTTTTAAAAAGTTATCAGTTCCTACTTAACTGCTCAATTCAATGTCCTTCTCACTAATTTTTCTTCAGTTTTTGATCATCCCCTACTCCTGAACACTATTCTCTCTATATTTCCTTAACTTCTGTGATACTCCTTTTACCTGGTTCTCTGCCTATCTGTCTTAATGCTTCTTCTCAGTCTCTTTTATGGGATCATCATCCCTCCCATATATCCTAAATGTGGCTATACCCTAAGGTCCTTGTACTTTCTTTCTTCATGTTTTCTTCCCTTAGTGATCCCATATGCTCCCATAATTTTACTTATCATCTCTATACAGATGAGTCTCAACTCTGTCCTTCTGTCTATAGACCTACTTAACTACCTAGCTGTTTGGTGTAGATGCAATCCCTCATCCAAATCTCCATCTTGCATATTTAGTTTCCTACTGGATATCTCCACCTAGATATTCCATTAATATCTCAAACTCAACATGTCCAAAATGGAGCTCATAATCATTCTTCTGAAATATATCCTTTCTTCCAAACTTTCTTATTTCTGTTTATGTCCCCAGTATAATCCTTGACAACCAAGAACTAGACAACCTTTAAGTCAATCTTAATACTTTCCTAAGATAACTATGAATTTATAAAACAGATGACCATAGATGAAGATGGCAGCTACAGTTGTGAAATATAACAAATCTATCTAGCCTACAAGACTATCATGCAGAATCTCAAAATTTAAAGTTGGAAAGAAGAGACCTCAACAGTCATATAGATCAACCCATATCCAAAATTAATCCCAGATGTAACATACCCAAAAGTTGTTCATCTTGTCTCTAACTTAAGACCCTCAAGCTGGGGAACTCATCACCTTTCAAGGTAGCCCATTTTACTTTCAGACATCTCTGATTGGTAAGAACCTTTTCTTTTCCTTTCTAGGAAAATATAGGCTTTCCATAGACTTTATACCAAGTCTACATTTGCCTTTGTGCAATTTACACCCATTGTTCTAGCTTCTGTCCTCTATGACCAACCAGAGTAAGTCTGACCTCTCTTCAGCATGACAACCTTCAAATACTTGGGAACAAGCCATCCTTCCTCCTGTTGCCCTCCACCCAGTGCCATGTTTTGTCTTATCCAGGTTAAACATCCCTATATTTTTTAACCTACCTTCATATATACCCCTTCACCCATCGAAATGCCCCTCTCTGGATTCCATCCAGTTTATCAATGTCATTCTAAAACCATTGCACTCAAAACTGAACATGACACCCTAGATAGGGTCTAATTAGGGAAAACTAGAGAGGAATTATGATCTCATTCCTAAAATCTATGCCTCTCTTAATTTAGCACAAATGCAAAAACTATCTGGATTGGAGCATGTAACAACTCTCTGTTTAGTTGTTTTTAGTTGTGACTGACTCTTTGTGACCCCATTTGGGGTTTTCTTGGCAAAGATACTGGAGTGGTTTGCTGCTTCCTTCTCCAGTTCATTTCATAGATGAGAAAACTGAGGCAAACAGGGTTAAACGACTGACCCAGTATCACATGTCTGGTAAGTGTCTGAGGCTGACTTTGAACCCAAGAACTCTAGGCCCTACACTCTATCCACTGGACCACCTAGCTGTCCCAATATCTATCTAACTTCAGGTAAATCATTTCAGCTCTCAGGGCCTAAATTTGCTTTGAGTTTAGACCTGTAAACCCATATGTACTCTTTATCCTGTTAGAATATAAGCTTCTTGAGAACAGGGACTGTTTTGATTTTCCATTTGTATCCCTAGTGTTTTACATGGTTTTTTTGTACTTAATAAGAACATAATAAAGGGTTTCTCATTCTACTAATATTCTAGGATTCCAGAACTCAATTGAGCTAATTTGCCACAGATGTTAGGTACACAAGCACTGAAAAGAGTGTTTTGTTCATGGCCCCAGGGCCTCTTGGAGCTGATTACAGCTCCTTGGAAGACATCTGCAGAACAGACAAACAGAAGCCACAATGCTTTTGTGGAAAGATAAAATGTAGAATTGCTTCCAGGTAGTGTCCATTGACCTGACAGCTGTGGATCACAATTTCAACCAAATTAAACTGACAGTAAAAATGCCCACAGTTTTTTTTATGTCATTGAGTAAGGATTAAAAGACCATCAATCAAATAGCTATTGCTGGACCACTGAGAGAAATGATGACATCGTATGCAGTGAATCTACATCATCCTAGGTATACTCTATAACTTACAAACCTGGTCAAGTCAAAGTGATGAGACAAAGTTTGCTATTGAATAATATGATATACAAGGTCAAATTAACGATTAGTCACCTACTTGTAGAGGATAGCATCTTTGATGAAGGGAGCACCTTCATGGAACACATATGCTTGAGAATTATAATAGTCTAGTCAAGTTCAGATGACTGGTACTCAAGAAGAGGTCACTACAAACAGTTGTATGGACTCAGTGTAGCATGCTCTCCATACCCAGGATCACCTGGACATAGTAGCCTGCAGAAAATATTGGTATGTCTATGACCATACTCCAGCTCCTCTCAGTTTCTAAAGCACAGGTGACAGGCAGGAGGTGCAGCATGTATGGTATACCTATTTATTGATAGAGAAAAGTCTGTGAGAATGTCCCAGTGCTTCTAAATAGATTATGACTTCTCCTTAGGTACTCTGAGGTAGAATAGGCCCTACCCTAGTCTCTCATTTCTCTCCCTCAAGAAATAAGAAGAATAAACCAAAATCTACTCACAAAGAGAACAGACTACCATATTATCTGTGAGACGCTACCCCTATTTCAAAATGGCTTACATGTTTCTTCCTCTTCCAACCCAACAAGATATGGAGAAATACTGGTACCAGGGACCATAAAGAGGAAGGTGGGACAAGAAAATTGCGCAAGTGGCAAGTGATGTAACCAAAAGAAAAACTGCCTTATCCATATGGCCATATATCCCCCACAAAACTGAGTTCAATGAAGAAAATGCCACCAATGGAAATTTCCATTTCCTTTCTTTATTGTGCTAGACACCTTTATTTTTGTACTTTATCAGTTCGTTCTGATCATAATATCAAGCATAATGTAGGGGGCAAAAAAACAACTGATGCAATCACCTGAGATTTGCAGCATATAGATCAAAATGTCTTACATTACTAAGCTCCTTGTTATTTGGCCCAGAATGGATACATCTTGGCTGCACTGTAGCGGCAATAATTGTCTCTCATATATCCCCAATCAGGCTCCTTTTAATGACTAGTCAGAAGTGACAATGTAAAAATGTGCAGTGACTTTCCACTATATTTGGCAATCTTGGACTGACTCCCACTGGTTTGCCCTTGAAGAAAGTGATCTTGAAGACACCTTGCTGGTGCAGGCTATGCTACCTGCTGCCTGTCCCCAGAAACCCTAGAGCCAGAGAGAGGTGCAGGATCCAGAGAAAAAGACCAAAGAAGCCTGCAGTGACCTTCAGCTTTTCCGTTGTCTTTGAAGGAGGTGGAACAATCCAACTGGTACCATAACTGTTTAGTGCATATCCAAAGACAAATAACCTTTCTGTCCTCCCAACTGAGTCACTGCATTACCAGGAATAGATCACATCATAAGGAGATTTGAAGAAATTCTAGTAACTTGGCAGATTAGTCAGCCCAAGACATCTACTTGAACTCCAGGTCATTCCCCCCCCTTAATCAGTTCTTTGTTTTTATTATTTTAAATAAATCAAATATTTAAATTCTATAAGATGTAGTACATCATCTCTACATCTTTCTATCATAGTCCTTATCCATAGACTGACAAGCTCTCCCAATTCTCACAGTACAGGTACTACCAAATGACATCTGGGAAACTTAGGCTGTATTCACAGAAAATCAATTAATAAGAGGCAAACAACAGTCCCTATTCTTAAGGATCTTACAATCTAATGGACTGAGATGATCCAGTTTAAAGCCCTTGGTTGAGTAAAGGGCTGCAACCAACTCTCTAGTACTTAATCACACCTACACATCAATGACTTTGGAGGATGAAATCTTTTATGTTTTTCCAACCAAAACTACTCTCCTTCCTATATTCCTTTTGAATTTGTAGTCTGTGACACAAAACTTAGTGCTTGTATTGTTTTGTGTATTTTTTGCCTCTCCCTCTAGAACTAGATTATAAACTACTGGAAGACAGGAACTGTCTCCTACTTTTTTGATTGTTTATTTTAAATCCTTAATGTCTAACACAGATAAGCTTAAAAATAGTTACCCTATTGTTCTACCATAACACAATTAATGACTCATGAGCCACAATCTCCATTCTGCCTGATTAACTTTAGAATCTCCCACTGGATATATCTACATCTTGCTTGTAGGTCAGAGTTCCCAAGGCCAAGCCCTAGACAATTCTTTTCTTCTTCACTAATTTTCTAGTTCAGTACTAATACAAGAAGTCTAGGTAGGAAGAGGAAAGAAACCACATAGTACTGTGATTCTAAAGGCCCAACTTCGACCAATTTATTCAATGTACCTAGATAACCTGTGTGTGTGTGTGTGTGTGTGTGTGTGTGTGTGTGTGTGTGTGTGTGTGTGTGTGTGTGTGTAGGTGGGGATTAGCTTACTGTTAGTAGATTCTAGATTTTTTTGTGCTAGATTTTTTTTTAAAGGCACAACTTGAGAGAAGATAGCTTTGCCCTAGACTTTCCCTTCTGGACATCACTCACAATAAAGCAAATCCAAGAGTTCAGAAACTGGAAGGAAGATACTTCAGAAATCATTTGGGCTCATTGATAGTACCAGAAAAATCTCAGATCTGAGAGAAAGGGGATTTTATTTCTAAAGTTAATGATACCTAGGGAATATTACCACTGTATAGGACTATAATCAGCTAATTCAGCAAATCATTTGCCAAGGTGAGACTTACCCCTCTCACATGTTCTCCCCCAATAGCCAGTGCCAGTACAGTCACAGATGAAGCGGTTCCAGCCATCCTTGCAAACAGCATTATTTTTGCAGGGGTAGCTGTCACACTGCTTTGTGCTAAGCCTGGAGCAGGAAGACTTGACCCCTGCGGCATTCTGCACCTCTGCCAGCTGCCGGATGTTCTTGCTCCGTCCATCGATGAACAGGTCTCGAATGCAGCCCACGTAGCCGTAATTCAGCATGGCAGTCCAGAGCTCTGTAGGGAGGATGAGCCCTGCACGGTTCTCTGGCAGTCCACCCAGGTACATATCCCCCTCCAAGTCCAAGATCTCACTCTCTCCACTGGCTGTGAATGGGGTACGCCTGCTGTTCACTGATATGGTACCTAAGACAAGGAAGAAAGGGAAACAGACATGACTTAGCAGTTTAGAGGGCAGCTCAGGCGTATTAGACATTCAGCGAGTTAAACAAAAGTACCAGGTAGGTGGACCCTGGAGACTAGATCCTGACTTGCCAGAAAAAGAACAATATACAACGATAATAAGTAGAAAGGAACTCTTCATGGGATTGTTTCTAACTCTTGGCAGCTGGGACAGGGTACACCAAGTGGAAGCTAGGAGAAATCTCAGTAGCCTGGTGACAAGTGCTCATCAGAGGCTCAGTGTAAACTCATGATCACAGGCGCGCACACACACACACACATCTTCAGTATACCTTGCAACTGAGGCTTTGTCAGTAGGGTTATCTTCAAACAAAAGATCAACTAGATTTTTTTTAAAATAATGCCCAACTATAGTAAACTGACCCACTCTATGAAAATGGAAGTATTTCTACTTTTCCTTCAGAATGATTAATTCAGAAACCATCTGAGATATAAAGGGATATCCATTATAATCAGTCTCTAAGGATTTCTTCCTCTACAATGCTTCTTCCTGAGAGTAAATATTATTACTGTGAAAGGAGTTGAGTCTAAGAAGCTGTCTAATGGTTCCCTTCTAATAGACACCAAAATACTATGTACATGTGGAAAATTTCAGAGCAAAGCTTTCTAGCCTTTTCTGTGTCATGACAAACCCTTTATGTAGTCTGGTAAAACCTAGGGACCCCTTCTCAGAATAATGTTTTTTTAAATACGTAAGATAAAACATTTAACATTGCAAAGGAAACACTATAATAAAATATTAAAGGAAACAAATTCATGGATCCCCTGAAACTGATCCACAAATTCCTTGGCTAGTCAGTGGATCCCAGATTCAAAACCTCTGTTTTAGAGGAACTGGATCTTTGTTTTCACTTTCAAATGAAACTCCCCAAGAGAAAGCTCCCTCTACCTGTGCATATCAGTGCTGCTTTTCAATTTATAGTCTTTGAAAACTGCCTGGGACATTGATAAAGTAAGTGATTTATCCAGGGTTACACAGCCAATAGATGTCAAAGGTGAGGGAATTTGAACTCCAGATCTTCCTAACTAAGGTTTACTATCTACTCTACCGTACTATCAATAATCCTTTGATTTTCACAAAAAGTCACTGTACCATAGACCATAGAATCCTATAGTTGAAAGCATATCCTGTAGTCAATCAGTAAGCATTTATTAAATGCTTTCTATGTGCCAATCACTGTGCTAAATAGGAATGAGGATACAAGAAGGACAAAAATACTCCATACCTGAAGGAACTCATATTCTAATGGTAGAAATAACATGGAAATAATCCTACATAAGAGACACACAGTCTAAATGGAAAGTCTTGACAAGTATTAATCCAGATTTTTTCTTGAATATCTCTAGTGAATGGGGTCCCACTACCTCCTAATGCTAACTCTGTTTGGAAATTGTTTTTGTTTTTGTGGTTGCTATTCTTGTTTACAAAATACTTATTGCCTGAAAAATTACATCTTCTCTTTACCTTCTGTCCATGTTCCTAGCTCTATTCTTACTGGCCAAAGATAAAAATTCTGATCCCTCTTCCATATGATAGCTTTTCAAGTATTTGAAGATAGCTACTATATTCTGCCTAAGTCTTCTTTCTCCTATTTTTTCAATGGGTTCCCATATGGCATGATCTTCAGACTTTTCATCATCTCAATTGTCCTTCTCTGAACACTCTCAGATTTATCAATGCCCTCCCTAAAATGGATGTGGTCCCTAGAGTTGAAGACATAAAATTGTTCTAACCCAAGTAGAATATAGCAGTACCATTGCCTCCCTTGTCTTAGACATTAACTATCTCCATCATATTAGCTTTTATGCTTGTCACATCACATTATTGATTCTTATTGAAAATTCCCAGATCTTTTCAAAGGAACTGCTGTCTATTCATACATTCCCCCATTTTCTACTTGTGAATTAGATTTTTTTAAACCAAGTTATCCCCACTAAATTTCATCTTATATTATCCAACCCAACATTCTAGCCAATAAGTCAATATTGGTATAGATATATACATGTATGTATATTTGAAAAAGCATATACCAATGGTATACTCATATATATGTATGTGTATTTACATGTATTTATGCAATTTATATGTATAAAAACAAAACAAATATAGCAAAATCAAAAATACATGTATATCTTTTGGATCCTGACTGTCATATGATAAAGGTGATACATGGATAGAGTTTTGGATCTGGACTTAAGGAAGATGTGAATTCAAATCCTACCTCAGACATTTACTAGCTGTGTAATCCAGGGCCTATCACTTAACCTCTGTCTGCTTCAGTTTCTTCAACTATAAAATGGGGTTAATAATTGCACCTACATTACAGGATTTTTGTGAGAATCAAGAGATAAGATTTGTAAAGCACTTAGCAAAGTGCCCAGAACACAGGAAGTTCTTAATAAATGCTTGTTCCCCTTCCTTTTTTCCTGTCAGCTTTCTGAAATTAGCAGACTTCATGAACAGACAGCTATGTCTTTATCAAAGTAGCTTTTACAACACAGAGCAGAAGCCTAAGGCATTCCACTACAGACCTTTCTGCAAGATGGCATTATTCTTTTGGGTCCAGTCACTCAACCACTTTCAAAGCCATCAAAGTATGATGTTGTATAGTCTCCATCTCTCCAGCTTGTTCCCAAGAATATAATGAAAGACTTTATAACATGTATTGTCATAATCTAGGAAAATTACATGTACAGCATTCTCCTCCTCTATTTTGTTCAGTCACCCTTTCATAAAAGGAAATGAGGGAAAGCTGGCAATAACCTGCTCTTGACAAAATATGCTGGCTGGCTCTTTGTGATCACTGCTTCCTATTCTTCTTTAAAAGTTTCATTGATGACTCATTTTTCTCTGTACTATGAATGCTCTCAATATATCCTTCCCCCCAAGAGATCCTCCTTCATAATAAAGAAAATCTTAACAAAATTGGCTGATGCAATGAAAGCATTCAAAAATGTAAGCATCACTCTGCACTTGAATTCTACCACTTCTCAGAGAACAGGGACATGTGTTTTGATATCAGTTCTCCAGGAAAAAGATTTAACCCCTTCTTTTCTAGATATTCACCAATCTTTCCTTTTATAACACATCCTGGAATTTTCATTAAGTCAAATTCACTGGTCTCTCATTTGAAGAAGCCCCCTTTGATGGAAAAGTGGGACATCTGTCCTTCACCAGGCCTGAAAGACTTCTCTCATTCTCCATGATCTTGCAAAGATCATAGATGCTCAGTGGCTCCGTGATCATATCACAGTCTTTCAGTGCCCTGGTATCTAATTTGTCTTAGCCTAGAGACCTGAATGCATCAAGGGTGGCTTGATGTTCTCTTACTATCTCCTGACTTATCTTGGTTTTCAATTCCCTATTAGCCATTTTTCATTCTGTTCTTTCAAGTCCAAAGATTATTCTCTTCATCAGAGGAAAAGGAATCAAGAGCTGAATAGTTCTCTTTTCTCTCCTTTGTCTGCCATCATTAGCCCATCCATCCTGGGCGGCTGTTCTGTCACTCTGATTCTCTTGTAATCTCCAATACGGCGTTGGTGATTTTAACTTTCCTGGTGGATGCAGCAAACAAACTAAATTATCCAAACATCAGAGGGTGTGTTGGAGGAAAGGCTTTTATGGTTTTTGATGCACATGTTGATAATTATCAACCACTTGAGCTAATGTTGGACATTCCTTCATGGGTTTAAAAATGGTTCTGACAAGGCTCCCATGTATGAAACATCATCTACTCAGCATGCAGGAAAATAGTCTCTGTAAAGCAATGTAGTACAGTGCAAAAACTCTGGGTAATTTAGCCCTTTCCTATCATTCCAGTCTTCTCATACTTTATATATTCCACATGTGCTAATCTAGCTATGCTGGCCTATCTGAAGTTCCTCAAACAGGCCACTCGAATTCCCATCTTTGCACTGGCTGCCTCCTCTGCCTAGAGTGTTTTATCTCTTCACCTCTACCCTTTAGTTTCCCTGGCTTCCTTTGAGAATCACCTTAAAGCTCACTTTCTGTAGACAATCTTTAGCCTTTTTAGATTATTCTCAATCTAAAATAGATAGATTGATAATAGACATAACATATATACATGTAATATGTATCCACAATATTCATACACATGATATAGAGCTTTAAGATATATCTATAAGATTTATAGATATAGATAATATATATTTGAATATATTCATAGATGTATATATATATATATCATATATAATAAGTGGTATAGTGGAAAAAGTGCCAGGCTTAGAGTCCAGAAGACTTATCTTCATGAATTCAAATCTGACCTCAGACATTTTGTAGCTACGTGATTTCCAGGAAAATCACTTAAAGCTGTTTGTCTCAGTTGACTCATCAATAAAATGAGCTGCAGAAAGCTCCAGTATCTGCACCAAGACAATCCCAAGTGGGGTCATAAAGAGTCAGACACAACTGAAAAACAATTGAACACATCTTATGTATATACATACATGTGTGTATATTATTTACATGTGTTATATAATATATATGTGTGTACATATATTACATATACATGCATACATACACACATTTGTGTGTCTTGTGTGAGTCTTCAAATATTTAATTATTTACATGATGTCTGTCCCATTTGAATGTGATCTCCTTGAGGGTAGAGATTGCTGTCTATTCCATCTTTGTATCCCTAATGCTGAGCACAGATGCCTGGAACCTAATAAGATTAATAAATGCTTATCAACTCACAGACTGATTGGAGCTACAAATAAAAGTCAAAAAGCGAGTTTCCAATCAAGGCACAAATCCTGCACAGTTTCCAGATTCAATGAATAATGTCAGAATCCCAGAAAGTCAATTGCAGAGAGCCTAAGAGGTTGATTAGTCCAAGCCGTACCTGAACAGAAATTCCTGTATTTATAATAGTTCTATCAAGGAATCATTCTACTTCTATTTAAAATGTTCTGGTACTAGGGTAATTCCCTGTTTCCTTAGTTTATTCTAATTTTAGAGATTTCTATTCTATTTTATTCTAATTATTTTTTATTAATTTGAGCCCTAATCTGCCACATAGAATATCATTTCAGCTCCTGTGCAGCTTCCATTCTCTTACATTTCTCATTTTGGATTGATCCTTCCTTTCTCAATTTGGACCAAGTAATGACATTTCTAGAGCCATTTGCTTCATCTCTTAAACATGGGGATTGGATTATGTTAGAACCACACAGAGCAATTGTAAAATTATTGGCCCATCAGGGATATTGGTCTATAGTTTTTCTTTTTCTGTTTGGACCCTTCATAATCTATGTATCAAGATCACATTTATGCCATAGAAGGAATTAGGCAAGCTCTCATCTTTTACTATTTTTGCAAAAAGGTTATGTTACAGTAAAATTAATTACTCTACAATTGTTTGGTAAAATTCTCTTGTGAATCCATCTAATCCCAACCAGAAACAGTTATGAAACACACAAAAATGTAAGTAAAAAGGGGGCAGGAGGGCATGGCAAAATGAGGCGACATCTCACCTCCCCCAAAAAGCCTAATGTAATTATGGCCCTGAATTAGATGCCTTCCAAGAACTCTTCTAGTTCTAAACTAGGTAAAATTCCATAATTCTTTAAGAAACTTGCAAAATACACAGTGGGTCAAGATAGATTAGCAATACATTCATATATTCATTGAACACCAATAAATTTCTTAATGGTAGGGTCCATGTTTCATGTATCATTACATCTCATAGAGGATCTCACATGAACTATTTGTGTGTTGTACTCAAAGATCTCTAAGTCTTCCAAACTCAATAAAAAATTAAGACCAAGCTTGCAGATTGGGTATGGAATCTTTGGAGTACACATGGAAGTAAGAATGGTGGAAAAATTGTTATATTTGGAGTCAGAGGACCACTTCTACCACTTATTGTATGAGAAACCTTGTACAAGTCATTTAACTTAATGGAACTTTCATTTCCTCATATGTAAAGTAAAAGGGTTGAAGTAGGGGAACTCTGAGATCTTTTTAGCTCTGGATCTATGATCCTATAATCTTAAATTATGAAGTAAAATTTAGGTAGAAGGGAAAAGAAAAGTATAGTCAGAGAGAATGGTAATAGCATGGGGGAAGCACTGGCAAACCTGACCTAGTGATTTCAACGTTAAAATTTGATACATAACTAGTACTATTAATGAAATGTGTTTTCCATTCTTAAGATTTACTAAGGAAACAAGATTCCACATAAGGGAAAAAAGAATGGAGATAGTCACAGGATAGAGAACTGTGGTACCTTTTATTTTTATAAAGATTGTACAGATTAATAAGGGACAGGAGAGCCAGTGCTAGACCTAGAATGAGGAAGATTGACACCTGCTAACTTTATAACATAGGTAGATTATTTAATCTCTCTGATTCTTTTGTAATTTCCTAAGAATTATCTGCTTAAAAATAGGTTGTTATCTAATCTCTTTGGCAGATGAAGGTCCCAAAGCAGAGAAGTAATAGAGCCTTAACATATTAAAGATTAACAGTAAATGCTATCTAATACCCAAAAGGAGGAAAACATAATTGAAAATTTCACAAATTGTGTTTCTGATTACTCTTATTTATTTTTCTTAAGACCAGTCATTTATTTGTTTAAATAAGGTTTCACGCCTTGATTGCAATTATTAGCATATAAAAATATCAGTTGAACTTTCCTCCCTTGTGTGAAATGCAAATCAAATTTGTGGATGCTTATAAAATAAAAATCCACTTTTCATTAATCAATGACCATAAGATGTAAACAAAGTAGAATTTCTTATCCAAAACAAAACAAAACCTTTGGGCATAAAGAGTAAAAGGAGAAACAAAATTAATGGATTTATATTTGTCCTACTCTTACATGTCACACAGATTGTATCAGACCTCAAGCTGACAAGACACAGAAGACATTAATCATGAAAAAAACACCTCCAGTGACATAACAAGATAACATCTAAGGTCCCTTCTAGGTCTGAATCTATGTTCCTATGACAGCCCAGATTGTGGATATCCAAATACCTTCTTTTTATAATAGTGTTTCCCTCTTCATTGCCTCTATTTTATCTTCTCTATGGGAAAAGAGGAGGTTTGAACCTTCAGATAAATTAAAATTTTTGCTGTTGGTTTTTTTCCCTTAAAGCATAAAAACCAAACTGTTCATTCTTGTTCAGCAAAAAACATTTAATTTGAAGTCTCTTATCTCCAATCAAGTTTCAGGCAATCAATAAACCTTCCTACTGAGCATCAAATAGTCCAATGCTTCAATCTGCTGCCCAAATGTCCTCTGTGCATAACACATCCAACTTCTCCTATGGGCAACAATGCTCATTGCTGCTTCCATAAAACTGTCCCATCAAAACATAGTCATCCTAAACAGTACAGTGATGGATCCCATTGGGAGGAGTGGTGCTTCCTCTCACCATATCAAAAGCATGAGGCTGCACATAGAATGAAAATGACCACAGAATTTTGCATATAGGGGATAATTAGTGCATGTTTGTTGATTTGAATGGAATAAATAAGTTATAAACCACTGTAATTTTAGTGAGAGGAGACCATTTTGGCTTGGGGCTAGCTAGAAGGCAGCAGATACGCATATTAAAGGCAAAAGCGTGAAACTAGCCAGCTTCATTCAGCTTCAGTTCTGTCTCTTACCTTCATTTGCATGCCAATCAAAGAGGATTGTGGAAATGAATGCAAAGCCCCAGTCTCCATACCATTCCTGTGTGTATGTATGTATGTATTTTGCAGGGAAGAAGGCTCCTTAATGAGAATTCCCAGAAAAAGTTTTAGGGATACAGGCTAACAATCAGGGATGGAATAGAACAAGGAATTTTACGGACAGTTCCACAGGATTATGGACATGAAATCAGCATCAGACAATAATTATAAAGAACCTAGTCTGGGAAATCCTATTGGCTTTCTTGGATGCTTCCTATCTGGACACGTTGGCTCCCAGCCTCAACTATGCACTAAAGGAGTGTCAGCTAAGCCATTATAAGGAAAAGGTTTCCTAGCCACTGCACACCAGTAGAGAGCAGGTAGATATCCCCAAAGAACTGAAGCCAAGCAGATGGTACCCGGGGAGAGCTTAATAACTCAAGAACATCACCAGTAAAGGAAGATTTCCAGGACAGTGGAGACATGATGCCCAATTCTGTGTGGAAAGCAGGGTGAGGACATTCAGTCAGGCCAGGTGTATACCTAAATTCATATCTCCACACACCATAGAGATTCCTGGCATGTACCCCTGCATGCATATTTCCTAACCATGCATGTTTCCTATATGTATGACTTCAGTGCATATAAACTGGTGAGGGATATTCTCTGTATGTTCATCTTTGCCAATAGTACAGCCACCTACAGGAAAGTAGATCCTATGTATTCATAGAGATTTATTTTATTGCTACTTCCTATTATGTGATGTGATCAATCATCATGTTTTTACATGCTTTTACAGGCTTGTGTGCTATGGTTCTGAGTTGGCACTGACTCAATGAATTCCTTCAACCTAGGGCAGTTTATTTTACTTTATCTGGATGCTCATGTGTAAAGTGGGCCTCTAGGAGCCATTATTAGTGACCCTAAAATAGGACTTCTTCTTGCCTCTAAAATATCTGAATAAGAAATTAGATCAAATTAGTAAGAGATTCATATGATATAGATCCTGGGGAAATGATTACCTTTCTTATAACATTTAGCAGACCCTTAAGTTTGTAATGGCCCAGAAGAAGCCAGAATAAGACTGGTCAGGTATTCAGAAACCCCAGATTCCATATTAGCCTCTTTTTTCCCTCTCTTTGTTATTGTTCCAGAGTGACTGTGTATTGCCCCAGGCAGGCTTGTTTGATCTGAGGCTGCAGAAACAAGCAAAGCCATTTAAATTAAATGTAAAAGGTTATGAGGAGGAAGGGAGAGTTAGTGAGGTCTGAGCAAAGAGTGAAATATAGGCTTTCACTCTAAAGCAAGGCTTTAAATTGAACATGACTTCAGGAAAAATCAATTTGCTTTTCCCTTTCTTGTCATAATTTTCTCGACAACATGACTTTTACCAATTATTGAAGGGTATATCTGTTGCATAAACTACTGCACTATGAAGCCACTGTAAGGTAAAATCATCTGATCTGGCATCTGTAATCTTACAACTGGTTTTCATAGAAATGAGAACAGGAAAAGAAATCAACATGAATGCCATGACAGTCTCTTTATAGTGGGAAATGTACATATAGTATTTTAAAATTTATGACCAGTTTAAGAACTATTGGGAACATAGCTAATCTGTGACAGGAAGAAGGAAAATCCAAGCTACAGATGGACCAAGGGTCTGGTTCAGAAATAAATGCCCACAATAATACTCAAAAGGATTATGAAAAACGAGTGAAGTAAACAAAGAATTGGGAGATAGGTTCCCAGGAGGCTCTAGATCACAATGATCACGTACTCTTTGCTCTGAACCTCATCCACCACATGCCTTCAGTTTCTCCTACCTGATCTGCCATCTCGTTGAATGTCCACATGGTACCATTCTCCATCATTTGCTTTCTTCTGGGTGGCTTTCACTTTGATGGTGCCAGAACCCATATCAAGGAGCAAGTAGAGGTTCCCATCCAACAGTTCAACAGCAAAGAAGTCCACTTTGGTGTTCTTTTGGCTCCTAGAGTCCTTTCTCTCCTGGGGCTTGCCATGAGTGAAAAGGATGAGGCCATTGGGTTCTGTTGTACGGAAGTCAAAGGAGATGGAGCCCATCCTCTTGGTGTTCCACTTGGGAAGGCTGATGTAAGCCTCAGGGGTCTCAAAGTTGATGGGATCCAGTGTGGCTACATTTTCACATTTGAACACCACCTCACCATATATTTTCATCTTGGTGTCACCAATCCTGGCCAAGCGAGACAACTCCAGACGGATATCATTATTTTTATAAACAACCTGTCAGAGATCAAACAGAAATGCCACATGAATCAGTCTCACAAACAATAGTTCTCTGTTGCTAGTTGGGCTTCAGACGGAAACATCTAGGATGAGGCTTTAGGGCACTACACCCTGCAATGATATTACACAAGGACATAAAAGAGAGTCTGAGGGGACCTTGGAGAGCACACTGGGCCTTGAATCAATTTTCTCAGTCTCTATTTTTCCATCTTCTTTCTGCCCCATTCCTTAAACTCCTACAAAGGATCAGAACACAACACAAAAGACAAGGCTCACATGTAATTGAGATGCTTTACTTTTTGACTTTAGCAATGTTAGAAATAGCTTTGGGGCTACATGGTGCAGTGGATTGAGTGCCAGGCCTGGAATCAGGAAGACTTGAGTTCAAATTCAGCCTTAAATATTTACTAGCCATGTGACTCTGTGGCAAGTCACTTAACTTCTGTTTGCCTCAGTTTCTTCATCTGTAATATGAGCATAATTATCGCATCTATCTTCCAGGATTGCTGTAAAGATCAAATGAAATTATTTTAAAGTACTAGCTATGGGTGACACATAGTAATAGTTTTTATTAGTGCTAATATAATTAGCAGTAGTAATTGTTGCTATATTCAGAATGAGATCTAGGCAGAGTCACTGGGGCTTTTTGCCCCAGAATGGTCAGAAATGGGAAGAGTACTTCCTCATAGTAGTGACCCTATTGCCTGAAAAGTAGAAGAGAGAAAGTCTCTGAGTGTCTGAATAGGTAGCCTTGGGAAAGAATAAGCCAAGGGACAGTGTCCTCAGGAAAAATGCTTTCTTCCAGACCAGTTCCAGCTCTGCTATGAGGGTTCCCAGGCATCCCGGAAAAGTAGTGGACTGAGGAGCGCCTAAGAATATTTGCTAGCCAGGGCACTTCAGGGGTATCAAGATCCATGGGAGAGAACAGACTACTCCAAATTGGGAGTTTGGTTTTCCCTATTACACTTAGCCTGACTTGAGAGGTAACACAGCTATTGGACAGCTCTGGGAAGAACAGTGATTTAGACTCAAATCCCATCTCAATCATCCAGATGATGGAGTAGCAGATAAAGTGCTGGATTTACTAGTGTATAGCCCTGAACAAGTCACTTAATCTCCCTGTGACTCAGTTTTCTTAT
Organism: Potorous gilbertii; assembly: GCA_028658325.1. NCBI lineage: Eukaryota > Metazoa > Chordata > Mammalia > Diprotodontia > Potoroidae > Potorous > Potorous gilbertii. The sequence continues at coordinate 46,891,830 of CM053774.1, read as the reverse complement.
CTGTAACATGAAGGTGTTGGATTCTATAGCTCCTAAGGTCTCTTCTAGTTCTTAATCTGTGATCCTATGACCTTCTGGACTGAGTTTGCCCCAGGGGTCAAATTCCAAGAGCCAGAATGCCTCTGGTTGCATATATATTGTCCTTGTATGCATCAATAGTGTAAAATGGGGCAGCTAGGTGGGCAAGTGGATAGAATGTCAGGCTTGAAGTAAGGAAAACTCATCTTCCTGAGTTCAAATCTAGCTTGAAACACTTACTAGCTGTGTGACCCTGGGAAAGTCATTTAATCTTGTATGCCTCAGTTTCCTCATGTATAAAATGAACTGGAGAAGAAAATGGTAAACCACTCCAGGATCTTTGCTAAGAAAATTCCAAAAGGGGTCACGAGAAGTCTGACATGATTGAAAAATCACTAAATAATAATAGCTTAAAACGTATTTCGCAAAAAATTACTACCTCCAGTCAAAGCCTGATATAACTATAAAGCAGTTACCTTTTATTCCTAATCCCTACAGCAGCATTAGAGAGAGGTTTTTCTGCATATACTCTTCTGTGAAACAGACCATTCTGACAAAATACCCTTGGGTATAAAGTGTCATTCATGACTATATTCTTAAAGGGAAAGAGAAAACTCTTCTATCCTTTGCCCTAACTCACCATAGCGTAGATATAACTGTCTATCAAAGATAAACAGAACTTTGAGGAGGGAGACAGAGTTTATGTGGGCTTCTTCAATAAATCTCTAACTTCAAACTGTTGAATTATCAACTCTCTCCAGGATGTAGGCAAATAGAATAGATCGGCTGTCATTAAATCTTGTAAAATAACAGCATATGGATGTTTACACTGGCAACGTACACCTTACTCTATTTTCATGAGTCAAAAGACCTGACATTATCGTTGAATTCAGATTTCTGGGATTTCATTTTCAGTAGCTCTGAGTTTCATATCTAATATTAAGTGTCATAAATCACCCATAAAAAGGTTCCAGAATCTTCCTGTTCTAAAGTTTTGACAAGTTGACCACATGTAGAGAGTACATACTGTAGGATCGCATTACAATTGCCCCAGCAATGCAAAAATATGGGGAAAAAAATGAAAGTGAATCATTGCTCCAATTTCCATCCTTTTCATCTTCCTATTCTGCAATATTATGTTTTGGGAATAAGAAAATTATAAAAATGGTAAAAGTCTATTATCTTCCCTACCTTTCTTTTGAATGACTACTGTTATATCAAGTGATTGAGAGCAGCCAGGTGGCACCGTGGATGGAAAGAACACTAAGCTTGGGAGTCAGAAAGAACTGAGTTCAGATCTGACCTTAGACACTTACTAGCTGTATAACCCTGGTCAAGTCACTTAGCCCTGTTTGCCTCAGTTTCCTCATCTGTTAAATGAACTGGAGAAGGAAATGGTAAACCACCCCAATATCTTTGCCAAGAAAACCCCAAATGGAGTCACAAAGTGTTGACACAAATGAAATGACTGAACAATAAAATTTTAAAAGCTAATGACCAATGAATAATTAAAGTGACAATGGTCTTGGCCATAGGGGAATTAAGAGCTAAACCTGGAGTCAGGAAGACCTGGGGCAAGTTCTGCTGCTGACATATACTGGCTTGAGGATCCTAGACAACTTCAGTATCTGAGGAAGATCTCTAAGATTCCAAATTGAAAAGCAAGGGCCAACGTGTACTGGTAGGGGTAGCGTCTTCCCTGGAAACTCCCTACATAAATGGAATCACAGGTTTGATCCAGATGATCATGAGTACTGAATAAGGAAGATTACTTTTTCTATCCCATCCCAGAGAAGCAGAATGCCTTTGAGGCAGAGTCATAGGATTATAGGATTTGAAAGCGGAAAGAAACCACAAATCATCTAGTTAACCCCCTCATTTTATCAACAAGGAAAATGTGATGAAAAGAGGGTGATTAAGTTAAGTAGCTTTGAGGAGACCCCAGGAATAAATCAAAGGGGAATTTAGGCCCTCTGGAAAACAACAAATAAGAAGGGGAGTGATTTCAGTAGTAACCAAGCATTGGAATAGAAGTATGAATATAGCTGGGGGAAAGGGTATTCACTCTGGACTCAAATTAGAAAAGATTTGAAATGAGGACACAAATCACTTAGAGAGGTAAAGCTCATGACCTAGACCAGCAAAAGCCTAGACTCAGATGCCTGGGCCTCTGAGGTTCTACAGACAAATAAGACCTGCCTTCGAAACTGATATTTAATGTTTCTAACATAATGGTCTACAGGCAGTGCAAACTCAGTCCTCTATTCTGAAATCCCTCACCTTTTACTCATATTCTGTCATGTCTTGCCAAACCTCGAACCTGGATCATTTCTACCTTCTCCCTCTTCGTTCCTATTCATGAGTTGAACTGAAGAAAATCACGAAATTATGCTGATTGGGTCCACTACAAATTTTATGTTATTATCAATTCCCAACTGGAACCACAGTGCATTCTATTCCTCCCTAGTTGAGTCAAGCCTCCTATAATCCCCCTGCCCTCCATCCACTCAGATGAGGATCTTCACACACACACACACACACACACACACACACACACACACACACACACATTTATAGAGAGTTCTTCCTTTTCTCCTCTCTTTTTCATATCATTTAAACATCTTTACCCAAAACTCCTCCTTTAGTCAAGTCTGAGATGAGGAAGTGGTTTTTGTCCTTTCTAATGCCAATCTCTCTGCATGTACCCTTCACCCTACTGCCTTCCCATCTTCTCCAGCAGATTTCCCCAGTTATAATCCTGAACCTCTTATTTTTAACCTCTCCAATATATTGGATCATTTCCTGCTACCTATCTCCCTCAAACTTAAAAAAAGGTTCACTTGAACCTAAAATTACTGGTAGCCATCAGGCTATATCTTTCCTCTCCTTATAGCATAAAAGGAAAGGACACTCACACCCATTTCTGTTCATTCATCATCTAGGTCATGCCTATTCACTGTTGGTATACTTCAAGGTTCTGTCCTGGGTCTTTTTCTCTCCTCCTTCTATATTCTTTCATTTGGTGAATGCATCAGCTCCCATAGGCTCCATTACCATCTCTATACTGAGCATATTCCTTGAGAGAAAGGACTATCTTTTACCTTTCTTTGTATCCTTAGTACTTAACACAGCACCTGTTGCAAAACAAATGACTTCTGTACCTCTCAGGTCAGATTATCTTCTACATTATTATGGAATAATTGCTAGATTGTACAATGTTGACCTTGCCCTTTCCAGTTCTCTCTTAACACCTATGGCAACACAATTTGGTACTTAGGTAGAAATACTATTTCTTCTTTTACTTCTTCACCCATTTAATTGTTGCCTCTGCACATTGGTTGTAATTACTGCTATAATAGAGATCGTACCATATGCTTCTTTTGCATCCTGAAGTCTCAAACACAATATCTGATTCTCTGAATCTTCTTATCCCTTTATCACAAAACCATTTCTTCAACTTATTATCTTGAGTCCTTTGACTCTTCCTTAGTTTTCCAACCCATGAATGCTGTTCATGGCACCTTCACTTTCACACTGAAATCCTTTGTTCTCTTACCCCTCCACTGTTTCCACTTTTCTAAGGTCCAGTCCTTGGAAACTCAACATCTGCTTCCTCTGCTCCTACTTATAGAGTCAAACATTTTGCTGGAGAAAATAACATCCTTCCGACTGAATCTTCAACAGATCTAACATTGACAGGGTCCTCTCTCATACACAGCAATTTTTTAAGGAACATTTTATTGACTTGGTCACATTTGGTGTTGCAAACATTGATCTTTCTTCTTCAGTCACCCAACTCTGCTTCCTCACTCAGCACTCTCAGCAGATGGCTTTATCTTCTATGTTACTAAGAAAACTAAGGTCACTTGATACAAACTCCCTCAGTTCCCCACCTCTATACCTGTAAACTTCTGTACTCAGCTCCTTTCTTTCAGCTGTATAAAAAATGTGTTGCTTCTTAATAGTTAAATCCTTTCACTTCTGAACCTGATTTCATTCCCTTCTGTCCCTGAAACCTCACACTAGAAATGCCTTGCTTAGTTCCTACTGTTTATCTCTCTATATATTGTTCTCTCGGTCTCCTTTTGCACATGCCTCTGTGTCTGTCTGTGTTTCTCTGTCCATCTCTGTTTTTCTCTTTGCCTTTCTATCTTTATTTCTATCTCTTTTATGACTTGTCTCTCTTTTTCTCTCTGTCTTCTTGCCTCTATATTTCTTTCTCTGTGCATCTCTGTCTATCCATCTGTCTCTCTCTGTATCCGAGTTTCTATGTTTCTTTCCATGCTTCTGTCTCTCTGTGTTTATCTTTTTGTGTGTCTCTCCCTCCTTCTTCCTCTTTACCGGTTACTTCTCCTCTGTCCACAAATAAACCTTTTGTTATCCTGGTACCTTCTCAAACTATGACCTTATCTCTCTTTTTTCCTTCACTGTAACACTTCTAAGTTAAGTTATCAAGTCAGTGAACATTTGTTAAACACTTATGTGTCAGATACTGTAATAGAAACAGAGGAGGAGGAGGAAGAGAATAAGAAGAAGGAGAAAGAAGAAGGAGGAAGAGGAGAAGAAGGAGAAGGAGAGAGAAGGAAGAGGAGAAGGAGGAGGAGGAGAGAGAGAAGGAGGAGAAGGGAAGAAGAGAAAGAGAGGAGGAGAAGAACAAACACAAGAACAAGAATTATTTTGAACTGGTATTTTTTGGAGAGAGAAGAGGTGTAATAAGATTCCAGGGGGAAAATTTCCCTATCAATATAAATTATAACATCGTTTGCAATTTATACTCTTCAAAACTTACCTCTCGGGGACACTGAGCGGTAAAATAACTTGACCAAGGTCATAGGACCCATAGGTAGCAAAGGAAGAAATTTAACTCAGAACTTCCTTACTGAGACCAGCTCTCTGGCTACTCTGCCAGGATGATTTTCCCTGTACTCTTGTTTTTAAAAAATTTACTTTAATAACATGTTAAAGTTGACAAGTTACTTTTACACGCATTTTATTCTCAAAAAGCTGTGAGAAAACACAATTTGTGAGTTCCAAGAGGGCATAAACTCTTTTCCCCTTATTTGCATAACCAGTGTTTGGCATATAGTAGACACTTAATAAATGTTTATTGACTGACCACAGGGTATCCCAGAAGTCTTAATGAAGTTTTAAGCTATTTAAGTTTACATGAGCTTATGTATTGTTAAGCTTAGTTATAGATTAAATAGCTCAAAACCTCACTAAGATTTTTAGGATACCTTGTATAATCCTTGCTTTATAGATGAAGATATTGAGGCTCTCAGAGGTTAAAATATTTGTGCATGGTCACATGAGTATTAAATGTCAGAGGAGAGATTCATACTTTGGTCTTTTGGAATCCATGTCCATCACTCTATCCATTTTGTTATATTGATGCAATGTATAATTGATGTCTCTATTTCATCATTACCCACTCACTCTGCAAAGTCTTGAAATCTGGCTTCAAATTCCATCACTCCAATAACTCTTTCCAAAGTCACTAATATTGGCCTTATCATTATGTCCAAGAGTTTCTTTTCAATTCTTATGTAAATTCTTAGATAAATACCTTCTGTAACATCTGCTTCTGGAAACCTCCTTCTCCTTGCCTTCTAGACAATATACTCTCATTGTAGTCCTATCTCTCTGAACCACTGCTATCTGGTTTGTTTTGGCTTTAGTTTTGTTTTTTCTTTTTGTAGTTACTTATCCTTTTCCAACCCCTAAGAAGGAGTACAGCTAAAGATCAGTCCTTGGCCATTGTCTCTTTCCACTCTAGCCTATTCCCTTTGGTTACCTCATTTGCTTCCATAGTTTCAGATATGCAGATGAATCCCAAATCTATACCTTCACTTTCAACTTGTCTACACAATGTAAGTTCTGAATTTCCAATTGCATGTTCAACACCACTGTCACCACCTAGGTGATCTTCTAATACCTTAAACCTCCTTCACTTTCAACTTGTCTACACAATGTAAGTTCTGAATTTCCAATTGCATGTTCAACACCACTGTCACCACCTAGGTGATCTTCTAATACCTTAAACCTATTAGATTTAACATTGAACTCATAATCTTCTACAGCATCATGTAATAGAGCATAGAATTTGTAGTGAGACAACCTGGGTTCAATGATCAACTTTGCTACCTACCTGTCATGTCTATGACTTAACTTCCATCAACCTCAATTTCTTTATCTGTAAAATGAGCTTATTCAGCTAGAGATCGTTAAGGTCCATTCTACCTCTAAATTCTATGGCACATTCCAGTAAAAACCACACTTTCCCCTAACTTTTTAAAATTTCTGTTGAAGGTATCACTATTTTCCTGTTTACTTCCTCTCTCAATATATCCCATCATTTTCCAAGTCCTTTTCATTCAACCTCCACACTATTTATGATATCTATCCCCTTCTTTTAACTCCCACTTCAACTACATTCTTTGTTGCTTTTGCCTCTTCTTACCTGGACTATTTTAATAGTGTTTTCCATGCCTCCAATCTACCCCCTATCCAATCCATCCTTCACAATGCTGTCTGGGTAATCTTCCTAATGTACCGGCCTGATCACATCACACCTATACTGAATTTATGCCTCGCTTAATGTATCCTAAAACTGCATTATCTTTTTTTGGCTGCTTTCACTCTCCTGTACAGCATGGAGTTTATAGGACCTAAGTTTAATTTCAGACAAACTGCTATCTAGCCACAGTTCATCCATCTTTATGTTGATTTTTTTGGAGCCTTATTATTTATCCTTATTATATTTTATATTATTAGGTTTAGTCTAACACTTCAGCCTGCAAGATCTTTTTGAATTGTGAATGTGACATGCAACATTTTAAATATCCTACGTTTGTGTCACCTACAAGTTGATAAGCCTATCATTTATTCCTTTATTTAACACTGATAAAAATTTCCACTTGTAGCTCTGGGGTACTCCATTAGTGTTCTCCTTTTAAGTTGTCATTATTAAACAGGTAATGAATAATCTTTGAATCTGGGATTCAGTTGCAGCTGAATCTCTATCAGTATACCATGGTCTAACTCATATTTAGCCAACAGGTCCACAAGAATAGCATGACATGTCAAAAGTTTAATAAAAATCTAGGAAAACTATTTCTAGAGCATATGAAGTTAGTAGTCCAAAAGTACTTGGTGATCATACACTCTTTCTTATACGTTCATTCGTCATTCCTTTATTATGTTCTAGTATGTGTATGTGTGTGTGTGTGTGTGTGTGTGTGTGTGTGTGTGTGTGTGTGTGTATGATGTCACATTCATCATAGCGGGTTGGAATGCTAAAGTAGGAAATCAAAATATAATTGGAATAACAGGCAAGTTTGGCCTTGGAATACAAAATGAAGCAGGACAGAGACTACTAGAAGTTTGTCAAGATAATTCACTGGTCATAGCATAAACACTCTTTTTCAATAACCCAAAAGACAACTCTACATATAGACGTTATAAGATGATCACTATCAAAATCAGATTAATTATACACTTTCTGGCCAAAGGTGGAGAAGTTTTAAATAGTTAAAACAAGGCCTGGAGGTAACTGTGGTGCCTCAGGTCTTAAGTATCTTATTGTAAAATTCAGACTTAAATTGAAGTAGGGAAAACCATCAAACCGTATAGGTATAACCTAAATAACATCCTTTATGGGTATGAAGTAGAAGTGATGAATAGATTTAAGGGATTAGATCTGGTAGATAAAGTACCTAAAGAACTATAGATAGAGGTTCACATTATTGTACAGGAAGCACCAACAAAAATATCCAAAGGGTAAGAAAGCAAAATGGTCATCTGATAAAGCTTTATAAATAGCTGAGGAAAGAAGGAAAGTGAAAGGTAAAGGGAATGCAAAATTCCAGAGCATAGCAAGGAGAGAAAATGTTTTCTTGAATGAGCAATGAAAAGAAATAGATGAAAACAACAGAATAGGAAAGACAAGAAATCTCTTCAAGAAAATTAGAGATATCAAAGGAATGTTTCATGCAAAAAAAGGCAAGATGAAGGACAAAAAATGGTAAGGACTTAGAAGGAGAAGAAATTAAGACAAGATGGCAAAAATATACCGAACAGTTATATGATAAAGATCTTAACATCACTGATGGCCACAGTGATATGGTCACTGATCTAGGGCCACACATCCTAAAGAATGTATTACAGTCAGGTAGATCTTGGGAAGCATTGCTAACAATAAGGCTAGTGGAGGTGACAGAATTCCAGCTGAACTATTTAAAATCCTAAAAGATGACAATGTTAAAGTGTTGCACTCCAGATGCCAGCAAATTTGGAAAACTCAACAGTAATTGGAAAACATCAATGTACATCCCAATCCTAAAGAAGGGTGGTGCCAAAGAATGTTCAAATTACCAAACCATTGTGCTCATTTCACACATCAGCAAGATTACGTTTAAGATTCTGCATGCTAGGCTTCAGCAATGGGTGAACCAAGAGTTAGCAGAAGTACAATCTGGTTTTTGAAAAAGCAGAGGATCTAGAGATCGAATTGACAAATTTGCTGGATTATGAAGAAAACGGGAGTTCTAGGGGGAAAAAATCTCCTTCTGCTTCATTGACTAGATTAAAGTCTTTGACTGTCTGGATCACAACAAAATGTGGCAAGTCCTCAAAGAGATGAGAATACCAGGTCTTCTTACTTGCCTGCTGAGAGATCTGTGTACAAGCTAAGAAGGAACCATGAGAAGTGAACATAGATTAGTTTAAGATTGGAAAAGATGTATGACAAGGCTGCATATTGTCACCTTATTTAACTTACATTCAGAATACATCATGAAAAATGTCAGGCTGGACAAATTGAAAGCCAGAATTAAGCTTGCCTGGAGAAATTTCAACAATCTCTGATGTGCATATGACACCACTCTGTTGGCAGAAAGTGAAGAATTAAGAAATCTCTTGATGAAGATGAAAGAGGAGAGTGTAAGAGCTAGCTTGAAGCTTAGAATCAAAAACACTAAGACCATGGAAACTGGTACTATCACTTCCAGGCAAACAGGGGGAAAAGAAATGGAAACAGTGTCAGATTTTATATTCTTGGCCTCAAAGATCACTGTAGATGGCAAATGCAACCATGAAATTAAAGACCCTTGCTCCTTGGAAGGAAAGCCAAAGCAAATCTGGAGAGGATCCTAAAAAGCAGGGACATCACTTTGCCGACAAAAGGCTATATAATCAAAGCAATGGTTTTTCCAGCAGTAATGTATAGCTGTGAGAGATGATAAGAAAACTTAAGTGCTTCAGAATCAATGCCTTTGAATTACAATTCCAGAGAAGAATTTTAAGAGTCCCTCAGACAGCAAGGAGATCAAATCAGTCAATATTTAAATAAATTATTTCTGACTACTCATTAGAAGGACAACTGTGGAAGCCGAAGCTTCAATACGACGGCCACATAATGAGAAGACCAGACTCGTTGGAAAAGATGGATAATGGGAAAGACTGAAGGCAAAAGTAGAAGGGGATGACTGAGGATGAGATGAATAGGTACTATCATGGAAGCAATGAAAAGGAACTTGGGAGATAGTAGAGAAGAGCTTGGTGTGCTATGGTCAATGGAGTCATGAAGAGTTGGACATGACTGAATGACTGAACAACAAATGTTTTTTCTTGGAATCAAAGTGAGTCTAATTAGCTATATTGTACAGACTCCACTCTCTTCTGTGGTTGCTGTTATTACTGCTGTAGTTTTAATTGCGTCCTAAGGCACCTCTCCCATTCTTAACAGTCTTTCAAAGATCATTGACCATAGCTCAGCAATTACATCCTCTAGTTCTTTCAGTTTCTTGGGATTCAATTTATCAGAGCCTCCTGACTTGAACACATCAAGGGCAGCCAGATGTACACTGTATTAACCATTTTTATTTGGTCTTTTTTCGTCTAAACACAATAGGTTTTGGCACAGCTGGCAAACTTATCAAACTTGCAGATGGTACAAAGGGAGGAGGACAACTAAATCATTACATGGCACATTCAAAGTTCAAAAAGATTTTGTAGGCAGAATTTGGGCCAAATCTAATAGCATGAAATTGGCCTCTAAAGCGCTTCCTCAACCTTGTCTCAACCTGCCTTTGCAACATCACTCTATGATGCTATTCGTGTAGACAAATTGGATAATAAAGGTTAGACCAGAAGTGTCAAACATATGGCCCACAAGACTCCTAAAGTGTGAGTTAGACCAGATTAAGACTTCATTACTATCTGATTTTAATGTGCTGATGTATTAACTTTAAAAGGAAATATGTAAACACATGTGGTTTTCTAAGTCAATATGTGACCCACAGGGATCCTTGTGTACAGTTTAGTGGCCCCCATTTCTGCTTAAATTTGAAACTACTGAACTAGACCATAAAATAGTAATGGAGATTTAGCCACAGTTGAATTCCAGAATGTCTCTGAATACTTTGAAGTATGTTTCCCGGAAATCTAAGATTGATATGATAATATGCTTATTACACTCTCCTTGATCACACGTTCTAAAATGGAGTGATCACTTCCCCTCAAGATTCACATTATTTCTACTTTATCAGCCAGATCTTCCTTGTTAATGAGAAACATAAATAGGAGCTCCCCTAATGACTTCCCCTACTTTTTGAGGGAGAAAATAATCCATTAAGGAAAGCCAAGAAATTATTAGACACTCTGCTTTTGGAAGAAAAAGAAAGCTCCAGCAATGCCTGGATATTTCAAGCCCCTGTGTTTCTATGGCAGGCTCACCATCTCTTAAGATTTATTTCCTAACATCTTAATATCTTTATTCCTCTTCACCTTATCTGTAACATACTCTAAGAACAACATCATTTTCACTTCAGGCTCTACGGACCTTTCTCCAAATTCTTCCACTATGTTGTATCTACTTATGTTACTTGATGTGAACATATCTTCATAATATATTATATTATGACACCTTTTATATATTCTTTTCCTTTCAAATATGGAATACTTATCCAGAGACATATTTCCATAATAAGTCTTATCTCATAAAATTTCAATTATTCTTATGGGGACAAATTTTCCTCCTCCACTAATGCATGATCTCTAATTTATTTTGCTCAGTTATGAATTTTTATGTAGATAACTGAGAACCCAGTTTTATTGTTTACTTCTTTCTGAATTTTATTTCATGAATTTCTGGGCAATGCCACAGCTAAATTATAGCTAATATCCATGGTATCTAGCTTGCTATATGTGTGTAACCAATTTTCTCCTTCTCTTTTTCTTTTAAATTTGAAGTCCTTTTGGTTAGCTTGGCAAAACTCCAGACAAATACATTTTACCAGCCCTCATTAGGTACACTCTATCCCTGACCAAGAACCTGTTCTTCTTATATTTTAAGTTATAGTTCAAAGATCCAAATTCCATTCTCATGTATCCAAATTATGGATGACAAAGTACAGAGTAGGTACTGCTATACTTTTTCAACTGAATTGACTCTTCAAAGGAGAAACACATCATGACTGAGGGACCCAGCCCCAGAAGTTACTTAGGAGGTCATATCATCACATGGTGGATTCAGGGTTGTAAATAGCCTGAAGTAAAGAAAAGGTGAATTCAATCCAAGATTTTGCACTCACCCTGTACATGGATGAGATTTTCAACCTTTCTAACCCACATGGAACAAGACATACTTTAAAAGGTTAGACAATAATTGCAACAGCAATTTTCTACATTGTATGCCAGATTCATGAGAGAAAAAAGACCATGCTAAGCCAGAGAGAGGAAGAAAAGAATCATCTTTCCATCTAGACTTCTCAGCCCCAGGGCTTGTTTATTCTCAGTTTCCTATGTATTCATTTTCATGTACTCAATTGCAAATGCCATGTCCCTCTTCATTTGGACACCATACTCAAGAGACTGAACTATGAGGAATAAACAAGGGTTGGCATGTGCCCGGCAGTGCCCAGATGGCCCGTTGGCAGCATTTCTCCTTTTGAGGAAAAGGATAATCACCATCTTATTTTTTTGTTTTGTTTTTTTCCTTTCTTTTCTGTTACTAAGGAATCTTTAACCTTCTATGGGCTTAGGTAAGTGGTAATATCAAGAAAACCACAAGGTTTCAAAAATTAAATATTTTGGGAAAGTTAAATGTTGAAAGATAATGGTCAGGAACAGATGACCCTCTTGTGATCCCTTTTAGCTATGTAATTCTATGACATATTTATTAATTCATATGAATTTGCTTTTTTTGTAGGACATCTGGTAAGCATGTGTTCTAAAAGTAACACTCAGAAATGTCAAACTAAAGGGAATTAAATTTGTGGACAAGCCAAGGTCTAAGAATGTCTTTTTTATTGCAGTAGAGATGAATATGAATCTAACCATTGCTTCTCAACTTTGCACTTGAGTCTTAAAATGGAAAAAATTTCTTCTCAGCAAGCAAATGAGAAGTATTTGTAAAAGAAAAAATTATCTCTATAAATTCTTTTATGGTAAAACAGTAGCAAAATGTTCACCTCAATAAACACACACTAGGTGTCTCAGACACTACATCATCTGGTTCGAACTTTCATGACAATACTGCTATCATGACACAAACTTTTGGCAAGACAGTAACTTACAACAATTCCAAAGATTTTTAAAACTACAGTATTGAGCATGCCTCAGATGCCCTTATGTCCCTGCCTTTCCTACTTTATTATTGTTTTTTGTTAATATCACTAATCATTGTTATTCTATTTTATACTTCAACATCTGGTCAGATGGATAAAGGGTAAAAAGGAGTAGGAATTTTAAATAATAACCTTAAAGGATCTAAGATTTGAACAGCTGCCTTTTGATTTTTTTTTAAATCACTTCAAAGACTACCTTGGGCCAATCTCTCATAGATCAGAATCCTCTTCACCTGTTATGTGAACCAAGCAATCAAATGATCAATAAATATTTTTTAAGCATCTCCTATATGTAAGTCACTACGCTAGGTACTGGAAATACAAGTACAAAGAATGAAAACAGTCCCTAGTTTCAAGGAGTTTATATTTTAATGAGGAAGGCAATAATTACAGGAATTACCCAGATAATACCACTGTATTCATTCATTCTTGAGATAATTTCATCTGATTGCCTTTAGCTCAGGAGTTCTGAGCATCAGTGGGTTAAGTTCATTAGGTATCTGTATTAAGTTTGACAATAATATGGTGAGCTCTTGAAAACGGGGACCAAGGGTGAAGGTAGGAGGGCCAGGAAGAGGGGTAGGCACTTAAGCTCCCTAAGATGGAGTGAACTTGTCCAGGTCAAAAAGAAGAAGAGGCAAAGTCTCCTAGACTGAACAGAGTGGGATGAGGCTGGTGAGCAGGACCTACACTTCCAGCCTGGATGAGATAAAGAGATTCAGTCTTTTACAAAAAAAGAATAAATAGCATCTATTTACCAGACTATGCCTCAGACAACTAGGCCACAGGGATGAAGGCAAGCTAAATTCAATAAAATGAAGGCAAAACCTGGAATTGGAACATAGGGATCAGATGGTAGTTTGAACTCAGGAAATATAATGTGAAGTCAAAGGTCAGAACACAGCAAATGATCAACATGAGTCAAGGAACCAGCAGCAAAGCAGTACAAAAAAACCAGGGATCAAGAAAAGGATGCATGGTCACACATATGGAAGCTGAACTCTAAGTCTATGAAAACAGAGTAAAATAGAATCAGACATAATATGCCAGAGACAAAGATACCTTGAAACATAGGATTCTAGACATTAAAGGAAAGCCAGGTCAAGAGCATAGAGATGAGGCATGCAGTGCCAAGTTGGAGGAATTATAAGTGTGCCTGAGTAGCCAGGGCACAGATTATGTGGCAGGAAGTAAAAAGTATAAGAAGAACAGAAAGCCAGGAAGGGATCAAAGAGCTTTAAATACTGAACTATGATTTTATATTTGATCCTGGAGATAATAGAGAGCCACTGGGGAGCAGTGAGCAGGAAAGGATGATGTGGAAAGACGCACACTTTAGGGAAAAATCACCTCTATTGCTTCTCAGACTATTTGGGCTAAGATCATGTGTTTTAAAAAAAACTAACCTTGGCATCTAAATGGAGGATGAATTAGAATAAAGTCATGTGAAAAAGAAAGAGAATGAGTCAGGGAGACAGAGTAGAACATGGCCCAAGTTCTGGTAAGATGTGATGAGAGTCTAAACAAGGTGGTAGTCATTTGGGTGGAAAAAAGAAGATGTATATGAGAGATATTATAGAAGTAATACATGACAGGATTTTGTTACTTGAAGAGAACTGGAATACTGGGATGAATGAGAATGAGAAGTCAGCAATACCACCAAGGTTATAGGCCTAGGTGAATAGGAGAATGGTGGCCCTCACAGTAATAGAAAAAAAATTGGAAGGTAAGGGAGGATTTGTCAGCAAAAGATAATGAATTCTGTTTTAGATATACTGAGTCTGAAATCCCTATAGGACATCCAGTTTGAGATGTCCAAGAGGTAGAAGGAAACGTGTGACTATAGCTCATTAAAGAGACTAGGGTTAGGATACAGAGATATGGAAAGCATCTGCCCAGAGATAATCATGGAACTCATGGGAACTTAATGAGATCACCAAGTGAAATAGTGTAGACCAAAAAAGAGAAGGAAGATGCAGTTGAGTGGATGGGTATTTTTAGCTAAGCATATATAAAACTCCTTTCTGGGGAGGTCAAATGAGAAGGCTTGACTTTACTGCAGTGGCTGCTTTCTAATTCTGAATTTATCTCTGGCCTCTGGGAAATAAATGACATGGGGGTGAGAGAATGAAAGAAATATATCCTATCCACTAATAATCTTGTATCAAAACTGGGTACCTCTTTTTCAGGGATAGAGACCCTAAAGTCCTAATATATTGGTAATGTTATTTGTATTTTCAGCGAATGCCAGGGAAATCAGGAGCTATTTGGTTCCTCTGGTTCTTCTATGAGTTAAGAACCATAGGATTTTAGAGCCAGAAGAAAACTTATCTCAGTCAATTACAGGGGCCATAGAAAAGTCATCTTGACTTCTGTCTTGCCACTGGACTCCGATGCTTCTGGAGGAGAGAGCAAGCCTGATGACTTTGCACTGCTCTGCCTCACTGAAATTCATTTCATGTGCAAGTCAAGACAACACCCTCATGATGTCTTTAGACCACTTCAAGAACAAAAGACCACCACCACCAACAGCAAACACTAAATATTTATCAAGCACTTACTAAAGTACCAGGCAGTGTGTAGAGCTAGTTCGACCTCCTCAATCCATAGAAGAAAATTATAATTTGTAGTCATCTTAGGAAAAACCTAGGTATAGAGAGCCTCAGTGATTTGCCCAAGGAAGGGACTAGTTAGAACTTAAGCTTCTCAATTCTCAGCCTAATTCTCTTTACAATGTTGGGGACCAGGACTGTGATTTCATTAGTTTCAGGACACCTGAATCTTATCTTCTCCTACCTCTTATTCACATAGATTTTCTCCATATCTGAAACACAACCTTCACATCTTCACATCTCAGTCATTTTCTTTAACTCCAAGTTAGATACTGCAAATATTCCCTTAAATTTCCACCTGAAAATGTTTTCTCCCTCCTTCCATTTATTATAGGTTTGGTTTGCACCTTTCCTTTCCCCTTATCACATACTTTTTATTTTAGATATTTGTGTATGAGTCTTATTACCCTCATTAGAATTTAACCATCCTGAGGACAGGGAATATTACTCATTCTAGAATCTCCATAATTTCTGACACATTTTGATGGTTTTTAGGGGAAAACCAGACCTCTGATTTCATTAGGGAGCTTGGAATAAAAAAAATTCCCTCTCCCAATGCAGATGGACATCTGCTCTGCTATTTAAAGAACTGCCTAGATCCCTAAGAAGTGAAGAGACTTGAACAAAGTTAGAAAAACAGTGAAAGTCACTAAAAGAAAGGGCTTGAACACAGTTCTTCCTGAAACTAAAGTTGAGTCTCTATACCTTATGCTGAATCTCTTGTCTTTTGGACCTATGATTTTATTGATGCAGAGAATCCCTGGTGAGGAAATCCCCTCCATCAATGCAGATCAATAGCTGCTCTGTCATAATTGTCTTAGCTGGTTGGGCAGTTGAGTGCTTAAATGACTTGCTTGAGGTTTACACAGTGTATGTCAGAGGCAGGATTTGAACTCAGTTCTTTTTTTCATCCCAAGAGTGACTTTCTATTCACTACATCAAACTGCTTCTCATTATAACTGCAATAATTCAATCTAATTCATTAATCTCTATTAAGTGCCTACTATATGCATTTTGAGGGTTAATCTGACATATTGCATTTTTTTTATCCCAATATGTTAAGAAATGCGTGCTTATTTATCCTAAGGAACACATTTTTTCTGTTTTTTCCCCTCTCCTTTAAGCCAACAAATTGGCAGAGACATCATATTAAAATTGCCACTTTGCATTTATAAAGTAGCTTTATTTCCAAAGCACATTTGAATTCATTATAGCATATCATTCTAACATGAAATGGTAAAGGAGAATTACCAATAAAATTAATCACAACCCTCTGATGAGATGACTCTCTCTTCATGCAGAGAATGGCTGAAAGCTAGGGACTATGTAGCTACTACACAAGAAACTAAAATGGGACATCTAGCTCCAGTGGGACTGAAGAAAAGATATGCAAATATATAAACCCATCAAGACCCAGCTGCTCCAAAGAGCACTCCCTGACAATTCTTATTCTCAGTAATCTATCCCAGATAGCATATATCAAATGTTATTTGCTCATTTGGTTTCTATTCTATATTATCTTCTATTGGTTTATGCATGTATGTCCTATTTCCTTAACTAAATTCTAAGACATTTAAGGGCAAAGACTGTGTCTTATGCTTCTGTATTCTCCACAGTGTCTAATAAAGGGTTTTTTTTATAAGTGTTCAATTGATGGATTGCTAGAAATACAACTTTAAATTCCATTTCATTGCTGAAAAATATTGGAACCCCCAAACAGCAGAAACATAGTGCAGTATTAGCTAAACGATCACCATATGTAGAGTCAGAAGACTTGATTTCAACTCTCATTTTTGCTTCTCAATATTTGTGTGATCTTGGGCAAGACATTTAACCAAATCTAAGCCTTGGTTTCCTTATGTGCAAAATAAATGGCTTGGACTAAATGTCAGGCTTCCAGAACTAAGACCAGAGTTTTAAGGTCAGAGGAGATCAACAAGAAAATCTGTATAGATAGAATATCAGGCATGGGTGAATTTAGCGGCCAAGATGGCCTAGGAGGCAGATAAAGAACCACTCTACAAGGAGCTCACCAAATGGAAACTAAAGGACCAAGGTCCTTTCTAGTTTTAAATCTGTGGTCCTTCTTGAAGAACTGAGATAGGCATACCGCATTAGAAATGAAATAGCTTCTTCAAGCCAAGCTCTTTGCCCTATCATGAGAAAGAATAAAGAGGTGTAAAATCATCACACATATCCAGTGTGGAAAGACTTCCTTGTTATGGCCACTGATAGTTTACCTAGGTTTGGCTGTATCAAGCTTTTTTTTTTTTAACATAACTTGGTGTTTCTTAACACTACAAAGGTGAGAAGTTCTAA
This sequence comes from Potorous gilbertii, assembly GCA_028658325.1. Classification (NCBI taxonomy): domain Eukaryota; kingdom Metazoa; phylum Chordata; class Mammalia; order Diprotodontia; family Potoroidae; genus Potorous; species Potorous gilbertii. The sequence continues at coordinate 46,874,255 of CM053774.1, read as the reverse complement.
GCTCCACTTTTTTATTTTATATTATTACACTTATGAAGAAATAATCATCATAACCATTAAAATCCTCTTACAATACAAAATATCTTTCTCATTGGATGAATGAATGGATAGATGGAAGGATGAAAAAGCATCTATGAAGTATTTATTATTTATTATGTACGCTAAGCTTCTCATTGAAACACGGGGCTTTAACTACCAGCCTGGGCTCCACTCCATAGGTACATGAAGGCACTGGAGGGTACTGAGAAGAGGAATGATATGATCAGATGTCTATTTAATGTGACAATGGTGTGAAGGGTCATTTGGACAGGAGAGAGACTGGAAATGGAGAAGCTAGTCTGGAGATTATTGCAGTAGTCATTGCAGGTGTACTAGGTGGTATGGACAATGGGAAGAAAAGTGAATGGATGAAACCCAAAGATGTAACAGAGGTAGAACAGACAAGACTTGTAGCTGGTTGAATGTGAGAAACAAGAAAAAGGAAATAATCAATGATAATATCAAGATTTTGAGACTGAGGGACTGGGTTCATGATGATGTCACTTACATAGAAGAAACCAGATACATGGTCTGTTGAGGGTGGGGCAAGAAATGTGATAACTTCTGCTTTGGATATGAGAGATAGAAAGGTAGAGATTTCTAATAGGTGGTTGCAAGCCCAGGTTTGGCTTAGGAGAGAAGTTTCACTGGATATATGGGTTTCCGAGCCCTCTGCCATGCCAAACTACCCAGATCAGAAACTAAGACCTGAAAGACTTAACCCTTTCATGCTCTACCTAGAACTCCCTCTCTGGAGGCTTAGCTATCTGGTTCAGAGGTTATCGAAGTCTCACCTACTACATCTAGGTCTAGTTCCAGATACATTTCATTTTACTCCCTGCCCATCTTCTCACCAGCTGCCATGAAGCTACATATTTATGGTCCCACAAATGGATAAGATGTCCTCTGGAGAGGGTATGAAATGAGAAAAGAATTCTCATTTTAAGGGGCTGGAAAGAAGTTACAGTGAAGAAAACAGAAATAGTAATCAGAGAGGTAGCAGCAGACCAGGAGAATGTGTTATCATGGAAACCCAGGTAGCACAGAGTATCAAGGAGAATGGGGTGGTTAGAAGTGTTAAATGCTACAGAGAGATCCAGGAGGATCTAAAATGATGCGCATGACTTTGGAAATAAGGAGATCCATGGCAATCTTTGAGACAAAAATTTCTGCAGTAGGGAGAGAAGTGATATTTCAGTGGAGTAGAGATGTAGATGGGTAGAAAAGAAACAGGAGCGTTGGGTGTATAAGGCTACATTTTCCAAGAAAGTTGGTCATGTCCTTTAGGATAAAATACAAACACCTTGGCTTGGCATTTAAAACCTAAAAGAATCTGAGTTCAGCCTAAATTTATATTACTTTATTTATGCTCCTTCAGACACTCTATATTCAGTTAAAGTGGTCTAAGTGTTATTCCTCAAGCTTGACGTTCCATCTCCTGGAATTCATGTCCACCTTAGCTTTATCTCTTAGAATGCTTTCTCCCCTCCCACCCCACTCCCACTCCCCCCATTCAAGGGCTTATATATCATGTCTAAATGTAAGATACTCTGGGTCTCTATACTGTTATAACCTTCACCCACCTCAAATTATTATGTATACTTACCTGTTCTATTAGAAAGTAAGCATAGCAGGGACGATTTTTAGTTTTGTCATCGTATCCCCACAATTAGCACAGTACCTAATAAATTCTTAGTGTACTGAAAAAGTGAACTGGTTGGGTTGAGTTGGATATGAAAATCAATCCACCAATCAATAAAATATTCATGGTCTCTATCACATACTCAGTATTGCGTTAAATTCTGTGGAGGATATCATATAATGTAATCTATGTATTTGGTCTAGTGGGGTAGATTATCATATATGAAACAATAGTGAATATTATAAAAAGTATATAATTCAAGTACAAAATTATGTGATTCAGATTAAAATGTTTCAGTGTTTGGGGCAGAGAGTTTCACTATAGTTCCGCTGTCTTGATAAGAATCAAGAATGAGGCATTTTAGAATATTTCCCTTTCTATAGAAATGAGCAATCATGGCTAACCCCTATGTCTCATGTCTAATACAGATCTTGAGCAAAAACCAGTCTTTCCTTCCTCAGAGCCAAGAAGCCAATTAGAGAATAGAAGAGTAGACAATATCTTTCCCTTGCCCTGGATTGTTGCTTTGTCCTTCATTCTTGAAGAGAACCATGACATCAGGGAGGTGATGCCATGACATATAAGTGAATTGGATTTAAGGGAGGGAGGGCTGTGCAAAGTTACCAGCCTCACTTTCTCATCCTTTACCATCTGGGTACACTGGCAAGTTATAGGTTAGGACTGGAGATGGCCTGGGATGCAGGGGGAGACCTTGGCTTTTTTAAGGTCTTCTGTCAGTCTGACAGAAGCAATGCCCATTTAGTGATTAAGGCTAGTAAGAAATGAAGCAGAGAATGAATTGCCTCTTTTACCCAGTCAAAAAGAAAATCAGTCTGGGAGGGGAAGACCTTCAGGGTTTCTGACCAAAACAGAAACAATTCAGACACACACTAGCTGAATGACTCTGGGCAAGTCACTTAACCTGGTTTGCTTCAGTTTCCTCATTTGTAAAATGAGCTGAAGAAGGAAATGGCAAATCACTCCAGTATATCTGACAAGAAAACCCCAAATGGAGATACAACTCAACAACAACAACAAATCATCCCATGTTACAGATAAAGAGACTAAGGTCCAAGAGGCTAAGTGACTTGCTCCACATCTCACAATACATGTCTGAGGTGGGATTAGAATTCTAAACTCTTTGATCCAACACTCTGTCTACTTGTCCTGAAAAAAAACAGTCCCCAAGGCCACTGATTGGTTATAAATCATCATGGCTACTTGTTTTGTGTACACTGTAACTATCTGTGGGAAATGGCTGGTGTTCAGAAGCTACTCCCTCAGAGAGACTCCCTTCTCATTTGACTTCTTCTTGCCACAGATGATATCTGTGGATAAAGTAAGACCTTTTTTTTAAAACTAACATTTACCTTGAATTGCAAATGGCGGGTTTCTTTCCACAACACATTCAAAAGAAGGGAATTCAGTGAAGACTGGAGTATTAGTGAGGGTTTCTTAGAGGAGGTCAACATAACTAGAATTTGAATCACATAAATAGGATATACATTGAATAGTAAAGGAACTAGCCTAATTTTTTTAAAAAATTGGCATACCCATAAAACTTGAATGTTGCAAAGTATTTAACATATGTCAATTCATTTGAGCCTCACAAAAACCCCAACAGGTTGGAGCTAAAGGTATCATCCCCACTTTACAAATGGAGACACTGAGGGTCAGAAAGATTATGAAGCTATTAAAAGTAAAAAGTGAGATCTGACCCCAGATTTTCTTGATCCCAAGTCTAGCATACTATCTATGATACTATACCATGCTTCCTCTTTAGCTATTATAATAGCTAGGAGAAAGGAAATGTTTGGGCACAAGACTAGATTATGGCAAGCTTTGGCAAGTAGACAGGGATAGGGAAAGAAGCTCTAATTAGGTGCATCTGATGGCGCAGGGTAAATGAAAAGCTGATATTTAATAAAACTTTGAATAAGATGCTGAAAATTGAGTTGAGTTTTCTTGAGTGTCTGCACTTGGCAAATTTGTTAGTATTTTTTAATATTCTTTATAAGTCAATAGTGAACACTAATTTTCACAACTTAGACATTGTCCTAATTCTAACTGGCAATATCCAACATCCAAATCTTTTAGAAGATTATCTTGTGATATCACACAGTCAGGGATATTCTAGTAAATGTTTAACCACCAGATATCCAAGGGGAAAAAAATGTAAGCATGATACACTTTTGTTTAGTCTGTGTTATTAACATTTTTCTCCATCACTTTCCTAAGTCTAGACAATCATAAAACAATAAGTCAAGTCCTGATTTGTAGTGTTTGTCAATTTCCAAAGTAGAAATACATCAAAAATTTAATAATCGACTCCCGGGACTCATTAGGAAAAGGCTCCAGCACACCCCTATCAGCAAACCAAAGATCTACCTTAAGCAGTCAAGCTTAGTGTACAACCTACAATATGGGTGCATGGTTTAGATTTTCCCCAGATAGAACTCGGAGTTTCTACAAAAAATTCTGAAATACCAATGTTGAAGAATATTAGCCACCTCTGGGACTCAATATTTAGACTGAGACACAAATTCTCAGACATTGCCAATGTGGTAATTTGTTTTACTCGACTATTTGTATTTGTTCTGCGTTTTATTTTCATTTTTCTCCCAGTAAGAGGAAGAGATGAGAAAGATTTTTTTAAATGTTCATTTAAAAAAGTAATTTAAAAGAGTTACCAAGTACTAGTGTACAACAATAGAATCCTTAACCAAAGCAAAAAATTCATCTGGATGCCACCTGCTTTTGTGTCTTAACTTAAGGGGATGGGGACTGGAAATACATAGCATTAACAGAGATCCCAGAGAAATCAGGGGAACAAGGGTTTCTCTAGAAACCACAGAGGGATCAAAACTTGTTCCCACTGGAATAAGCATAAGGTCCACAGATATACCCTGGCATAATCGAGTACAAGTCCTAGAAATACTTAGTGATTAAGGGGTAAATGATCAAAGGACAGAAGAAGATTCCTGCTCACAAGGACACAGAGGAATGGGAACTAGTGAGAATGTTCATCCACTTGTGCTTTCCCCCTGGACATTCCCTGTTTTCCAAGTGGGACCACACAGAAGCGAATGGCCAGGAAGCAACAATATCCTGAATAGCAACCCAGCAGGCTGTAGTCAGAGATGGAGTAGTTCACTCTGTACCTTGAGTAGCCGGACTAATGTTAGCTCTTAACATCCTGTGAGCAGTATACCCAAGCTAACAGCTAGCCAGAAGGGTGAGATAACACCCTTGACAAGTATACACTGGATTCTTGAGTATCTGCAGCAGATAATAGGGAGAAAACCCTGACAGCCAACCCTCCCTATCCCAGGGCATAATCACCTCAGTGAGAGAACTGAGTATCACAACAGGGGAGAGGGCACACAAAGCCATTGTGGAGAGCGACAGCTGGGCTGAAGAAAAGAAATGGCTGTGGGCATAAGTCAGAGCCCAGTAACCACGGAAACCCAAACATGCATAGGAATGTGCATAGGAATGGACTTGAGAGGTTCACGTGTTCACACATGTTTTTGTCAGTCTGTGTGTTTTTATGGCATGTGAGACCCCTGTCTCCTTCTGTTATTTCTATTAAGGGTATATCCATTCTTCCAATAACCTAGGTTTGCAACTGCAACCTTACCTGGACTCTTTGCTCTCCTTCTTTCACTAACTCCATAGATCCAACTGGAAAATAAACCTGGTCAATTCTCCCTCCAAAAACCTTTTAAATATTTTCCTATCTCTCTCTGAATACATGAACAATACTCTAGCTCAGGCCCTCATTACCTCTTACCTGAATTATGAATATACTAATATTAATATTTCTTCATTTGTGTCCCTCTTCATTTCTGTCACTAATACACCCTCCACACCAGTGTCAAAGTGATGTTCCTAAAGACAGCCAGGTGGCAGAATAGTTAGAGTAGTAGAACTGGAGTCCGGAAGGTGTTGTTCAAGTCATTTCAGTCATATTCACCCTTGGTGACCATTTTGAGGGTTTTCTTGGCAAAGAGTAGTTTGCCCTGTCCTTCTCCAGCTATATAGTGGTAGACAGAGCCTGGAAATGTGACCTATGACTCAACAGAGAATGTAAACTACCTTGAGTAAAAGTGAACAACTATCTCATGGGATCATTTCCTCATGACCCTTGGTCATACCTGGCACAATGCCTTCCTTGTTCTGTTTTTATATAATACCTGGTCTGACCTGAGACTGATTTGGGGATCCATTCCACCCTTCTGCCCTCTGCCAAGGACTGCCTCTCATGAGGAAACTCCCTTAACCTAATAAACCTAAAAGATCTTAATAAATCTATATTTATACTACCAAGCTTACATGGGCCCCTCTTTCTTTCATGTTATCAATGTTCTGTTAGAGGGTCCATGCATATTCAGGGCAGAACACATCAGCCCCAACTGGCATAGCTAGTAAGATAGTCTGCTCCCCTCCAAAATCTTATGTCCTTGTTCCAGTTCATTTTACAGATGAGGAAACTGAGACAAACAAGGTTACATGACTTGCCCATAGTCGTATAGGTATTAAGTGCCCAAAGCCAGAAGATGAGTCTTTCTGACTATAGGCCTGGCACTTTATCCACTAAGTCATATAACTGCCTAGTAAGGAAGATATGGGTTCAAATTCTTCCTTAGACACTTGCTAGATGTATGACCTTGGGCAAGTCACTTATCCTCCAATGGTGTCCATTTTCTCATCTGTAAAATGAGAATCACAATATCACATACCTTACAGTATTTTTGTGACAATCCACTAAGATAACACATATAAGGCACTTTGCAAGCCTTAAAATATTAGATAAATTCTAACTTCTTCTTGTGAAGTACAGCACAGATCTGACCACACTACTCCTCAATAAACTCCTCTGGAATTAAATAAAAACTCCTCTGTTTGGCATTTAAAGACTTTCACAATCTGGTTTCATCCTACAATCTTACAAATTTGTAGAGAATGAATGGGGTAAATAATGTAGACTTACTAAAGAGGGAATTTTGTAAGCTTGCCTTTCTAACTAAGTCCTCAATTTAGGAATCACTTAATTTTGACTAGGAGTCCCATATACCTGTCTATGTCTTTCTCTTGCTGTCCTTTGTCTTATACTCCAGTTGCTCTGAAATTAAGATCTCAGCCTTACTTTTTTTCCCCAGTCCTCTTAAAGATTAAAATTTCCTACTTGGATTCTATTCCTCTCCATATAGGATGTCAGAACCCGCTACTTGACCTGCCTGCTGCTGCTGACATACCTTTCAGGTCTATCCCCTAAAACACCCTAACCACACTAAATTCATACTCCTACTCCCTACAGGGGCATATTTCTACTGTCTATCATTGTATCTACCTCTCAAGATAATTCAGATCTCTATTAACTTCCTTCTGCTGTACAGTCCTGAGGTATCAACCATCTTCCTAGACTTCCTCCAACAACTATACCTGGGACCTTCCCAGATCAGCTGCCCAGTTCATTAAATCCGTCTAGTCCCCAGTTACGGTCATCCCCAAACTCATCCATCTGTCACTCATCCAACCATGGGACTGATGAACTCCAAATGTTGGAGCTACAATGAAACAGGAGCTGAGAGAGCAACCCAGCACATTGCAGTCAGACACAGAGGAGTTCATTTGACATTCCAAGCAGCCTCAGAGCCACAGACTGTGACAGGTCTAACCAAGAAAAGCTGACTAGAGGGCAGGTTCCACAGGGGCTCACCAGCACCAAGGTGCTTATATAGCTCAGCCCCTTGGACTTTGCAGTGCATATTTATGGAGAGTAGCAAAGCACCATCTGCCAAGGTGAAGCACATCATCCATAGAGAATGCATGCAAAATGGAATGGTTTGGTGCCCCAATAGCCAAAGAGCTTCCAAAATAGGCGCCCTTTCTGACAGATCTAATTATAGGCTCTCTTTTGCCCAGACTGCTAAGCAGTCCTGCTCCTGTGATAATGAAAGTCCTAATCAGAAGGCTTTTCATAGTGGTCTAGAGCCTCTACAATCGGCAGAAGAGGGAGACAAAGGGAGAGGAAGAGTCTGACAGATTTGGAAGGTAGCTGATAGATTAATTTCCAGGCTTGTGCAATTGATAGCAAATAAGGGCTGGGATTTAAGCAATACTGCAGGGTTAAATTCTGGGTCTCAGGGGGAAAAATTACAATAAAACAGCTACTGTTTATATAGTCCTTCTTATACATTATGTCATTTGATCCTTAAAACAACCCTGTGAGTTAGGTACTGTTCTTATTCCAATCGTGCAGATGAGAAAACTAAGGCAGACAGAGGTTAAGTAGCTTGCCCAGGATCACACAACTGTTCAGAGTCTGAGGCAATATTTACTCAGATCTTCCTGAATGCTTTATTCTATGCCACCTAAGTGCCTCCATATTTGGTATTTACAGATTGCTTTAAGCCTTACAAAGTGCTTTATAATGCATGATCTCATTTTTTCTTCACAACAACCCTGTAAGGTAGTTGGTATTGTCATTTTACAAATGAGGAAACTGAGGTTGACGGAGGTTAAATGACTTGCCCAGGAAAACACATATAGTGATTGAGGCAAGATTGGAAACTCCAGCCTTCTGGACTAAATCCGTAGCTGTGACCTGCAGCAAAATGGATGCTTCCACAAGGCGTCCTTTGCCTTTCGTTAAATGCAAAATAAGCAATAAAAACATGTGGGGGGGGAGAGCAGACTGGATCAGAAAACCTTAATATGAGTTCCTTAAAATTCTTTAAATATCTTGCCTGTTTTTGAAACCTAGAATAATACTGATTTTGAAGATGAAGGTGGCATACTGTTGACGTAAGACAACCCAAAAGTGACTTCTCTCCAATCTCATGGTCTCAGTCCCTAAACCTGAGCAAACTTTTTGCTTGAAATGGCTTTTCTGATGCCCACGGAAGAGTTTTATGTCAGTCAACCAGCTTAGGTAGTGTTACTGTCTTGAAGTGAAGTGCTTAAAAGACTCTAAACAAAAGTGTGTTTTGCTCCCTGAAATCTGTGAGGTCCAAACATAGGCTATAATAAAATCCCCTAAACACATCCTGTGCCTAAGACTAATACTAAGGTAGACTGTGGGATCATTGAACATTTATTTCTCAACAATACTCTAGCTGATCCAAGGTTTAAATTTCACAAACAGAATCAATAGTCTGGTTGAAGCCATTACAGGTCATGTTGTAATACTGCATCCTACATCTTGATGCTGCCATTTTGGAGATCACTCATATGACATGTGGCAGAATGTGGCAGAGTTAGGAAGCATAAAGATCATGAAAGACTACAGAATTGGATGAATCTGATAATAAGAACTTCAGTAGGGGTAAATTTAAAGTTTTACATGTGGGTACAAAAAGTTTACTGGCACAAGATGCCAGAGATATGGTTAATTGCACTTTGAAAAAATATCTGGAGGTTTTAGTGGATTGCACTCAATATGAGACAGCTGTTTGATGAGATAGCTAATAAAATGATGAGTACCCCCTCCTACAAGGCCCACAAAACAAAGCCTTTTGGTCAAGGGTATGTTGGTAAATGTTTAACAATCCCTTTCCCCCTCCCCCAGGAAAAAAGTATATGCATTTATATTTAATCTACATGATTAGCATTTCCACTATCACTTTCTGAAGTCTAGAAACTCAACAAAACAAATCAAGCCCTGAATTGAAGTGTTTACTGATTTCTGAGGTCTAAATGCTCATAATGAAAATTTAAACAGGCTCTTGTGAGTCAATACAAGATAACTCAAGCACACTATTGTTTTGGGAAATTGGTCCTCACCATAATCACAATGGGGTATGACTTGTTCTTCTCTGTTTCTGTACATCCTGGTGATGTACTGACTGTTTTTCCATGTCTTTCCATGCATCACATGATGCACACTGAGGGTAGCATTTATATCCTCTGAGGATGCTGAAAATGTGGTCAGTTTCTTTCAATACAAGTGAAAACCTCACTGGACCATCCCCAGGTACTTCACATCTGCTAAGACAGCCCATGTGATCTTCTTAAAAAAGAAATACAGCAATTTCTGATTGTGTGATGATTCAGCTTATGAACCTCATTATTATTCAGAAAAAGTGCTTCCCTCTTCTTAATTCCTGACCTGTTAGACCAGTTGTTCAATGCCCACATCTTGAATGCTGTGTAAGCACATTAAGGTGCTTATATTTTAGTCTAGCTAAAGGAAAGCAATGAGTAGAAGCTGGCATTCCAGACTTGGTAAAGGTAGTTTAAGTACAGTGGAACTTTTTTCCCCTCTGTAAGGCTTTCATTATCTTGCTATCTTCTAGTACTACATGAAAACTATCTTTGTGTCTCCTATCAAAAATTATCCTCTGGACTGGTAAAATACATAAATTTTCCATCATGGATCATTACCTCTACCTAAGCTTCATGATGGGAAAGCTCAGCATATGAGGAAAAAGATAATAGGATCCTATAATTTAGAGATCAAAGGGAAATTAAGGATCATCTTGTCAAACCATTTTCATTTAACAAATGAGAAAAAGGCCTAGAGCAATAAAGAAATTTGCTCATGGTTACATGGGTACTAAGTAGCACATATGTGCCAGAAAGAAGAGGCTTGGGGGTTGTAGACAGAAAAAAAGAATATTTAGTTTAAATGTATAGATTTTAAAGGACAGCTAAGTGGTACAGTAGACAGAGCACTGATGAAGGAAATTTGGTTAGATTCTTTTTTTCTGATTGACTCCAGAGGGCAGAATTGAAAACAATGGGTAAAAACTGCAAAGAGGAAGATTTTGGTACTGCATAAGGAATTGGATTATAGTTAGATTAGATGCTTTCTAAAATCCATTACAACTGAGAATCTGTGAGCAACCAGTTCTAGTTCTCTACCTGGAAGATTCATTTTGATAGTGCACTCTTTCGTAATAATCCAGATGGCCAACTTTATGTTAGTCAGTGCTTCTTAAATTGTGAATCACAACCCACAATTTAAGAAGCACTGAAGAGGTCATGAATGGAAAAAGTTTAAGAAGCCCTGGTCTAAGTAGTGAGCTGTATGTTGTTCCATCTTCAGTTTCCCCATTCACTTTGCCTTTGCCCTATGTTTTACAATTTCCAGTTTCAATAATCAGAAGCTCACAGCTTTAAAGGCAAGAGGGACCTTAAAAGTCATCTAATCCAACTCCCTTCCTCATTTTACACAGGAAGAAACTGAGACACAAGGAGGAAAAGTGATTTACCCAGTATCACATATCCAGCAAGAGTTTAAGGCAGAATTAGAACTCAGATCTTCCTGAGGGTCCAAGTATGACCCTCTATCCACTATCCCACCTCACTACTCCATACTAAGGACTCCTAGAGTTCTGATCAATTCAAGTTTCTTAGAGAAAGAGAAAGACTTATTAGGCTTTTGACAATAGTGATGAGTGGAAATAAACTCTTTCTAGTACCTAATCAACTTCAAAAGTTATGGCCCAGAAGACCAGACTGGAGAATTCATAAGGAATTTTCACAGCACTGCATTGATAAGAGTACTCCCTTACTAGCCCTCTTTAAACTGAAGCTTTGTATAACAGTAAGACATTTTAGGAGAAATAGCATATAGTCACCAAATTCTTCAAGATACAATGAGATGCATGTCTAGAATATCTAACTTTTCATTAAAAGGAGACTATATTGAAGTCCTCTCATTTTTTCTTCTTGACCATGAAATCTTTGTGTTGTTCTAGATGATTACCTTTTTCCCCTGACTTCTGGTTTCTAGATCAGTTCTCCCATTGCCATTTTGTCTTCATTTTGGCTACTCTGCTCATTTTATTTTGACCTAACTTGTATCATAATATATTCTCCTCTCTGCTCTCTTGGTTCTGTATTCCCTATTAATGGATTGTCCATTGCTGATGCCATCTAGAACCAATTCAGGATCACACAGGATTTGGCATCCTTGAACCATAATGAAGCAGAATTCAAGAGAGTCCTAAATAGTCTTAGATGAAGTAGGAAATAATTGAATTTTCCTGAAGACAAGACAATTAAAATTGGACCTTGTGTTGGCCTGATTGGTTGGAATGGGAAAACTTGGGCTTCCAGAGCTGTCATTAAGGATGAGGGAGGCAGAGTCTGGAAGGACTAAGACACAAAATACTACATTGACTAACTGATCCAAATCCATAAGGTAAGATTGACCTGGGGGGAGGGGGCAGGAGGGGAGAAACTCAATCAGTTAATAAGGAAGTTAATAAAGAAAATACAGTTCCATTTTCTTTAAGAACAAGATTATCTTCTAAAATCTATTAGCTTGCAAACTTTTCCCTTTAAGTTTTTATTTTAATAGTGGGAGGGAAAAGTGAAATATTAGCCAGTTGTACCAATGCTGCTTGTACCATGTGTCTTACCCCAAATAATGCATAAGTAATCCATCATAAAAGAACAACAGAAAAAAAAGACCTTCAGATCTATCCACAGGCATTTAATTTTAACTATGTTTGCCTCTTAGAGAAGGCAACCATTGCTGAGCCACTTCATTGCTTAATGGAAAAGAGCTTTGGACTCACCACTGTGAGGACACTTTCCAGAATGTCAAGTAGTTATTGACTTCTGAGTAGTTCTGTACTTCTGTGCTAGCACATAACAATGAACATAAAACATTGCCTCTTACGACTGATGCTTCACCTTATGGTATCAGAGCTGTGCTTAGCTGCAAAATGCCAGATGGCTCCAACGTACTGTTTGCTTACTACACAAGAACAGTGTTGTCTACAGAATGGAACTGCACAAATTACCAAAGAAGCCTTTGATGCCCAGCAGCCAAGACATTCTACAGCTATTTTGAGGGCTGTGACTTTATGATTCACATCATAATCAACCAACATTTATTAAATGCTTTCTACATGCCAAGTACTATGCTAAAGTTTGGGGACATAAAGACAGGCAAAGACACAGCCCCTCTCCTCATTGTTCAGTCATGTCTGATCTTCATGACCCCATTTGAGGTTTTCTTGGCAAGGATACTAGAGTGATTTGCTATTTCATTCTCCAGCTCATTTTACATATGAGGAAACTGAGGCAAAGTTAAGTGACTTGCCCAGGGGCACACATCTAGTTTCTGTCTGAAACCAAATTTGAAGATGAATTTTTTAGGGTAGGAAGTGGGGGAGAGAAATGACAAAGTAATATAACTTGCACTGATCACAAATTTCTTTTCTAAACTGTCTTTACTCAGTTATGTCACCATGTGTTTTGCTCAATGCTTATGTGGGCTGGATAATATTAAATTTAAGTAGGTTTGGAATTTTTTGAATGACCAAGCAAAAGGGAAATCATTAATGGTTCAATGTCAAGTTGGAAAAAGCTCTTTAGTAAAATGTTCTAGGCATCTGTACTGTTGAGCACTTATACCAACACTCTGAATAAAGGGACTTCTTATCCCTCTTAAAGATGACACTTATCTGGAAGAAATAACTAATATGGTGAGTGGTTGAACTAGGATCCAAAAAAGATATAAGCAGTCTAGTCAATTGGGCTAAATTTAATAAGATAAAATTTAATATGGATAAATATAAATTCCTACACTTGGATTCTAAATTCTAATCCACAAACACCAAAGTAAAGAGATGGTATAGGAAATCTGGGAAGCATAGTCAAAATAAGTCAACAAAGTAATGTAACAGCCCTATCTTGGACTTCATTAGGACAGGGATAGTATCACTGTTTTCTGCCCTGCTGAGAACATTTTTGAGGTAGTGTGTTTAGTTCTAGCTGCTATATTATAAAGTTTGATAAACCACTGATAAACAGAAGGAAATCCAGAGAAAGCAACCAGGATGGTGAAAGGTCTTGATATCACAGAGGATGAACATTGGTTGAAGGAATTGGGGAAAGGAGAGGTTGAAAAGCCCGCTGAAAAGTAGGCCTTTGCAAGACTGACTTACAGATTTATTTGAAAGGTTTTCAGACAAACAAGATTTTAGACTTGTTCAACTTGACTTCAGAGGGCAAAACTAGAAATGGTGGGCAATAAAATCTATAGAGACAGATTTTTGGTTGGATAGAAGGAAAAACTTCCTAACAATTTTTGTTGTTGAGTTGTTTCAGTCATGTCTGACTCTCTGTGACCCCATTTGGAGTTTTCTTGACAAAAATACCAGAGTAGCTTGCCATTTTCTTCTCCAGAATATTTTACAGATGAGGAACTGAGGCAAGCAGAGTTTGCCCAGGGTCACAAAGCTAGCAAATGTCTGAGGCCAGGTTTGAACTCAGGTTCTCCTGATTCCAGGGCCAGCACTCTTATCAACTGCACCACATAGAGGCTCACCTCCTAACAATTAGAAATATCCAAAATTAGAATTGGCAATCTAACCTATATCTTACTAAGTTCATGGAAGAGATTCTTGCTCAGGTGTGGAGTAGACTATATTGCCTCTAAGGTCTCTCAGATACTGAAATTCTGAGATATATGAGGTCTATAAGCATGGAGAAGCAACATTAACCTCTGCTGTAGAGTTGTCTGTCACCATACGTCTACCTCTACTCTAAATTATTATTTTAGAAGATGAAAGTGACCCACATTCCAGTTGATAAGATGGCAGCATAAGTTACAAAGCTTACCATCTTGGCATATGTCTTGGTATGTCTTGAAATGAGTGTGAAGATGCTAGTATTTAGAGAAGCTGCCTAATGAATTAGACCATTCACAAGACATTAACATGAGTTATCTGTCTACAAAGTATGCGTTTTATAGGGCAATAGTGCTATGATTCAAGAAGGTTAATTATAAGTTATCTTGGCCACACATGTAGCATATATGAAAAGGGTTTGTATGAAAGCATTGGGTAGAAAATGTCTGACAGCTCAGGATTTATTTTCTCATTGAAAAAGTAGTCAGGGTTTGTAGCACATGCCACACTAGATGGTAAAAGCTACCAACAACATCTACATTTCTGTTGAAATATGAAGAAGCAGCTTTGGCCAAGCAGTCATACTGATTTCACAGGATCTTTTCAGGGAAAGAATCTGATGCTTGCAATAGCTCCAGGGTTCCCGATGCCATGGCATTGATTACAACAACTACTATTCTTCAGTTATTTGGAGGATCTAAATTGCCAAATGGAATCATTTTTGAAAATGGAACTGCATTTATCTCATTTGAGTTTAAGGTATTAATAGAAATCCTATCTCAATCCTAAACATCTCATCTCTTTGACCTTAGGCAAATGGTCAAGGCAAAAGGATGGTGCCATGATGAACACAGAAGGTGGTGGCAAAGCAAACAGGCAAGACATAAGTAGATGGTGTCTGATGTCTGGTGATCAAATAGAGGAGAGGAGAAAAAGGAAGAGAGAAACTGGCTTCTATATGAAAACCTCAGGCAGGGCGGAGAGCAATTACTATTTCTATCATGGCATTGTTAAGAGTCAGCTAATTGGAAGTCAAAGTGTCAAATAACAAAATAAATAGGAGAACACAGAAAAAATCAGGGAAAACAAAATAATAATATCATAAGAAAAATTAAGAAAATGGCCAATAAAACACAATAAAAATCATTCAGTCTAATAATTGTCAGTCAATATAACTATAAGAATGAGTCATTTGAGAGCTTATTGTACTTTCAGTATATACCCCATCGAAGAACTGAATCGGTATAGACTCAGACTCAACTTTAATAATAAGTCTGTCTTATTAATAGTAATATTAATAATATTAAATATAATATTGTATAATAAAAATAGATAACAAAAAGTCTGCCTTATTGTTAGGCACCTCCCATGAACACAGTGATTATCCTAGTGACTACCATGTACTTTCCTCCATGATCTGGCCCCTATTCAGAGATTACCTTTCCTTTTCAGCTTATATATAACTAACCATTAACATATTAACCTTCCTTTGAGCTGGAAATTCCTAAACCTATCCACCAGTCTTCCATACACCCTCAACCAGCCCTTTCTACACCTACACTGTGTTCTCCTCTTCTCTTTCCCCTCTCACACGTGTCCCTTCAAGTACCTCATCAGACCTAATTATTCTTAATATGACATTAATATCCAACTCTTTTGCAAAGGTGTAGTTATTAACCAAATAGAAAATAATACCTACCCACGTGATCTTTAAAATGAAGCTACAATGGGCAGGCAATTCTCAGATGGTCTACCTATTCAAATTGAAAACCCCTCCCTATACTTGTTCAGGCTCAAGATCTTAAGTTTTCTCCTTACTCAAGGAGATACAAAAGTTTATGCTCTAATCTAACTTTTCTAGGGCCATTTGCGGAATTAAAAAAAAAATCTCCAACTCTTCATCAATTTATTCCCCTAGCCAGGGAACAACTAGACCTTTGGTCTCTCACCTAAGGAAGCAAGTGGTAACGCATTGTGTGAGAAGAAGTAGATGAGGGACTGTCCAGCTGAGTGCACCTGTTTTATTCAGAACTAGGCTAAAATCCAGGAAGACTGTGATACTGCCAGATGGTAAAAATGGACCATCACTGCTTCCTTGCCCAGAATTTGAACCAGGCCAAAGGCTGTTTCTCAGGCTACTTCTCCTCAGAGAGGTTCATCTCTTAAATAAATATTAATTAATGACTTCTTTCTAATCAAGAGGCCATATGTGAGAGTTTGGAATGTTGCCACACCAAACTACTGGTTGATCTCACTATAAATGACCTAAATTAGCTCCTTCCCGACAACAGTCTCCAATCTTTTTTTTAAACTTATGCAAATAGGTTGGATGCTCTTTATATAAGAGACATGATGGAAAGAAAACCACATGTCTCATAAATCAAGCTATCATATATTCTTTTCAATTAGTTAACAAGGATTTATTGAGTCCTTTATAAGTGTTAGGCACTATATCAAGTAAATGTAAAGTAATTTCAGGGGGGAAAAGTGTCATTCATTATTGGATCAAAAATGCTTTTTTTCCTTCATTTGTGAATTGAAGATTATAAGAAAAATTTCCACATTTGTGAAATCTGGATGAAATAGCACCTGTAATATCCATCATTCAAGGTCGTTGTGGAGATCGAATGAGATAATGTTTGTAAAATGGTCCACAAAGCTATATAAATGTTTGGTGACACCATCACAGTTGTTATTAGGATTATTTATTTTATTCTTTCTTTTATGGAGTCCACGTAAATATCATCATGTTATGTCACTTACCTGCTATTTTCTTCTTGTTCACTATGTCATGTTCTGCTGTTAAATAATTGGATAAAATAACTGCTTTGTGAATAAAAGCTTTTAGATGCTAGTTTCTGTAGGCCAACTTAAAGAATCTTCAGGACAACTCCAATAGCAGGTAAGATGATGGATGTGATCTATTTCTCATCCTATTTCTGCATAATTTTGATTTCTTCTAGTAGTGGTATCTATACTTGAAAAGATATTCATTTCGCATTTCTTGGCAATAATGAGTGTTTGCTATTCTCATTATAGTCATGTTGATATTGTAACATTCTTAAAGGTTTATAGATTAGTGTTACATTGGGGCAATTATAGGCTGTCCTGACTGTGATATGGTCTGCTTCTAGTATAATTGATTTGCTGAATTCTGAAGTCTATATTTGTAGTATGGGAATTTGTCCTTTGACAACTTTAAGAATACAAGCTTTCAAAGTATAATTCTAACAACTAGGTCCTGCTAGGTATTCAGTAAATGCTAAGTTTTTCAGTCTCATGCATGTGACAGTTTTTATCATTTACTTGAATAATATGAATCAATCATGTCTGGGCTCCTTAAGAATAATCCATTTCTAATTTCTGGTAGGAATGATACAGATCCTGAACTGCTACCATAACCCCTTCATTTATATTAAAATGTCCAAATGAACTAACTCATCTATTTATTCAACACTGTTTTGTTTTGTTTCATTTTGGCATTTGAGTTCATATCAATGTTACCTATGGAGGAGGGCCTTTCAGTTGTACTCTTGCTTCACCGTTTTTCTAGGATCCATTTGGAGGTAAGCTTTCACTTACATTCCATAACTCCAATATCACTGTTTACTACTGCTTGACAAAATGATGTTTACTTGTTCTGAAAAAATTTCTTTACTTTTCTAGCCTATAGATTACGTGTTTAGAGAACATCTATAAATCCCTTTCCCTCTTTTTGAAAAGGAACTGTTAGTATTTCTATATCTGCCTTAGGGTATGGTCTTAGTTTCAGTTATTGAACAGATTTCTGTTAAGATACTTTCCTATGTTAAGATACTTTTTCTGTGGTCTGTTTTAGAGTTCCAAATGTATCTATGAAGTCTGGTATTATATGGGTGTTAATTGCCTTAAAATATGTTCCCAGTGAGCTTTGATTTCAGGATGCCATTAAGGATGTCTCAAGGGCACATCTTTTGATGATGATGATGATGGTGATGATGATTTCCAAGCTTATCTATGACTGAGCTTGATGCTTTAGTTCTGTCACCTTTCTTTCACATTGTTTATGCTTTGGTGAGAACTGGAGGCACTTGCCAATTTCATTACAATGAATATCCCATCCAGGCAAACTGGAAAACTCCAGGTTCATGGTAGTAGCAAAGTCTGCCATATCCTTTCATCTCTCCCTTGAACACCTTTCTCCTGGGACCAATTATATCTATTTTTTTGTTTATTAGTTATAAAGGCTAAAGATGGAAACTTTTCTTTTCTCCTCCATTATCCTCATAGGTTTAGTCTTCTTAAAAACACTAGAGAAATAGTCTGGATCACCCCTAAGACATATCTGTGATGTGCCCTAGAGCAAACCTATTCCTCTCATAACTCACTAATAAGCAAAATTGTGGGGGAAAACCATGAAGAATTGGGCAAGGTCTCTCTTACTAGGGTTAAAGAAAAAAGCCTTACTTTTCTTCCTGTCCTTAGGTTATAAGAATTTGTAAATCCTTACTTTAAGACACAAAAATGAGAAGGGAAGGTGGATACTACTGTACAGATAGTGTTTAACTGATCCAGCCATTCTGAAAAACATTTAAAAATTATGCAAGAATACTTACTAAATTTTTCATAGCCTTCCACTACTAGGCATATATCCCAAGGAGGCAATTTTACATATAAATAAAAGATGATTTTACATATATGTTTGTGTAATATATATTATATGCATATATATGTTACATGCACAACATATTAGGTATAAATTATATATTGATTATCATATATAAATGTATTAGATATCATTATATCTAAATATATTTATCCATACACATATATGTGCTTATATATAAATTACACACACACACACAAACACACACACATATTTGTAGTAGAAAAAAATTAGAAATAAAGTGAATGCCTATTACCTAAGATTGAATGAAGTGGTATATTGCATCATAAGAAATGACCAGTATGAAGAGGTTAGAGAAACTTGGAAAGATTTGTATAAACCGATGGAGAGCAAATAAAGAGGAACCATAATATATATGATGAGCACAGTGTAAATGAAACTGGCACTAAAAGACATCATAATTCACATTACTTGCAATGGCCAATCTTGGTTCTAAAAGTAAAATGATGAGACACATTGCCCCTTGCATTAAAGGTGTGGAATTTGTATGTGTTATCAGATGTAGTTTGTTTTGCTTAATCAAAGGGTTAATAAAATTAATTATATTATATATTATATTATTATTGTATAATAGAAGGGGGTAGGATGTGGCATGTCTTTTGGAAGTAACAGTGATCAAAAACAGACCAATGAAATTTTAAAAATTTTAAAACAAAAAAGAAGATGGAAATAATCTACCCATTTAAACTTTATCTGCTTCCACTCCAATGTGTGATGACTACAGTTTCAGGAAAAGACAATAAGAGGAGTCTTATTTAACTACAAATGGCAGAAGAGAAAGTCTTTGCCATCTCTTTTCCAGAGCATTGCAAATGCTGTAGGCTGAGTTTCATTGCCTCAGAAAGAAGAGTACATTGAGCTTATCAGTAAATAAAGAGTCATACTCTGGCTGTTCATTCTACTGGGAGAAGCAGGAGAACTTAGGGGAAGAGAGGCTTTGTTCTGCAGCCAAGTAGCTCTCCTCTCAGACCCCTTAACTTCCCAAGTTCACTCTTTGCTAATCCTTGTTACCTTTTGATCACTCTTGAAATATTTTGTTCACCCTTGTCCTTAAGGGGCAATTCTTGGCTTAAGTCACTGGATCCATGCCAAAAAGGAAAGATCAAGTATAGGACACATCTTGCCAAAAAAAAGCATTAAGGCAATAACTGCTATGAAAGAGGAGGAGTTTGCAGTGGAAGAAAGTTCCTTAAGAGTCATTTACTGGTCAGGAACTCAAATAGAATGAGAAAAGTTATCAAGCAAAGAAGATTAAAAGCTATTTCCATAGTAAAAAAGCAAGGTCATTATGGCCCAAGGAAGGTCATAAAGAGTGAAACAGGAAAATTCACAGTTGAATGAGGTTATAACATCTTTTGGGAAAGTGTGGGAACAAGGAAGACTCAAGGATCTTCCTATTTTCTAAATCTAATTCAGAGCATTAATAGTTAGGCACAACCCAAGTTGCCCTTTCTTCCTTGACTTGCAACTCATGAGTGATTGAGTTACTTTTATTGCAAATTCATGTATTCCTCAAAATGAGCTAGTTGCTGTTTTATATACGTGTGTGTGTATATATATATATATGTGTGTGTGTGTGTGTGTGTGTGTGTGTGTGTGTGTGTGTGTGTGTGTGTGTGTGTGTGTGTAGGTATATATGTGTATATGTACACACATGCATATATGCATACATACATATACATACACGTAAATACACACACACACACACACACATATATATATATATATATATATATATACATATAAAACAGCAACTAGTTCATTTTGAAGATTTGTCTATCCAGCCTACTTTAGCACATAGAAATAAAGCTTAGGGTAATGGAAATAGGTTCCCTGAGGAAACCCCCACCTCCAAAACGCCAATGTCTTCATTGGGAGTGAGAAAGGAATTCTTCTTATACCCTTTGTTATTTTTTTCAGTTGTGTCTGATTCTTCATGACCCCATTTGGGGTTTTCTTGGCAAAGATATTAGAGGAGTTTGCAATGTCCTTCTCCAGCCTTTACACTCTTAAGCATAGTTAAACTCAGTGTAGCACAAAGACATAACCAGTTATTTTTCTAGTTACCAGGCTTATGCACCAAGATGGTCACATGTGACCAATAATAGCAAGGCAGTTATGCAACCGAGCAACTCAGAACCTCCACTGAAAATTAGCCAAATTGCAGAAAAAGTGTGGAAACTTTTGCCACTCGTGGGTAGTCTTTCTCTGGCACATTAAGGTTATTGTGAAAATGTTTCATCCATCACCTCATTACACTATCGACTGACTTGTGTTGTTTTGAGAACTATAACTTGAAATAGAAGAAATCTCAGCAGATGAGAAAATTTTCCCCATGATACCAGAGTTCCCTGACCTTGATTTCATTCAGGCCTTTTGTTTCTGAGTGATCATAATTCTTTCCTAGTCCTCCAATAGAACCCTGGCAAATTTAGATTGAATAAGGGATGGCATCTAATTTCATGGAAGGCACACATCAAAGACTAAATTCTTCATCAGAAGCACAGAAATGGCATGTTCCTAAGTATAATTAATAATTGCTGGAGTTTATATATCTCTTCACAAAATGCTTTCCTTGCAACACTGCAGGGTAATACAGTGGAAAGAATATTAGAACTAGAGTCACATGATTTCAGAACCATAACTAGTTCTGAATACCAGCTATGCCAATTACTGAGTGACCTTGGGCAAGTCACCTCCAATCCTTAGGATTCCATTTCTTCATTTATAAAATGAGATTTTGGATCATAGGATTTGTAACGTTTCTTGTTTTTGTCCAGATCTTTAATTTCATCAGAGTATGGAACTCCTGGTATGGAAACACCCTCTATTGACCCAGATCAGCAACTGTTTTTTAATCTAAAGCCTTAAGGACTGGGACCCTGAGAGGTTAAATGACTTATCCAGAGTTGTACAAATAGTAACTCAGAGGTAGGATTTGAACCTAATAAGGGTAGCCTTCTTTCCGCTACTACTGCTTCTCTCCTAAGATCCCTCCTGGTTCTAAATATTATGTATTCCAGGGTGTCATCTCCAGTCAATATCTGGTCACTGGATTCAGATGGCTCTGGAGGAGAAGTGAAGTTCGTGACTGCACAACCCTCCCTCACTCAAAACAAAGTCAAGTGCAAGTCATGTCATCATTTCTCTGATAACATGGTCTTCTGCAAGGAAGGACAAGCACACACACCCCAGGGTACATAGTGAAGTCAATACTATTTGCATTTTACGGATTAGAAACTAGGTTTAAAGAAATAAAGTGATTTGTCCATGGTTATATAACAACTATCTCCTAGATTAAAGTTCTATATTTTTCTATTATTTCATAGAGCCTTTGAGCTAAGGATGGAGTCCACTGAAGGTAAGGAAGTGGATCTAATATGACAACTCTGTAACATTAAGTGGATTAGGATGCATCCTGAGGATTCTTACCTAATGGGAATTGATAACTATGTGGGTTAACCCCCCAAATATCCATAACAGTAAAAGGAGATAAAGACAAAATCTGGATTGGGAGTCAGAAAACCTGTGTTTGAATCTCAACTTTGCTATTTACCACCAGCTGACCATAAGCCAATCACTTAACACCTTTAGACCTCAGTTTCCTCATCTATAAAATGAAAGGATTGAACTAGATGGCCTCTAAGGTCTATGATCTATGATCTACGGACAGACTACACTAAAGGGCAAAATTTTTAGAATAAGATCAAGAGAGATATACTACTTCCTCTAAGTCACTCCCCAAATAATAGAGGCTCATGGAGATTTAGTCATTTCTCTTAGAGACCCAGATAGTTAATGTCCTCTGATTCCAACAAACACCTAATTCCTAAGAGTGACTTGGATACTGAGGAAAAATTGGAAATAAGAGAGCATTTAGCTAAATTCAAATTCCCAAGTCCAGAAGATCCTCAACCCTAGGAAAATGAAAGAACTATTGGATGTGATTGCTGAGCTAATATCAGTAATCTTATGAGAGACATCCCATAAACCAGGGGGAAAACAAATTTTGTCTTGAATTCCCCCCAAATGGGAGTACAGTCTGCAAAATAGACCAGTGAGCTTCACTTGTATTTCTGACAAGAACACATTATTAAAAGGATGGTTTGTGCATATTTAGAAAGAGAAACAACCATTATTATGTCACAATGACTTTACCAAGAACAAGTCATACCAGTTCACGCTCATTTCCATTTTGACAGGGAAACTAGCCTTGTGGATCAAGAAAATGTTAAAGACATAATATATTTAGATTTCAGCAAAACATCTGATAAATTATCTTGTACTATTATTGGAGACATGGAGAGACATAGGCTAAGTAACAGGTCATTTAGGTGCATTCAGAACTGGTAGGCTGAAAAAACTGGGAGAATTCAATGTGAAGGAGGGAAGAATTAAGTGGGTGGTAAAACAGTCATCTGTAGGTATTTGAAGTACTATTCATGTAGTTTGTTCTGTGTGGTCCCAAAAGACTGTTAGAAATGACAGAAATTTCAGAGCAAATTTGATTAATTGTAAGGAAAAAATTCTAAGAATCATAGCTATCCTAACTGACGATTTAGTTGACTGTGCTGAAATGGTTTTTCCTTCTTTCTTTAAAAAAAGTATTTGTTCAAAGGGATAGCTTGCTAGGTGGGAGGGGAAAGGCTCTTTGGAAATGAAGGTTTTGAATAAACACAAGATATCAATAAAAATAAGACTTTAAAATTCCTATTAGAACTGTCCCAAAGTAGCACAGATTGCCTCAGGAGGGAGTGATACCCTGTTAACAGACTTCTTCTAAGACTGGATAACCATTTTTAGCGGTATTGTAGAAAGTCTCCTTAGTCAGAACATGATTATGGGGCTTCAGAGAACCACTTCCCATTTTATCTCTGTGATTCTATATCTATTGGCTGTTCTGATTTATATAATCAATACTTTTAGATCCATATAATCAAAAAGTTGAAATGACCTTAGAGTTCACATAATCCAACCTCAGTTTCACAGATGGGAAAGAAATTCACTCCAGTGTTCATGCCAGGATTATCAGGCTGTTCCCCGCTGGTAATTCCTTCTTTTAAACCAAGCCTTATGTAAGGAACCTAAAGAAAGTGATTCCTAATTCCGTGGCCCTCTTTATATAACACTGAGGTCCTGTATATCTTTATATTTCTGAAAACCAGGGACATAGATATCAGCCCCAGACTATATTTAGATGATTCCAATCCAAGTTCCTCCTTTTCCTCCCATTTTTCTGGGCATTGTACTAGTACAAACTACCAAAAGAATCCAATTAAAGTACCACTTCAAGCCAACATTTTCCTACAAATCTCCTTTTGTTAAGATATTTTAGCTATTAATTATACACCTGGACCAAGCTTTGTTGCCTTTGATGTAGAAAAGAACCTTGTTCTACCACCTTCCTGCCTGGTCCCTTTGTATACATGCATGCATACACACATGCATGTATGCACATATATACATACACATACACACATACAAATACACACATATGTCTTGTATATATGGGTACATATAGATTCATACATATATACATGAATGTATATACATGTGTACATAATATATACATACAAACACATATACATACAGATATCCATACATATGGATATGTGTGTATATAGGTGTGTGCATATATTATGTACATATGTATATATGTGTGTATACATATATTCGTATACTATAGAAAGGCTTCCCTATCTACTCAAGTAATTATTAAAAGTTCTTAAGGGCATTGTTCATAACTGCACTCAACATAGCCCAGGATAGGTGCTTTACAAATATTTGTTGAAAATCTGTTTGTGTGCATTATTTAGTTCAAATCTGATTTTTTTCCTTCTTAATAATAGTCAGGATTCTTATAACGCTTTAAGGTTTGCAAAGAAATTTACATAGATTATCCATTTGATCTTTACAACAATGGTGTAAAGCACTATAATTATGTCCGTTTTAAACATGAGGGAACTAAGGCTTAAAGTGTTTAAGTGACTTGCCCAGGATGACATAACAAAGATCTGAGGTAGTTTTCAAAGTCAGATTTTCCTGACTCTGAATCCAATCCTATATCAGCTATGTTATCCAGTTGCCTCCCTTTTGAACAATGAATCCTATATACTTCTATACACATATTCTTCAGAACCCAATCCAACAACAGTATTCAAGGAGACAGAGAAGGACAATTCAATTATAGCTGTTCAAAAATGGAAATGGACTACCATTCTGGAGAACAATTTGGAACTATGCCCAAAGGGCTATAAAACTGTGCATACCCTTTGATTCAGCAATACCATTGCTATGTCTGTAAATCAAAGAGATTAAAAAATTTAAAAAAAAGAAAGGAGGGGGCAAAGTGGCAAAGAATTAGACACTAAAAGAATGCCCATCAACTGAGGCATAGCTCAACAAGTTGTGGTATGTAATTAGGGGTGTGGGGTTTTTTTTTCCACTTTCTAAACATTTTTATTTAAAGTTTTGATTTCCAAATTCTATTCCTCTCTGCTCTCCCCTCCCACCTCCCTGAAATGGTAAGTAATCAGATATACATTATACATGTGAAATTTTGTAAAACATATTCATATTAATCATTTTGCACAAGACTTTAATAAAGCATGCTACAATCTATGTTCAACCATTATTGGTTCTTTCTCTGAGTGTGGATTATCATTAGTCCTTTGGGATTGTTTTGGAATACTTGAATTATTATATTGCTGAGAAGAGCTAAGTCATTCACAGTTCTTCACTGACCAACATTACTCTTACCATGTACAACATTCTCCAGTTTCTATTCACTTCACTATGCATCAATTCATGTAAGTCTTTCCAGGTTTTTCTGAAATCATTCTGCTTGTCATTTCTTATAGCACAATCATATCGCATTACAATTAAACACCACAACTTGTTTAGCCATTCTGCAATTGATGGGTATTCCTTTCATTTTCAATTCTCAGCCACCACAAAAAAGAGCTGCTATAAACATTCTTGTATGAATAGATCCTTTTCATTTTTTTTTTTTAGATGTCTTTGGGATATACACCTAGCAGTGGGATTGCTGAATCAAACGATATGCAAATTTCACAATCCTTTGGGCAAAGTTCCAAATTGCTCTCCAGAATGGTTGGATCAGTTCACAATTCCATGAACAGTACCTTAATATCCCAGTTTTCCTACATACCTCCAACATCCAATAATTTCCCCTTTGTCATGCCACTCTGATAGGTGTGAGGTGGTACCTCAGAGTTATTTTAGTTTGGATTTCTCTAATCAAGAATAATTTAGAGCATTTTTCCATGACTATAGATATCTTTGATATCTTTATCTGAAAACTACCTGTTCATATCCTTTGACCATTTATCAATTGGGCAATAGCATGTCCTTTTTTACATAAATTTGACTCAGAACTCTATTATGTTTGAGAAATGAGGCCTTTATCAGAGACTTTTGTTGCAATTATTGCCTTCAGTTTTCTGCTTTCCTTATAATTTTGGTTGCACTGGTTTTGTTTGTGTAAAAAAAATAATTTTATGTACTAAAAATCATCTATTTTATATTTCATAGTGCTCTCTATATCTTCTTTGGTCCTAAATTCTTCCCTTATTCATAAATTTGACAGATAAACTGTCCCATGATCACTTAATTTGCTTATGGCATCACCCTTTATGTGTAAATCATGTACCCATTTTGACTTTATTTTATATAAAGTGTGAGATGTTGGCTATAACTAGTTTCCACCATACTGTTTTTCAGTTTTCTGAGCAATTTTTGTCAAATTATGAGTTTTTGTTCCAAAAACTTGGATCTTTCCATTTATCATGTAGTAGATTACTATGGTTATTTACTACAATGTAATTTGTACCTAATCAATTCCACTGATCTACCACTCTTTTTCTTATCCAGTACCAGATTGTTTTGATAATTACCGCTTTATAATACAGTTTGAGATCTGGTATAACTAGGTTACTTTCTTTTGCATTTTCTTTTTCGCTGATTCCCTTGATATCCCTGAGCTTTTGTTTTACAGATGAATTGTCATTATTTTTTTCTAGCTCTATAATTTTTTTGATAGTTTAATTGGTATAGCACTGAATAAATAGATTAACTTAGGTAGAACTGTCATATTAATTTTATTGGCTTGGCCTACCCATCAGCAATTAACATTTTTCCAGTTGTTTAGATCTTACATTATTTGTGCAAGAATTCTTTTATGGATGTGTTCAAGTAGTTCCTAGGTTTGTTTTGGCAGATAAATTCCTAAATATTTTGTATTGTCTACAGTTATTTTAAATGGGATTTTTCCTTCTATCTCTTGCTGCTGGACTTTGTTGGTAATATATAAAAATGCTGATGATTTATGTGGGTTTATTTTGTATCCTGCAACTTTGCTGAAGTTTTTAATAATATCAATAATCTTTTTCAAATTATTCTCTACAATTTTCTAAGTATAACTTCATATCATCTGCAAAGAGAGATAGTTTTGTTTCCTCATTGCCTATTCTAATTCCTTTCTTTTTTTCTTCTCTTATTGCTATAGCTAATATTTCCAGTATAAGATTAAATAATAGAGGTGATAATTGGCCTCCTTACTTCACCCCTAATTGTACTGGGAAGGCTTCTAGCTTAACCCCATTACAGATAATGCCTGCTGATGATTTTAGAGAAATTTCACTTATTTTAAAGTAAGCTCCATTTCCTCCTGTGCTCTGCAGTGTTTTTAAAAGGAATGGGTATTACATTTTGTCAAAGACTTTTTATGAATCTATTGAAATAATATGATTTCTATTAGTTTTTTTATTGAAATGTCAATTATGCTAATAGTTTTCCTAATATTAAACCAGCCCTGCATTCCTGATATAAATCCTAACTGGTCACAGTATATGATCTTTGTGATATGCTGTAATATCTTTTTAGTGTTTTAAATGCTTGCATCAATATTTATTAAGGAAATTGGTCCATAATTTTCTTTCTTTGTTTTGGTTCTTCCTAGTTTGTATATCAGTATCATATTTATATTATAAAAGGAATTTGGTAGGATTCCACCTATTTTTCCAAATAGTTTATACAGTATTGGGATTAATCCCTCTCTAAATGTTTGGTAGAATTTGGTTGTGAATCCATTTGGTCCTGGGAATCTTTTGTTAGGAAGCTCATTGATAGCTTGTTCAATTTCTTTTTTTTCTAAGATTGGGTTATTTAAGTACTTCATTTCCTTTTCTCTTAATCTGAGTAATTTATGTTTTTGTAGATATTCATTGATTTCATTTAGATTGTCATATTTATTAGCAATATAATATATATTCGGAGGAAAAAGCTCCTAACAAATTGTCTTAATTTCTTCTTCATTGGTGGTGAATTCACCCCTTTCATTTTTGACACTAGTAATTTGATTTTCTTTTTTTCTTTTTTAAATTCAAATTTTCCAATGATTTATCTATTGTTTGTTGGTTTTTTTCATAAAACCAGCTTCTAGTTTTATTTAATAGTTCAATAGTTTTCTTACTTTCAATTTTATTAATCTCTCCTTTGATTTTCAGGATTTCCAAATTGGTGTTTAACTAGGGATATTTAATTTGTCCTTTTTCTAGTTTTTTTTTTTTGTTGTATGCTCAATTCATTGATCTGCTTTTTCTCTATTATATTGATGGAACCAATTAGAGATATAAATTTTCCCTTAATTACTACTTTGGCTGCATTCCACAAATTTTGGTATGTTGTCTCATTTTCCTTATGAAACTATTGATTTTGTCATTTTCCTTAATGAACTATTGATTGCTTCTATGATTTGTTCTTTGACCCACTTGTTTTTTAGGATTAGATTATTTAGTTTCTAATGAATTTTTTAATCTCTGTATTGACCTTTATTGAAAGTAATTTTTCTTGCATTATGATGTGAAAAGGATGTCTTTACTCTTTCTGCTTTTCTGCATTTGGCTGTGAGGTTTTTTTTTTGTCCTAATACATGGTTAGTTTTTGTATAGGTGCCATGTACTGCTGAGAAACAGTTACAGTTCTTTATATTCTTATTCAGTTTTCTCCAGAGATCTATCATATCTAACATTTCCAGAATTTTATTTGCCTCCTTAACTTGTTTATTTTTTATTAAATTTATCTAGTTCTGAGAGAGGAAAGTTGAAATCCTCAAGTAGTATAGTTTTACTGTCTATTTCCTCCTATAATTCATTCAATTTTTCCTTCAAAAATTTAGATGCTATATCATTTGGTGCATATAAGGTTAGCATTGATATGACTTCATCATCTATGGTACCTTTCAGGAAGATATAGTTTCCTTCCTTATCTCTTTTAATTAGTTCTGTTTTTGCTTTTGCTCTAGCTACAATCATGATTGCTATCCCTGCATTTTTTACTTCAGTTGAATCATAATAGATTTTTCTCCAGGCCCTTACCTTTATCCTTTGTATATCTCTTCCTCAAATGCGTTTCTTGTAAATAACATATTGTAAGATTCTGGTTTTTAATCCATTCTACTATCCACTTCCATTTAATAGGTGAGTTCACCCCATTCATATTTATAGTTAGGATAACTAACTGCATATTTCCTTCTGTGCTATTTTTTCCCTTGTGTATATCCGTTTCTCTCTTAACTCCCACCCTTTTTCCCTCCTCACAAATGTTTTACTTTAATCATTGTCTTCTTCAATATACCCTCCTTTTTATCAGTCCCTCCTCCTCCTTCTATTATCCCCATCCCCTTTTTACTTCCTTAAAGGGTAAGATAGATTTCTGTATCCAATTATGTACATTATTCTCTCTTTGAGCCAATTTTGATGAGAGTAAGGTTTAAGTTTTGCCAACCATCCCACCCTCCATCTTCACCTCCATAATCATAACTTTTTCATGCCCCTTTTAAGTGAGATAACCAACCTGTTCAATCTCTCCCCTCCTTTCTTTCTAACTCATTTATCTTGTATTTTGTTGTAGCATGCTATCAGTCACCCTATATCCACATTCTCAGTCTATGTGTATTCCGTCTAACTGCTCTTATAATAATAAAGTTGAGTTATAAATAACTTGCCATCTAGAAATATAAATAGTTTAACCTTATTGAATTTTTTGTTTTCTCTTTCTTGTTTCTTTTTACCTTTTTATGTTTCCATTGAGTCTTGAATTTGAGGTCAATTTTATTTATTAATTCAGTTCTAGTCTTTTAATTAGAAATGTTTGAAAGTCCTTTATTTCATTAAATTCAATCCCCCTGCCAAAAACAGAAAGATTATATTCAATTTTTCTGGGTAGGTGATTCTTGGTTGTAATGATAATACTTTGCCTTCTGGTATATCATGTTCAAACCTCTCAAGTCCTTTATTGTGAAAATCACCAAATCATGTATCATACTACCTGTAGTTCCACAATACGCGAATTGTTTCTTTTTGGCTGCTTGCAGTACTCTCTCCTTGTTCTGTGAGATCTAGAATTTGGCTATGATGCCTCTGAGAGTTTTCATTTTGTGATCTCTTTCAGGTGGTCATTAGTGGATTCTTTCCATTTCTATTTTGCCCTCAGGTTCTAAGATATCAGAGCAATTTTCCTTGATAATTTCTTGAAAGATGTGTGGGCTTTTTTTTTAAACCATGGTTTTTAGATGGTCCAGTAATTTTTATATTATTTCTCCTGGATCTATTTTCTAATTCAGTTATTTTTCCAATGAGAAATTACACATTTTTTTCTATTTTTTTACTGCTTTGATTTTGTTTTATTGTATCTTGATTTCTCAGAGTCATTAGTTTCTACCTGTTCAATTCTCATTTTTAGGAAATTATTTTCTTCAGTGTGCTTTTGCACTTCCTTTTCAATTTAGGGAGTTCTTTTCCTTGGTAAATTTTTGTATATCTTTTTCTATGCTGTTGACTTTTTTCATGATTCTCTTGCATTACTCTCATTTCTTTTCCCAATTTTTCTTTTACTCTAATTTGCTTTTTAAGATATTTTTTAAGCTCTTCCAGGAATGCTTTTTGGGCCTGAGATCAAATTACATTTTTCTGTGAGGCTTCATATGTGAGCATTTTGACACTTGTCCTCTTCTAAGTTCATGCTTCCATCCTTCTTATCATTGTAGTAACTTTCTATAGTCAAGCTCATTTTGGTTTTTGCTCATTTTTTTCTGTCTTTTGTTATGATTAGGTGTTTTTCTGTGAAAGTTGGGCTCTGGTCCTGTACTATCCCAGGCTTTTTGTTCAAGAGCTCTGGGTCTTACTGTTGACTTTCACTTCACTTCTGGATTTTACTGTTTGCTTTTTCTGGAGGGTAGGCTTCCCTTCTGACTTGTATTGGGTCCTCCTAGTTTGCCCCCCCTAGGTGTGGGATATAGTGACTGGCCTGCCCCAGGGGTAGGGCCTTGCTGCTGAGTTGCTAAAATAAGGTCTCTCTGCTGGTAGGCCCTGAGGAGGGGTCTTCCTGTTGGCTAGCCTCAGGATAGGGCTTCACTACTACTCAGCAATGGGGTCCAGGCCTTCATGATGGCTTATGCTGGAAGTGGTATGGCTGGGGCAGAGTCTTGGTGTATTGCCACTGCTCACTTGCCAGGCCCCTGCTGGTTTGCAAGAGAGTGGGACCTCACTGGTGGATTGCCCTAGGCTTGGAGCCCTGCTGCAGGCTCCCTGCTATGAGTCTGGCTGCTGCTGCTCTTGGACCTCATTCCCCTAATACCTCAGTGAGATAGGCCTTTCCTGCTTCAGATCAATTTTGAAGTGGTTTTTTGTTTGTTTGGAGGGAAATTTGGGAGGGCTTCAGACTTCCTTCCTCACTTTGCTATCTTGGCATGGGGAGTTTCTGTGATATAACAAAATTCTCTTCCGGTATGAAAAATGACAACCAGGTTGATTTCAGAAAAACCTGGAAAGACTTATATGGACTGATACAGAATGAAGCACACAGAGCATGGAGAACATTGTGCACAGTAACAGCAATACTGTGTAATGAACAATTGTGAATGACTTAGCTCTCCTCTGAAATACAATGATCCAAGACAATCCCAAAGGACTTATGCTGAAGTATTTTATCTACTTACAGAGAAAAAACTGATGGAGTCTGAATACAGATGGAAACATACTATTTTTACTTTATTTTTTTGTTTGAGTTTTCCACAAAGTGACTAATGTGGAAATATGTTTTACATGATTGCACCTGTATTACCTATAACCTATATCAGATTGCTTTACCATGTCAGGGAGGTGGGAGGGGGAGAAAGAGAATTTGAAACTCAAAATATTAAAAAACAAATGTTGAAAATTGTTTTTACATGTAATTGAGAGGGAAATAAAATACTCTTTAAAAATGGAAATGGGCTGATTGCCTTAGAATATAGTGAGTTCTTCTTCAATATAAGTAAAGACTGGATAATCACTTGTTGGATATTTTATAGTGAATGAAAGAATGAATGAATAGATAAATACATTTTTTAAAACCCACTTATTTAGTACTTACTATGAGTTAGGTACTGTACATACCAGAGAGAGAGAGAGAGATAGAGACAGAGACAGAGATAGAGACACAGACAGAGACAGAGACAGAGAGAGACACAGAGTGGCAGAGAGAGAATACCTGTTGTTAAGCAGCTTTCATTGGACAAGAGGGTGACCACGCATATTAGGCATATTAGGTATAGATTGGACTGTTTGATATCTCATTTTTTCAGTCATATCTAATTCTTCATGATCCCATTTGAGGCTTTCTTAGCAAAGATATTGGCATGGTTTGCCATTTCCTTCTCTAGTTCATTTTACAGATGAGGAAACTGAGGCAAAAAAGGTAAAATGACTTGCCCAGGGTCACAAAGCTACTGTGTGAGGTCAGACTTTAATTCAGTGATATGGATACAAATGGTGCCCTACAGGGCACCCTTATAAGGGTCACTTTCCCAGGCTTTGTGAGGGGGTTTGAGGCTCATTTTATAGCCTATCCAGTAACTTGGGGTGTTCTAATGCTCTTTCTTCCTTATCTTGAAATACTATGCAACTTGTACCAAAAGAATGACTTTTGTTCCCCTTGTCCGGTGTTCCCTAGCCTGTCATTCATCTTCCTCATCCTGTGTCATGACAGCTTTTTCTTATCTTGCGAGCAACCACCAACAACCTCACCTTGTATTTACCCTGTCCCTCAAATCTCCAATCCCCATAAGAAACCCTAAAAATTCCATCATCATCTTAGAGGCTGGGTAGTTCTCTGTGTATATGTCTGGTTCTTTTCCTTCATCACTATCTTTGTTTTGCGCCTTGCTAAATTTCAAGTTGGCTGCATTTGCACCCATAAAACTCCCATTGACTAAAGAGAAAGTTTAAGTGACTTCCATCTCATCTGAACTAGCTCTCCCATCTCTCTCTTCACCATCAGGATAATGAGTCTCTCTGAGTCCAGGTCAGACACTCTATCCACTGCACCATGCAGTTGACTCATGGATTGGACTAGATGACTACAAAAGTCCTTTCCAACTTAATATTCTAAAATTCAATAGGAAAAAAAGAGACCTACATACTGAGGTGATTCAAAAGTGAGATTCAAAGATCTCCATAGAAACGGGTAGAAATTCTCACTTCATAGAACCTCAGAGTTGGAATGGACCTCCAAGGTCATCTAGTCCAATCCGTACCGTAGTTATTTTCTTTACATCTCTGACAAGTGGTCATTCAGTTTCTGCTTGAAAGAACTCTCATTATTTCACAGGGCAGTCAACTATACTTCGGGATTATTCTAATCATTAAGAGGCTTTTTTGGTTGCCAAGAACCTGCCTTTGCAATTGTCATTCATTGTTCTTATTTCTGCCCTCTGGGGTCACATAAGACAAGTCTATTTCCTCTTCCACATGTCAGGCTGGGTACCCAGCCCCCACTTTGAAGATGTTTCCTTCTTCCAAAGAACTATGGAAGTCTGTTAGCCTCTTAGGGCTTCAGTTTCCTTATCTGTATAAGGGGGGCGCATAGCTGAGAAATAGCATTCTTATATTGCCTGATCCCAGGTTAGAAGTGGTTGCTAACAAAACAGCCCCAAACTGAGAGAGTTTCCTATATTGTAGAGTTTCTCCATTCCTACAGCACCATATCTTCCAAAAGACTTTTCTCTCTTTCCCTACTTCTCACTTGAAGAATAAACAAAAGGAATGTTTTGAAGATTTTCCCCTCTGCTTCTGTGGGATATCACCTTCCATTTATCTCTATTAAATTTCTTCTTATTCTAATTGGCTCATTGTTCTAGCATAGCTCTTCTGTAAGGGGAATGTCGTGCTATTGGATAGAACAAAAGTATAAATGCCTAACTGTAACAACCAAGCACAGAGGCAATTTTTACAGAATTTGGGGCTGAGAAATTCGTAGGGATCCCAGAGTTAGACTTAGAAGGGACTTTAGACATCATCTAGTCCAATTCCCTCTTTATACAGTTAAGGAAACTGAGGCTTTGAGACCCCAAAGAAATCTATCCATGCTTACAAAGATATTAAGTACAAAATCTCAGATTTAAACAGTCTTCTGACTTCAATTCTAGTGTTCTCACTACATCATGTTAGTCCTTCTATCATCAGTGCTAAATAAAACACCCAGGAAACTGAAAATTCCCTTTCACACCATAAAGAAATTTGGCTGAGGTAACAGGGAAGGGTCTAAAAGTGCCAAGTAGTGAAAATAAAAATATCCCCATTCTCAGTCAAGCAACATATCTGACTTTGCTTTTTCTCATGGGCCAAGTATTTAAGCTAAAACTAAGAAAATTTTTGTTCATCCTCATCCTTCCTGGGCTACTTTTGATTCATGGAGGTGAAAGCAAATTTCTTTCTTTCTTTATAGAATTTCGCGTGTGAATGACAGGTTAATAGATTGAGAACTGGAATAGACCTTGGAGGTAATCAAATCTAACAACATCATTTCAAAGATCAAGAAACTGAAGCCCCACATGGAAAACTGACTTTGACATGATCACACAGGGAGAGAGCAGCAAAGAAAAACTCTGAGCACAGGTCCTCCTAAGTCCAAATCAACAACTCTTTCTATTACAGTATGGGGCAGCCTGCTTAGACTTCTGTAAAGAGTAATTATGAATGAATATGGTAACTACTCATCCCACATTTTTTTTTGGTGGGGGTAGGGGATGGGGGGGAGAGACTTTTGATTTCCAGAAAATAACTTTTAATAGGGTTTTTTCTCTTCTAGTTTTTGATTTGGAAAATGTGGTCACTGCAATGATGAAGAGAAGAGGAGAATATGGTTTACTGTTTTTTTTCCAAAAAAAGAAGTGTTGAATTAATTGGGGTAGATAACCAATCAATCAACAAATATGTATTAAGTGTGTATTATATGCCAGGTACTATGCTAGATAGGCATTGGAGATACAAAGACAAAAGAATGAAGCAATCCCTACTCTTGATTGGAGTCAAATATTCTAACGTTGTTTGGCAGGGCACAAAGGTAAATGCATCAGTCAGATGATTCATAGTTTTCCCCTAACCTCCATCCACTCCACATAGTTTTGTACATCTGTAGGTGTATGCATCCCTTGGTTCCACTGCACTAGGTCTCTCCATCTAGAACACTCTCACTAATGGAATAGAACTAGAAACCACCTACTTATTTGATCCAGGTCAACTTAATGCTCATGGTGAGGCAAGAAATACTCTCCTCCAGACCCCATCACCCCAAATGACCAGGATTCAGGGTAAAGTTTCTCTACCCTATGTGATATAAGGGCAGTTAAGTGGAACAGTGGATAAATTGCCAGGCCTGAAATCAGGAAGACTCATCTTCCTGAGTTCAAATTCGGTCTCAGACACTTATTTGGGTGATCCTGGGCAAGTCACTTCACCTTGTTTGCCTCAGTTTCCCCATCTCTCAAATGAACTGGAAAAGGAAATGGAAAACCACTCCAGTATCTTGCCAAGAGAACCCCCAACGGGGACATGAAGAGTTGGATACAATTGAAAAGTACTGAATGTGATATTAATGACTCATAAAAGAGGTCCCCCAAATCCTGATTTGCTCCCCTGAGGCTCAGAATCCCTAATTCTTAATTACCCATCTTAATGCAGAAGGAGCAGGGTCTATAGTCAGGAAACCATGCCCACTGAATGTTTTCCCACTCTTTGCAAAAAATTAAGCAGTGCTTACAAACACTAAGGAAATTCCAAACACTGGTGTCTGGGGATGAAATTAGCACCTGCCTTTATAGGTTGGAATAAATCAGGCTTTTTGGTAGGTGGTCGTTTTTCAGTGAATAAGATTTGACCTGTAGTCATCCAAATCATGGTAAAAATGAGTAAGAATAATGAAAGTTCTATTGTATTTTCCAGCAGCAGGCACTAATGTGGAAATGAACCAAGGCACACATTGACTGATAAAACTGTTCCTTCTCAAAGAACATCTTGATAATGCCATCAAAATTTACAATTTACAAATCTCTCTTGCACTTAGGGACTCAGAAAGTAATATTTTTTTTCCTATTTATATTGAATCTATGGCATGATAGCCTCTGATGGAATAAACTTTTTCGAGGTGAAAATACAGTTTTATATTTTTTCTTTCTCAATAAATCAACCAAGAAGCATTTGTCAAATACCTATTATGAATGAACAAAAAAGCATTTATTAAGCATTTAATATGTGCCAGGAGCTGCGCTAGGCACTGAGCATTTTCCTCCTAGCTAACAGTTTCCCTTCTAGGTCAAAGAAGAGTAACCAGTTTCTATTTCTCCTTTTTTTGCCCTTCTGAATGACAGTAATTACAGTTTTCATTAATTCATTTAAGAAGCATTTCTTATCATAGGATTTTGATCTCGAGGAGAGCTTAGAGACCGTATCTCCCATCCCTATCATTGCACAGATGTAGAAATCTGAGGTCCAGAACAACAAGACTTGATTGAGATCACAATCAGTAAATTACTGGCAAGAGCAGAACTTGATACCACCTCCCTTAATTTCTAGATCCAGTGCTCTTCCCACTGCCTCCTAAGAAACAATCAATTCACATTTAAGAAGGGCCTACTATGTGCCAGGCACTGTGCTGAGAATACAAGCACATAAATGAAACACTACTTGCCTTCAAGAATCATGCATTCTAACGAGAGACAAAATGTACATATACTTTAAAACTATGTACAATATCAATGTGCTAATTTGAGGGATGCGGACAGTCCAAACAATGGCACAGAGAAAGAAAATGAAGCAAGGAGTAACAAGAAAGCCAGTTTGACTAGACTGAGGAAATGATAACACATTAAGCTGCAAACAAGAAAGTACAAGAGTGTGGAAGATTCCCATTCACAAGGCGATAAGGTACACAATAACCATCTCCCTCTTCTTCCTCTACAATTTAAGCGATAGACTAAATGAGAAGTTATCTAATCTACTCTCTCCACTTTACAGATGAGGAAGGTGATGTCCAGAATAGTAAAGTGCCTTGACCAACTTTACATAATTAATCAGTGCTGAGAAAAGAATAGAGCAGGTCTCCTAACTTCCACTCCAATGTTCTTTCCACTATACATTCATCTACATGGGCTTTCATCACTGAAGTGCACTATATATGGAGCGGTTATAATTCAGTTGTATCCTCCATTAGAAGGTAGAAGTCAGACTGAAAAAGGGACTTATACTTAATGCCTTGTGAACTCAGATGCCACAATAAACACCAATGCATATGCGAGATCCTAGATATTTCTAATTGTCTATATTAGGCACTACTTTACACAGCTATGAAAATTTTTCTTACCACTGCCCACAACCAATTTATTATTGGTTCCTCCTACAAAATAATCAAGAAATGATAGAATATAGAGGAGAAAGCTACTTTGACAGAATTCTGGGTGACACTAATCTCTACCCTATTTGACTGTCTGCAACATTCACCCACCAGATTGTAAACTTCTTAAATGGAGGAACCAACGTCTTGTTTATCCTTATACTCTCCCTCATTTCCAAAAGCACACTGCATATAGTAGATGTTAATGTTTGATGTATAAAAGAAACAATTTTCAACCAATGTTTTGATAGCACTCAGGAGTATGGTATAGCAGAAAATAGGCTGAATTTGGAGTCAGAGGAGCATGGTTCAAATTCCAGTTCTCCTGCCTACTACTGACTTTGGACCAGTCACAACCTCTTGACCTCAGTTTTCTTGTCTGTGAAATGAGAGGGTTGAACTATAGGATTTCTTCAAGCTCTGTTCTGCTACACTTGGGATAATACTCAATTTAATCTTAACTTTCCCTTAAAGGTATCCCAAACTCCCTTCTTTAATTCTTGTCAATGAAGAGATTAGCCCCTCAGCTTATGTCCTCGATCCTATCCTCTTTCATCTCTTCCAGCAGATTGCTGGATCTCTCATATTCAATCTACTGGCTCCTTCCCTGATGCCTACAAATACACTCAAGTCTTCTCTCCCACTCTTAAAACCTACATTTGACTCACCAGCTCCTCAAGCTATCATTCTATGTGTCTTCTCCCTTTCACAGTCAAACTCCTGGAAAAAAGTTGTCTACCCCCATTACTTTCATTCTTCTCTCTCCTCGTTCACTTCTTAAGCCCTTGTGTTCTGGCTTCTGACCTCATTACTCAACTTAAAGGTTAGCAATGATCTTTTAATGACCAAATCCAGGGAGTCATTCTATATTCTTCCTGACCTTTCTGCAACATTTGACATTATTGACCATATTCTTTCACCCATATCAGTTTCTGTGACCGGCTCTCTCTTGGTGTTCTTCCTGCCTGTATGGTCATTCCTTTTCAGTCTCTTTTGCTGGATCATCATTTATGTCTCACCCCCTTCATGCATGTGTGTGTATGTGTCTGGGTGTGTGTGCATGTGGCTAACAAGCCCTAAGGCTTTTCCTCTTTTATCCCCATACCTTCTCTCTCACTGATCTCAATAATTTAATTTTGATATTTATGAAAATAATTTCCAGATCTAAACATCCAACTCAACTTTTTCCCTTGAGTTCCATTCATGCATTTCCAACTGCCTACTAAATATGTCCGCCTGGATTTCCTACAGATACTTCAAACTGTGTCCAAACAGAATTCACTATTATTCCTTCCAAACATCCCTATTTCTTTTAAGGACACCACAGTCCTTCTAGTTGTTGCCCAAATTAGCAACTTCAGTCATCATCCTAGACTCCCCATTCTCAACTTCAATTAGTTATCACGTCTTGTTGACTCTACCTGAACAACAAGCCTCACCTATGACCCCATTTCTATACTCATAAAGCCTCCACTCTAGCTCAGACCCTTGGCATTGCTTGCTCAGACTATTCAACACCCTCCTCATTGATGTCTCTGCCTCGGCATTCCTTCCTAGCCTGTCCATTTCCCACAAATCTGACAAGACTTATTCCTTAAAATTCTTTAATATCTTTAAATTTCTTAATGTTCCTTAAAATATTCCTTAAAAACAAGTCTGGCTATGTCACTCCTCTGCTCAAAAAGCTCCCACTGTCTTTTTGTTGTCTCTTCTGTTTGGCATTTAAAGTCCTTCACAATATGGCTCCAGTCTACTTTCCTAGGCTTTCATACACTCTGTGTTCTAGTAAAATTGGACTACTTGCTTTTTCTCCTCCATCTCCCACCACTATGCCTTTGCACAGACTATCCCTCAAGACTAGAATGAATTCCCTTCTCACCTCTTTTGTTGTTGTTGTTTAGTCTAATTCTTTGTGACCCCACTCAGGGTTTCCTTGGCAAATCTACTGGAGTGATTTTACCATTCCCTTCTCCAGCTGAAGAGACTGAGGCAAACAGGGTTAACTGACTTGCCCAGAGTCATGCAGCTAGTGTCTGAGGCCAGCTCTGAACTCAAGTCCTTCTTACTGCAGGTCTGATATTTTATCCACTGAGGCACCTAGCAGCCCTTCTTCACCTCTTAGATTTCCTAATTTCTTTCAAACTGCAACTCAAGGGTCACTTTCTCCATGAAAGCATTACAAGCCTTTCAGCTTCTAATCCCAGTCCTAGAAGGTAGTACATTAGGTCTACTAGCTACCAAATAAAAAGGTGGGAGGAGGGGATAATTAAGTGGAAAAAATCACTTTTAATATTTACATATATTTTTTATTTACTTATATATGTATACATTTATGTCTTTCCATTAGAAAATAAGTTCCTTGAGGGTAGACTATTTTCTCTTTGGTCTGAGTGTTTGGTATGTAGTAGGTAGTTAGGACATGCTTACTGATTGGAAAATGACACTAGACTGCGTGGTATCTTGTGACATCCTTAAATTGTTTCAAATGTATGTCTTACTTCCCCAAGGGGCAGCTGGGTGGTGCAGTAGACAGAGCACTGGAGTCAGGAAAATCTGACAAATCACAAAACATTATTTGCCTCAGTTTCCTCATTTGTAAAATGAGCTAGAGAAGGAAATGGCAAACCACTCCAGTATCTCTGCCAAGAAACCCTCCCCAAAAAGGGGTCATGAAGAGTCAGATGTGAGTGAAATGACTGAACAGGAGTGACAACCTCCCCAAGCAGACTGTAAGACGCTTAAGGACAGAACTCCTATCTATACACTGCTAGTAACACAACACATACTTTGAATTGAAAATGAAATCATTACAGAGGAGATGTGATTTGTTCAGAATTTCCACCATTCTTCATATCTATAATTCTATGAAAATAGTTGGAATGGGGATGTCATCTATTCTTTAAATAATATTGAACCAATTTAATAAGCCCAAAAGAAAAATATTTCCCTCAATTACTATCATTCAGTAGATGTTGATCTTAAATTGTGTCATTTCTAACTCATCTCTCTATTCTGCAAGTGTAGTAAAATCTAAAAGATTTAGAGCAATTATGGAAATTAGTATCAATAACTGACTTGAATCATATTTATTTCAAAATTCAGTTTTCTTATTTTCAGATGTGCACTGCAATTCAAACTAGCTTAATAAAGTACTCCCCAGTAAGCTTTTCAGGAGGATTAATGAATGACTTGTAATTAGTGTATCAGATATATCTAGGTAAATAGGTGCTACAAAAGTGCTTGAAAACAAACTGTTCCTTTATGTATTGTTGGATAGATGAATGAAATCGTATTTGCATGATTAATTTGTACTATCTAGGAATAATCTCATCATCATAAAGAGCGACTTTAATGTTTGCAAAGAACATCATAAATATTATCTGATTTAATCCTAACAATACCTTTGGGAGGTAGCTGTTAGTTATCCCCATTTCTCAAATAAGGAAACTGAGGCTTAAGTGACTTAGGTTAAGAGATTGTGACTTAGTGTCATCCAGCTAATAAATATCTGAAGGAAGGAGAAGGGCTTTGGATTTTAGCCTATGTCTCCTCTTCTCCCAAACCCCCTTCCAATAAAAGAGTCGTTTATGAGTTTCTGAGAGTCCAAAGGATTCTCTATTTCCCTTTGGCTCCCTAAAAGTATTTCTGGGACACTTGATGGCAGTGTCTGCACTGGGAGTGAAAAACAGACTGGAGAAGATGACGAAAAGGCTGCATTCAAGGCTCCACAAAAACTCCGAAGAAAAACTACACTCTGCCTAAGGACTACTTCATGAGCTCTTTCACAAAGGGAAGAAACACAAACTTCTGGTATCGATGAACTATGAGTTACCCCTTGGCCACACACGCTCTCTAATGGGGAGATCACCTTTCCCTGGACTCTATGTACACTTGTTAGAACAATGTCATAGATTTTGTGGTGGATATTTTATACCAATTATTCTTATTCTATCATCTTAGTAAATATTCCTTTCTAAAAAGTGATTAAGCCTGACTGACTAATGGATATGAATTAGAAAGGGAAGCACACTGATAGGGGCTCATGTGCTTTCACTCCAGAAAAGATATC
The DNA here is from genome assembly GCA_028658325.1 of Potorous gilbertii. NCBI lineage: Eukaryota > Metazoa > Chordata > Mammalia > Diprotodontia > Potoroidae > Potorous > Potorous gilbertii. The sequence goes on along the minus strand of CM053774.1, from coordinate 46,832,736 downwards.
TCCAGCTTCTCAAGGTTAATCCCAGAAACATAAGAGAAAGTAGTAGCTATTCTCTGGGGATCCAGCTTGCCAGAGTGAGTAGTGATTGGGAAAGTAGCCCTGGAGTCAAGGATACAATAGCATCAACAAAAATAGGAAAGTCATTAGAAGAATGTTTGTGTTGTTGTTTTGGGGCAGGTGATGAGTTGAAAATGCAAATCTGAAACTGCATAAAAGAGATTAAAAACTGTATAAAAGAGATTAAAAATAGCCATAAGTGATTAAAAAAAATATTGATGGCAGACAAGGTTTTCAGAGAAAAGACTGTGGAGAAAAGAATATAGGATTGAAGACCAGATATTAGAAAGTATTCTGTTTTCTGAGCATGGGAGGGTGAAAAGGGACCAGTGAAGAAGAAGTTAGAAACTGTCAGAAATGTAAGAAAAAAAATCTCTATTAATATAATACATGTACTATATTATATTGTAATATAATATATACGAACTACAATAACTGGCATTTCTAATAGTACTCTAAAGTTTATTAAGTAATTTACAAATATTTTATTCTCACAACAGTTGTGGGAGGTAACTGCTGTTATTATACTCATTTCGCAGTTGAGGAAACTACCATGGACAGAGGTTAAGTGACTTTTCCAGAATCATAAAGTCATTCAATATCTGAGTCCACATTTAAACTCAGTGATCTTCCTGCCTTCAGGTTCAGCAAATTATTCACTGTTTCTTTTTCAATGAATCTTGCATGCTCTGAACATATGTATGAATAGCATACATTTTATGCTATTTTTTAATATTAATTTTATTTATTTTCAGTGTTCTACAATCACTATCATATAACTTAGATTTTTTTCCCTCCCTTCTTCCTCCTTCCCCACTCCCTCATTTCATGCCACTAAGCCAAATAAGCACAGTGGATCATGAATTCTCTTCTCCTTTCAGTCAATGATATGTGACTGTTAAGATATACTTTTAGAATATTGTTTGCAGAAACCTGCAAGCCCCTTTGTCACATTTTTTATCAAGGATTACAGGCATATATATGTGTATATGTATATGTATATATATATGTATATATCTAACCTGCACAGCTCTCCCTCATTCAAAACAAAGTCAAGTGCAAGTCACGTCATCATTTCTCTGATGGCATGGACTTCTTTGGCAATGAAGGACGAACACACACACCATCTGTATATACATAAATATAAACACACACATCATTCTCATTTGTAGAGATGAGAAATAAAGAATATTGTTTGGGAATAATGTATATTCTTTTGATTTTCTTTTCTATTATTAATATAAAATATAGGTCATATGAGATAATATTTGTAAGGTGTTTAGCACAGTACTTGGTACTTAAGAAATGCATATTCCCATCTCTTTTTGTATCCCTGCCACTTGGCACAGTGCCTGGCACTGTGCTTATTAAATGTTTATTGACTAGTGAATACATAATATTTTTCAAGAATTTTGTAACACCCACTAGAGCTGTAACTAAAGCAGGACAACTGGGACATTGACCCAGAAGGCTATAGTATAGGAATTGCTGATGGGACTTGCACCCCTTTAGCAGGCGTACTGTTGAAATAAGTCATGAACTGGATAGTAGCTTAGGATGAGGGGTGTACTTCCTCCTGTTCTCTCTGACCTCCCCCAATGGCCCACATCTCTGGTACAACCATTTTCCTTCCATTACACAGGGCCCAGGTCAGTGTCTCTTAATGCTTGCCATCACTAGCATACCATCTTCCAATGGCTTACTGGTTCACCTGCTGTTCTTGCCATGTCAAGGGAAACAACTACCATTGTACTTTCCATCACCATGGCACCCCTCTATTTGCTGCATTCCTCCATATCTCCCCTTAAGATAGGGGGCTCATGTGTTGATATTGGGGATATGGGTTGGATTGACTAACCCTCTCTAAGAATAACCACATTCAAATGGAATGAACTTCCCTCATCGTATCTCAATGGCATCACTCTATTAAAATGGGAATTATCCCGTGACTCCAAGGGAAGAGCTAGGGTCAGCAATAATGCTAGATTTCTATTCACACATATTTACAAAACATATGAAGAGCCAGCATGTGTTAATGGGTAAAGTACTGGAATTGTACTAAAAATATGTTCATGTACTTGATGTGAAATATCATGTGCCATGTACAACATCCAATTCACTAAGATAATGGAAAATGGAGTTTTAGAAACATCAACTAATATTAGCAAAACAATCATTTTTAAACATCATCAAAACAATTTTTAAGATATTAAGTAATTAATTAGCTATATGATTACTTCAGCCTGTAGGCATGTACATTTGTACACTAATTTTTAGCATCCTCTGGGGTATTCAGAAGCACAAGAGATTTTGTCTCAGTAGGAATGCTGTGGTAGATTACATTTGCTGTAAATAAGTTACATTTTTAGAAAGCAATGAGTTCCAGGGAATTTATCCTGGAAAATTTTTTTAAAAGTTTTGAAATGCTGAAACAAAAACTCACAACTATTGAAAAATTTCAATTCTGTAGCCTAAGCAAAACTTCTGTCAAGGGCAACAATAAAACATAAGCATGTAGCCAAGGAAAGTAAGTGAAAAGTGCATAGAAGTTATTCCAGGGTGTCACTTGGTCATGATTCTTTCACCATGAAATAGGATCCTTGGTTGAAATAGGAATAAAAATTAGCTGGCCCATTTAGGAGGTCTGCAGTGGTAAAAAACCATTAATGGATGCTGTCATCATAGGACCACAGATGGGGCAAAGGTTTGGGAGCAATCTTCTAGCACTAAATTAACCAGGTTATAGTGGTCCAGGAATCCTAAGGTCTTTCCTTCTGAAGCAATTCTCTGCTGCTCATTTGGGTGATCTTGACTAGCAGAGAAACTTGTGGGTTGTATTGCACATCTGCTAACTTGTAGAATGCCAATATGAGGACACTCAGGCAAACAAGCTGGGAATAAAGGTGTCTCAAAAATCTGGGTGTGATTTTAAGCATTAGTGACTTACTGAAGGAACTGACCATAGCATCATCAAGTTACATCTCATCCAGCCCCCTTGGTTTAAGGAAACTGAGGTCTAATGAGATTAAGTGGCATGCTCAAAGCCACTCATGTTGCAAGTAACAAAGCCAGCACTGGAATTTTCTAATTTCAAATCCAGTGGTCTCTCCACTATACCAAGGCACATATTCAGAATACATAGTCTCTGAAACCCACTCAATAACATTCTTATCACCTTTGGGGAAGAAAGGTAGAAACCAAGTACTTGTGGAATCAATAGCAGAGAGAACAAAAATAAGAGACGTAAAAGAGGGAATGCTATTTTCTCTTCCTTCTTTTCCCCCCTAAATTCATCAATATTTGAGGAATATAAAACCCCCTCTACTCCTAATAAGGGGAGAAGCAATCCCAAATAATGTAATTATCTCTTCTTGTTGTGCCAAGAAGGACTTGGAAGAACTTGAGAGAATTTGGGGGGCAGGGAAGAGAGAGAGATATGGTTACTCAAACAGGAGATACACCTGCCAGACAATAGACCAGTCAATGGATGGCAAAGCATTTCAGTTCCTACTTTATTCCAGGGACTGTTCTAGGCACTGGAGATAAAATATGTATGCCCTCAAGAAGCAAATAGGAGAACACTAATATTAGCATTTATTTAGCAAAATGCTTTCCATATGCTATCGCATTTGACCTTCACAACAACCCTGTGAGGGACATTTTATTATTTCATCCATTTCACAAACAAGGAAAATGAAGCTAATAAATGTTTAAGTGACTTGCCCAGGGTCTTAATGGTGCTTGAACTCAGGTCCTGTGCTACTTAGTAACCATATAAGTGAATGATGCCCTAAGGAGGAGGTTTGGTCCATGAAATTAGTGATTGTGAGTGGTGCCAGAAGGCAACTGAATGTCATGCCCTTTCTAAGCAATTGTAGTATTGATTTAATTACTGTTCCCAGAGCAAAAATTAGAGGTATAAAGGAGACAGGGGTCGGGAAGAAAAGTTATATAGGATAGATGGTAAAATGCCTTCACTGGGTATATCTTGGTTTTCTGGTGGAACACTAGATGAAAATATGGTGGTCTGGAGTCACCTACCAATAGCTCAGCCCCAGGACTAAGTCCCAAAGTTTAGCAGAGTAATCATGCCCCCATCCTATGGGGGATGGGGGGTGCAGATGGTCTCTGGAATACTAATAAGGAGTATCATTATTCCATGTGAGAAGAACACATACAGCTATGGGACAAAGATGCCCTCACTGGGCATTCCCTGATTTCCTGATGAGTGGTTAGATGGAATGTCAACCATGTCTTGAGATAAATGCATCAGTCTTTGGATTCACCATGTCTCAATCTTTTTACTAGTGATGAAGACCAGCTCAAGAAGGAGAGGGTTGGATTGTATTCATGACTCCTGGGAAAGTTCTTAAGAGTCTAGCAGTCAGTGAAAACCACAGCAGAAAAAACCCCATGAAAACGTCTGTTCCAGTCCTGCATTTATAGAAATAACTATAACTCCTACTGAAACAAGGAAACTTTGCAGGGATCCTTCTACTGTATTGGGACATCAGAGTATTTACTCTGGCAAAAGGCTAGTGATAACAGGGAACAGTGCCAATGTTCCATGCTGGGACCTGTGGAGAGCTACAGAAAAAGCAATGACAATGCCAATACCACACTCGAAAAGCTGTGTACATCTACAGGAGAGACATACTAAATAACTATAAGAGATGATGCCACTGGAAACTCTATTTAGTGACTGAGTCTATTGAGGCCTTTGAGGAAAGGTTGCTCATTCATAGGTGTCATCATTTGCCACGAGCTCTATAATGAGTTTGATCAATCAAAAAACACTATATATGCCAAGTTCTGTGCTAAGCATTGGAGAGATAGGGGGGAAAGGTGTTCTCAAGGAGTTCACATCAACAACCTCACCTTCTACAGAAGCTTTTCCCCATACCTTCCTTCTGTTGATTATTTCCAATTTGTCTCATATAGAATGTGTCTGTACAAAGTTTTTTGCATTGTTATCTATCATGTAAGACTGTGAAGTCTCTGAGGGCAAGGATTGTCTTATCTTTCTTCATGGCCCCAGCACTTAGCAAAGTATCAGGGAAATTTGTTGTTATAGTTTGGTCTCTTTTCTATCATGTTCAGTTCTTTATGATCCCATCTGGAGTTTTCTTGGCAAAGATACTGAAGTATTTGCCATTTCCCTCTCTAGTTCATTTTAGAGATAAGGAAACTGAGGCAAACCGGGTTAGGTAGCTTTCCCCGGGGTCACACAGCTAGTAAGTGTCTGAGGTCAGATTTGAATGTTCTTCCTGATTCCACGTTCAGTGTCCTATTCACTGCATAACCTACCTGTCCATAGGCATATCGTAGCTGCTTAATAAATGTTCATGGGCATCTAGGTGGCATAGTAGATACAGTGCTGGGCCTGGGATCGGGAAGACTCATCTTCTTGAGTTCAAATCTGGCTTCAGACACTTACTGACTGTGTAACCTTGGGCAAATCATTTAACTTCTCTTTGCCTCAGTTTCCTCATCAGTAAAATGAGCTGGAGAAGAAAATGGCAAATCACTCCAGTATCTCTGACAGGAAAACACCAAATGGGGTCACAATGAGTCGGACACAACTGAACTGACTCAACACACAACAAATCCATTGCCTGATTGAGAGGAGATAACATGCAAATAACTAAGTACATACAACATACATACAAAGTGAAGGGGAACTCTGTTTTTTTCTTGTAAACGAAACTTTCCTTTTTTAATTTTATAAATTTTGTGCTTGCAATGGGAGTAAAGGGGTGTAATAGTGAGACCTCCAGATTTTCTGGGTGGGAGCAAGAAATCAGACAGGTAAGGAATTCCCTAGAGTATACCCCTGCCCTTTATGATGGGAAGACTTGTAACCCAAAGATTACACACTGTAAATGAGAAAGTGAAAGACAGGCACAGAGAGCAAAAGAGAAACACAGGGAGAACAAGGGAGAAAGCAGCAAAAAGAGAGAAAGATGAAGTAAAAGGAGGGTATATAAAAAACACATTATCCCAGAGCCCGCAGGTGCCAGCAATCTGAATAAATGTATAGCAATTAACAGAATTAACACAGCTTTAAATAGCTTGGCTCACCAGATGTGGACTCCTATCAGGGTTCTATAAAATGTAAAGTTATTACAGATTAAACCATTAATCATCTGTTCAGAGACTATCTCTGGATGCAAAATCCCATTCAGTTTTAAATGGCTATTAATCATGAAGGGATGTAAGGATTTAATGTGCACAATTATACAGGTCCCGATCTTTTGTTTTTTAAATATACATTCTCCCTCTCCTCCACTCCTGGTTTTTCTTTCTTTTTTTTAGTGATGTTACAAAAAAAGGGCAGATAATAGAAGATAAAAGATCTTGCTTGGATAGGGGCAACAACAGCAATCAGGTGTTTTGTTTTGTTTTTTTTTTTACCAGATACTGAAAGGACCTATCAAAAAAGAGTAGGGGAAGGGGAGGAGTAGAAGATTGGCAGGAGACAGATATAAGAAAATGGCAAACCTCTGCAGTATCTCTGCCAAGAAAACCTCAAACAAGATCAAAAGAGCCGGACATAACTAAAACAACTGAACAAAAGCAAATAAAAGATGAAAGAAAGAGCAAAAAATGGAGACTCCTAAACATTAACTTCTTGGAGTTGAGATGGCTGTTCTAAAATTCCATAGGCTTAATTAACATAGATACATCCTGATTCTTTACAGAATACCATGGTAGCTTGGTAGATAGAACACTAAAAGATATGAATTCAAATTCTGCTTCAGACATTACTAGGTGTGTAACCGTAGGCAAGTCATCAAATCTACTGCATAAGCCTCAGTTTCTACATGAAGGGGCTGTATTTGATGGCTTCTAAATCATTCCCAAAGGACAGCTAAGTGGTGAAATGGAGAGAGTGCCAGCCTGGATGAAGTCAGGAAGACCTGAGTTGAAATCAGACCTCAGACACTAGCTGTATGACCCTAGGCAACTCATTTAACAGGTCTTCATCTGTAAAATGAACTTGAAAAGGAAATGGCAAACCACTCCAATATCTTTGCCCAGAAAGCCCCAAAATGGGGTCCAATGTGACTGAAACATATAAAGAACAACCTTAAATCTATTTGTCTACTTTTACAAGCAGGGTACTATGGTAGGTGCTGCAGAGATAATTTTTTAAAAAATAAATCAGCACTTAGAAGAGTAGCTTATAGTCCACAAGGGTGGGTGTAGTCATGGAGGTGAGGAGGGGGTCACAAAACATAAACAGATAATAGAAAATATATACAAAGTACTTCAAGAGAGAGATTCTTTCCTCATTCCCCATTCCCCCTTTCCTTTGTGGATTATCTCCAGCTGATCTGAATATTATTGCCTCCATCAGTCTGTAAGCTTGAGTATAGGAACTGTTTTTGCCTCCATCCCTAGTGCATAGCACAGAGTAAGCTCACAAAAAGTAGGCTCTTAATAACTATTTGTTGACTATTGACTGACTATTACTACCTAAGGTACTCCAAAAAAGCTCATATACAATAGCAGGTAATAAGTTATGCTTTGAATGAAGCTTGAGATTCTATAAGAAGGAAACATATTCTAGACATGGAAGACCATCTGCACAAAGGCATGTAGCCAGGAGATAGAATGATATGTAAAAGAAATAGCTGTAGGCCAGTTTGGGGACAAATATCTTAGAGAATAAATATGGAATAAGACTGAAAAGGGGTAGCCATGTCATGGAGGACTAAGGATTTTTTTTATTTTATCCTAGAGGTAATAGGGAGCTAGTGAAGATTTCTGAGCAAGAGAGCAAAATAATTTTTTCTGAATGTGGGAGCCATTAGAAGCTGAAATAGGTTACCAAAGTTACATATTTTCTTTTCTTTTAAAGTTCTGGTACATATGTTTATTTGGGAATATTCATTTAATTTAATTTTTAAAAAATTATAGTCTGAACTTAAAACCAAATAAAAGGAACATTTCTATATACACCACAGAAAGGAGAAGATTGTCATGAAAATATGAATTACTTTTATGTAGCACTTGCTTTTTTTTATGTATATAATAAATTCTATGCGTAACTTTCAAAGCTGTCTTGTTTGTCTCTGACTCCTTCTGACTTTCTAAAGGCAAAACTTTCCCTAAAGTCTTTTTCAGAGCCGGGAAGATACCTATGTATCTCTTGGAGGAAGAGAAATGGTTGGGACAGGCTTGTGAAGGACCATCCAGTACAGTAACTCTAGGCCAAAAAATGAGAGAGCAAAGATGGCCACATCAATAGGAATTAGCCCAAGGCATCCGACACTATTTACCACCACTTATTTCTGGGTACTTACTCTTCTGTAGGTTTTTGCTACAATTACTCTTCTTTGGCTCTTTTTCCTGCTGATTCGAACCCTCTTTCTCAGTCTTTTACAGGCTCATTATCCTTTCCACACATTGGAATGTACTTCAGAGCTTTAGGCTCTTATAATTTTTGAGTGACTTCATCAGCTCTGAAAATTCAATTGTCATCTTCACAAGCATGACTCCCAAATCTGTGTATCCAGTCTTAATCTCTATGCTAAACTCCAATGCTCTTTCTCTAATTACCTACTAGAAATATGCCCTTGGATGTTCTCTAGGCATTTCAGGCTCAACAAGTCCCAAACTGAAGTCATTATCTTTTTCTCCTACTCCTATCTCTCCTCTAAAGCACCCTGTTTCTGTTGAGGGAACCATAAAGGTAGTCTCTCTCATTGCTCTCACTCAACCAACATATTCAATCAATTGTCATTTGGTTGACTCTGCCTCGTCAACATCTCTCTCACCCTGTTATATCTCCCTGATATCACTGGATGCTATTTGCAATACTTATCTGTATACAAACTGCACCTCCAAAAGAGACTGTCAATTACCTGAGTGCAGAGACTACTGCTTTTTTGCTTATGTATTTGTTTTTTACTCTCAGAATCAAACATAGTGTCTGGGACATAGAAGATACCTAATATTGACACCGAATGATTGATCAACAGATGTAGGTGAAAATCTTGTTTCATGGAAACTTTTGCCTAGATGACATCTGTGTTCCCTTCCAAATGAGTAGAGTTAATACACTCAGTTTGGGGACTTGACTAGAACGAAGTTGCCTGGAATGGAGGAGGAACAAGTCGATCTTCACCGCAGCCCTTTCATACTCTTGATAAAATGATAATAGTTAACAATATTCTTAATCCTATCCAGTCCTTGTTCTACCTGGAAACCATGGCCTCCCCCTTGAAAGCACAATATCATCTTCCCTTCTGCTCATCCTGACTTGTATGTCTTGCTTAAGGAAGAGAAATGAATCAATCGCTATCAGCAAAGGGATGTCAAAGGACTACTCTATAGTTCCAATCCCTGCAAGTCTCTAGGTTTGGAGACCAAAGCTGCCCTCCCTTATCATATTCCCCAGTTTGTCCACCTGGAAGAATTCTTAAGGACAGATACTGTTTGTCTTTCATATTTTTATAAGTGCCTACCTAACCCAGCATACCTGGCACAGAGTAGTGGTTGTTGCCCTTCATGCTCAAAGAGGACCAAAATGGCATCACTATGTTGGGGTCAAGGTACAGTGTGTTCAGCTGTGGCTGATCAGACCAATATGAGCTCAGAAGGCTCTACCCCAGGAAGGTGGTCCAGTTAGAGTGGAGATGTCTCTGAATGAGTGCATCTCATGTTTCTTTTAAATTCGGCTGCAATTTAGCTTTGCTCATAGAGTACAGTGCCTTCCTTGATGTGGGCACACCTGTGTCAGTGTCTTCCATGTTTCTCAATCAATTTCATAGTTCTTCAGACAAATCTTGAGATTTGTCTGATCTCCTCTGTGAGTACTTGCCTCGTGTGAGTTCTCCATAAAAGTCTTTTAGACAAAGGTACGAGCCTAGCACAGAACACATAGTACACAGTACATACTTATTAATGGATTGAGTACCTAAACTCTGACATTCAATAAGATCCCTTTTTCTGTTCTTAGATACTGCCAAGTTGACATTATATACAAACCACTTCTTCCCTTCCTCCTATTCCAGACACTTTGCCACCACATCAGCATCAGCATTCTAAATCCATTAGTTTCAAGCAGTTCACACAGTAGGATGTGGAATAGGTTAGACTAATAAGATGACCCATGAGTTTAGCGTGACTATAGCCAAAAGAATCATTGCCCATCCACACAGCTTGTATATGAGAGAATATCCCAGTATCATATGGCTGACAAAAGCACAGTTTTCCTTGATGCTCATGGGAAATATGGTATTTGCGCTTTCTTCATTACTCCCTAGGGAAAAATTTACCCACGTTTTGAAGTCAGATCAATATCATGAATAACATAAACACATCCAAACTTAAACTGAAAGATCCGATTAGTTTATAAGCTCTTAGACAGAAGGAACTGATTAGTTCCTTAGTGATTTTTCACCTTGTATTCCCAAACACATTCTCCATCATGACAAATGTTTGCTGAATTGAAAGACTTTCATATCACTAGGATGTAAGCAAAACAAGAGTCTGCTTCCATAGCCTTTTTTTCTTCTTAAAAGGTTCAGCGTGCTTCCTTATGATAATAGCTGTCCTTAAGCCTTGCAAATCACTTTATATATTACCTCCTTTATTCTTCATACCAATCCTGTGAAGTTGGCATTTTCAGTATTAACAGTCCCATATTACAGACAAGGACATTGTCTGTGCTCCCCCAGCCCCTTAGTCTGTGAGCCTTTGGAAAGCAGGGATAGGGTTTTTTGTTTGTTTGTGTGTGTGTGTGTTTTCATTGTTGTTTTGGTCTTGCATTTTTCTGTTTTTTTTCTTTTTTTTTTTAACTTCTTTCCAGTGTTTTCAGTGGCTAGCAGTCACTGACACGTTAGGTACTTAACAAATGCTAGTTGATTGGCTGACTGAAGCTGACACAGTTTAAATAATTTGCACAAAGTCACAGAGTTAGTAAGTTTCAGAGGCAAGATCTGAACACAGGGTTTCTGATTTTAAGTTCAAAATGCTTTTTACTCTATCATGCTAGGGCAGCTAGGTGGATAGAGCACTAGGCCTGGAGTCAGAAAGATGACTTCAAATACAGTCTCAGCCACTTCCTAGCTGTGTGACCCTGGGCAAGTCACTTGACCCCCTGAGCTGGACAAGGAAATGGGAAACCACTTCAGTATCTTTGCTAAGAAAACCACAAATGGGTTCACAAAGAGACACAACTGAAATGATGGAACAATAAATACCAAGCTAATATTCTTTGTTTTAATTGGCCTTTAAATAGTTAATAGAAAGTATTGGTATCCCTATGTTATAAATGCTCAAACTGAGCATGTAAAAAGTAAGTAACATATTGAAAAAGCACATAGCTAATCAGAAATGGTTCAGTGCTTGATCCTCATTGGGGCAGGGCAGACCAGTGGTATCAAACTCAAGTAGAAACAGAAGTCGCTAAATAGTACGTAAGGTCACTGCAGGCTACATTTTGATTTAGAAAACCATATATTAACATTATCTATGTTTTATTGTATGTTTATTTATTCTTTAATTAATTAATTAATTTTATTAATATTCCCATAAAATTCACATAAAATTTATTTTATTAATATTTTAATCTGTTTCTGGCCATATTGGGAATATTGTAAGCTGCAAACAATCCCCGGTCTGGGTATCTGGCACCTCTAGAATACAGGTTCTCAAAGGCTATGATAGTAGGAGGCAATTCTACCATCTCCTATGCCATATTGAAAAGACTTCCAGGTACGAGCTGAGCAAAAGACTATTTTCTTTAAAATGAAAAGCTCAGAGAAGTTTATTACTAGAAGGCTGGCTATAGGGGGACAAATTTTTCTGACCCAGAAACTCCCAAAAACTATCAGCAAAGGACTGGTTTCACTATCTATGTTGGTAGAGAGAATATCCACACCTACTTTGAAGAAATGAGGTTAGAGCATAGAATCTAAAACTGGAAAAGACTTCAAAAACCATCTAGGCCAAACTTACCATTTTTCAGATGAGAAATCTGAGGCCAAGGCAGGGTAAGTGAATTGCCTGAGGTTACACTAATAATAAGCATCACTCCTGGGATTTGAATTCAGATCTTCTGACTAGGGGCAATGCTTTTTCTACTGTACCAATATCATCTTAAGTAGTAATAGTAATCCTCTGACTCCTCATCCTAATTCAGCTTCAAATATCCATCTATTGTCAAATCTTGTCATTTTTACTGTCAGTATCTCTCATATATGTCCTCTTCTCTCGACTCACACAGTCACCAGTCTAGTAACAAGTCCTCATCATGTCTGCTGTTTCAATAGCCTCGCCACTCCAATCCATCCTCCACTCAGCTGTCAAAATGATTTTCCTGAAGCACAATTCGACCATGTCTCCCCAACTCCAACTCAGTGAACTCCAATGTTTCCTTATTATCTCCATAATCAAATATAAAATTCCATATTTTGTATTTTAAACCCTTGATGACCTGGTCTCTTCTTACTTTTCCAGTTCTTCCGCCCTTGACTAGATTCCACATTATTCCATGATCCATTTACATGGGCCTCCTTGCCATTCCTTACACATGATACCCCATTCCCCAATCTCAGTGTATTGGTACCAACTGTCTGCCATGTCTGTGATGCCCTGACTCCTCACCTCAGTTTCCCAGGCTTCCTTTAAGAGTCAACTTACATTTCACATTCTGTTGGAAGCCTTTCCCCCTTATAGCTAGGCTTTTCCCTATGGGACTATCTTCTATTTATACCAAATTTATCTTATATAGTTATCCCTTCCACATCATAACTTGCCTCATCGTAGTTTTGACATATGATAGGTCAGCATAAGAAATTAAATGGGAATTTGGGTGAATTTTGTGGAAGCTGCAGATGATATGCAATGGCCAGAAGATGATAGAGAAAGTTTAGGAACTCAAATATATATACATATATATATATATATATATATATATATCATTATATAACGTTTTTTAATACCATGATAATTCAGAGTTCTTCTCTGGTACAAAGGGAAGGTCAAAAATTTCATGCATAACTTCCAGATCACAGGGACACTGTGCTCCTAGCCCCCATGATGTGGAATATGAGCCCCTTATGGGAAGTGACCTACCTTTCTTTGTATTCTTAATGCTAACTGATCGTACGTGCTAGATAGATAGATAGACAGATAGAGAGAGACAGACAGATTAGATAGACAGAGAGATAGATAGGTAGGGGGAGAGAGAGAGAGAGAGAGAGAGAGAGAGAGAGATGTGAATGAATAAATATATAAATGGATGGCTAGATAGATAAATAAATGAATGAAGAAACAAATGGATGCACTGATTAAGTGGGATCTGGGTTCAAATTTTGCCTCAGGCATTTACAAGCTGTATCACCTTGGAAGAGTTACTTCATCTGTCTCAGCCTTGGTTTCTTCTTTTGTAAAATATGAATAATGATAGCATCTACATCATAGGGTTGTTGTGAGGATCACATGACATAATATAGATGAAGTGCTATATATATGTAATATATAATATATATAAAGTGCCATATAAATGTAAGCTATTTGTGGGCTCCAAGGCAGTATTCTCATTGGATTCACAGGTTGAGCATGAAAGCAATAGGTAACTGGGCAGAGGCAGAAAGGGGAAGAGTCTGAAATGAGAGATAAGGTGGAGATAATGACCTTTCCCTCATTTCACATTCTGACAAGGAACAGTCCTGTTTCTAAGAGGAAAATAAACTGAGGACAACTCAAAGAGCAGCTGCCATAAACTGGTCCAGTTTCTCAATCAGGCTGGAGGTTCATCCCATACCCCCAGGAGTCATTTTCTTCTTGGTCATGCCTGTCGAGACTTCATGTTCTACATCTCTCTTACCATATGGGTAGGGAATTGGTGGCAGATCTGACTACTGACAGAACAAGATGGAATGGTGCAGGTTACAAGAAAGCCATGTAGCTTGAGGCTTCGCAATTATCATGCTCGCCTAGGAATATTTGTCTCAAAATGCCATGTGAAACAACTTTATCTGCTGCAAGATGAGGGGATGAGAAAGAAGAGGTTGTGAAACCTCACAAGTGAACTCAATCCTCTGATTGAGTCAGTCATCATTTGGGGAACAAGAGAGAGGATGCTACAATATCTGTGTACTGTAGACTGATGACACATCTAGGAGAATATTTGCAGGTGAAAAACACTGGTTAATTTGTAGTGATATTGAATTATAGATGTGAACTTAGCAGTTACAAGAAGGAAGGAAGGATGCAAGGAAAGAAGGGAAGAAGGAGGGAGGGAAGGAAGGAATGGGAGGAGGGAAGGAAGGAAGGAAGGAAGGAAAGAAGGAAGGAAGGAAAGAGGAAAGGAGGGAAGGAAGGAATGGGAGGAGGGAAGGAAAGGGAGGAAAGGACAGGTTCACTGAATAAACGCAATAATGTTCACTTAATGCTCAGCAGTAGAGTTTTTAACCATGGCAGATAACTGAGGTGTTAATGTTTATTTCCAATGACATACTGAAGTATAAGATCCCATTCAGAAACCAGAGAATCTATCAGGAGCTGGAATTATGAGGAGTCCTTTCCAGATTTCCTTCCAATACTCCCTCCATCTTTCCATCTTCTGGATAAATGACCTGTTCCTACCCCAAAGAATCTAGCCACCCCACTCCACTGTTACTCTCGGACCCACTCTCATTTTTCCAATAGTGCTGAGGTGGGCTCTCCAGTGCCACCCTTCCAGCACTGCTATATGGACAGGACTGTCCACATTTCAATCCTTCAGATACAATAGGGACCTTACAATTTGCACTATATTTAAGCCCTCCAGATCTCCAGGCAATGTCATCTAATCTATGAGCCCTAAGCACACACCTCCTACCAGACATTGGCTTTCTCCCTACAGTTAAACTCCCTATACTGTCTCCTACAAATAGAATATGAGTTTTCTGTCTCTCTTTTCTATTTGTGTCACCAGTACTTGTGACACAACCATAAAATTTTAATAAACATGTTTTCATTAATTCACTCATATAGGGTCCTTTATGATATTTATTAGAGCTAATGTTTCCTTTGTTGATTAAAAACTAAATTAAAACATCATGAGATGATGGTATTATTTTATAAGCCAAGATAAGTGATACATAAATGAGGACACCTGTTTTTACGGTACCATCCACTAGCTATATAGGATATCCCATTATATACATTGTATAATATATACACACACATACATATATGTATATACACACATTATATATATATATATGTAGATTATAGATATTATCTATGTATACACACACACACACATATATATATATTATATAATCTATTAGCTATTTTCATTAGAGGACAATTTGCTATTGTGGACCACAGGAAGACCTGGTTCAAATGTCATCTTAGACACTTACTAGCTATGTGACCCTGGACAAAGCACTTAACTTATTCTTTGTCCCTCCCTCCCATTTGCAAAAATGAAGTCAATCCTTCCAGATGTCAATCTTGGATCCCATCATTCTATGCGTAATACTCCAATGAATCTCTGATCTCATACATGTCCATATGCCTTCCAGTAATGCAGACTGCAAATGCTCCACAACTCTGCCATTCTTGTATATCCTCTTAATTACCTTGCCCTAAGGGGTCCACCCAGCATTTTAGGAGTCTTTCTGAAGTCTTCTGCAAATTTCAGGACATCACATTTATATTGATGGACTGTGCAAACTGTCCTTTGGCTATCCTTCACTTTCTCCATTTGACTAGCCCTTTTTTTTTAACCAGGCTTACATTTTCTGATGACATCCTTTGTACTACTTATCCTAAATAATTCGTTGTTAAAATGTGTTCATTCCTGCCTGTTCATGTCCATCATCCACCTCTCCACTGTCCTTTGGGTGATATTTTAGTGGTTCAGAGCCAATACTGTTACCTGATTCATAGCCATATAGCATCACCAGAAGATACTGGTTTCAAAAATGTGGGTCTTTGCTTCAGCGAGAAGCTTGAGGCCATAAAAAGAATATTGTTAACACCCAAAGGCAATGCACAGTTAGCATTTCTCTTCCTGTTCAGTTCTGAACCCAGCTAACCAACCATTTGCAAACCAGATTATACGCTTGTTGTTTTGTGTGTATATATGTATGTGTAGTCATCATTTACATACATACACCTACATGTATACACTCATGCACATACATATATACATACACACTGATGAATGAACTCTACAGTATGTTGCCAAGTCAGCTGCAGATCATAGATATTGTTTAATATTCACTTGGTTTTCCTCCATGGTTACTTAGAAATTTTGGATTTTTTATCGGTAATTATGGATTAATCTAAAGGGTTCTTCAGTGTTCCATGTCTGATGTAGTCTTTATAATGTCATTTAAAAGCATAGGGAAGGAACATAGGGAGGACATTATCTATAACAAGGACTCAATCTTTTTTGTGCGATGGATACCTTTGGCAGGCTGGTGAAGCCAAGGGACCCCTTCTCAGAATGTTTGTTGGGTTTTTTCTTTAAAAAACATAACATAAAACACATAGGATTGAAAAGGAAACCAATGATACCAACATAAATTACCAAACTATTTTAAAAGTAAGTTAAAACTGTGTCTATGTTAGCCATGACAGTGGCTAACATCTTTGGGAAACATACAATACCTTTTTTTATATCTTGCTGATACTTGCTGATAGGGTCATCAAATTAAGTTATAACTGTTATTATGTCTTTTAATTCATCTTATATAATTTTGAAATATTCATGGGAAATACTTTGGTGTACTACAGCCTGTAAGGGAATGTTTTGGTCTACAAGATTAAGTTACTTTTTTTATAGTCATTAAGTAATTAGTTCAGTGGGATCTGGAGTACACACAAAACAAAATCACCAAAAGTAGCCAATGCCAATTCAAATCAAATATACATAAAAGTTGATTATCAGAGTCATTTTCATGGGATAAGAAGGGTATTTTAAGGTATTAACGGTTTCTCTAGGGAAACTGACATGGTTCTTCAATGTAATGGGGCTTAGTTCAGAATAGATTAAATGTAGGATGTGTCTCTCACCAACGCTGTGCTGATGCTTCTATCTATGTTAAGTACTTTGTATCTCAAGTTAATAAAAATGAACCATAGAGATTTTGTTCACACTTAACAAAGATGCATTACTCCTCTGAATGTAAACCCAACACCTGGACTCTAAATTTCAGATTAGTATGCCCATTGCCTTTCTTTGCTTGTTGCTTTGCAGGAGAAAGTCTTCAATTCTTAATCTTGAAATACAGTGATTCTCTCTCAACTCCAAACATAACAGGAAGCTTACTTTGCAAAAAGCAAGCTTAGGAAAGAATCCTCTTATAGGAAAGAATCCTTGATAGGATATGTGTGTACTTTGGCCAAGAATCTTAGCTGTCTATATGCCTAAGGACATATCTATAATATATAAACATATATTATATAAATATATATATGTGTGATTACAGTTATCAATAGTCACCTGTTGCTAAAGAGAGAACAGTAATATTTAATGCTTGTTTACCAGATATCACCAACAGTATACATATACATTACTACTTTTAATTTTAATATCAATCTTCTGCGGACAACAAACAAGTGTCATTAATTCCCTTTTACAGATGGAAAAAGAAATGAGGCACAAAGAAATTAAGTGACTTGTCCTGGGTCGCAGAGTTAGATAAAATGGAATTTTATAAAAAGTCATCCTCTTTTTCTTCTTACTCTTTCCATTACAATCAGAAGTTCCCCAAAGAAGATCAAAAACTAAACCCACAGAAATAGTCTTTAATGATTATATATTTTTCTTCTTAAATGGTCATACAACAAGACAATAAAACCCAGATTTTTTTTTAAATTACCTCTTTGAGACAGCCCATGAAGTTGTTGCTGACCGGCGAGCCTGGTAGGTCGGCAGTACTAGGGCTACCTCCCACATAAAAGAAGTCATCTGAGCCCAGCATCGTGTAGTCCTCTTGTGTGTAGCCTGTTGTGGTGAGGATTCCATCCACTGAAATTGTTACCTATTTGAGGGATAAAAGGGGGAAAAAAAAGAAAATCCCAGCAATGACCTTACAGTCTAGTGAAGGACGTAGTGCTGTCCCTACATTTCTTGACACTTCTGTTAAAGTTTTGGTGAGGAGTCTGGTTTTGGTATGTTCAGCCAAATTCCATTTTCTGGTCTGCCTTCCTTCCCAGGATTAAATCTCTAATTTTCCTTTCCTTAACCTTTGGGTGGTTCATTGTTACTCCCAGGTGGAGGACTTGTTCAGCTTTTGTTAGGTACTCTTTCTTCAGGCAGGCTAGAAAATGGAACGTCCTCAAAGGTATCCCTTGTCTCAGGTCATTGTTAAAATGATTATCCATTTTTTTGTTATTTATGGTGGTTAGTGGAAAAAACAGCAAAGGAAACATTTCAACAATGGGGTTTGGGTTTTGGTTAGTTTGGGTTTTCTGTTTGTGTGTTTTTTTGGTTTGGATTTTTGGCTCACAGCACGCTGACAAACATGCATTCAGGGAAAGGAAGGGAGAAAAGTCTCACTTTTGAAATATGTTATGGATGATGCATGCCATGGACTGCCCCAGGATGTCAACCCCTGCCCTCCATAGCTACTGCCATCTTCTCCACCACCACCACCACCACCACCACCACCACCAAAAGAAAAAGAACCCCAAACAAAAAGCTGAACTTGTAACAAAGAAAATAATGAGGGGGCAAATCACTAAAATAAAAAAGAAAGAAGTGATGCCTCCCAAAAGAATAGGGAGCGCCCTCACGCCCCAAATTCGTGAGAAGCAGCAGATAGAAAGAGAAAATGGAGATTGAAAAGCGTGCACACACCATACTCTGACACGCCCATGCTGAAATTATCTGGAGCCAAAAGAGGAAGAAGAGAGATGAGGAGAGGGAGGCAGAGGAGAAAGTTAAATGAAAGAAAGATTCATTTCACACTTGCATGCACGAAGCAAAATAAAGAGCAAAATGGGAACAAAAACTCAAAAAATAAAAGATACCCTTCCCTCTTTCTGCCCTCTTGCCAAAAAAAGAAAAAAGAAAGTTCAATCCCAACCCCAAAATATATGAAGAATGTGAGGAAAATGAAGGAAGATTAGGAGAAAGACAGAACAAGAAAGTGAAATGAAGTTTACTGTTAAGTTGTTAGTGACTCGGAAGAAGACGAAGGAAACAAATGATGATGCTGGTGGTGAAATCACGAGACAGGAACATGCCATGCAGACTGAATGGGGGGCACTGGGAGGGGAGGCACCATTGCAGAGATCCTTTTGGTCACCGTAGGGGAGAAAGGTGAAAGAAGGGAATGGGATCTGGGGAGGAACAGGAAGGAAAGAGACAACTCCCCTAACCAGTTCAACTACGGCAGCCATTGCCACAACAAATGGGAAAGAGTAAAGGGGGGGGGGGGTGGAGGTAGGGTTGGGGGATAAAGAGTAGGGAAGAGGAGAAAAAGAAGATAGATAGAGATAAAGAAAGAAAAGAGGCATCAACCATAATAAATTTTAGGCTTTAGTGCACTTCTGAACTAATTCTTTAAGGATGAAAAGAAAAGAAAGAAGAAAAAAGGAAAGGAAAGGAGAGGAGAGGAGAGGAGAGGAGAAGAGGGTAGGGGAGGAAAGAGGAGGAAAGAGTAGGGGAGGGAAGGGAAGGGGAGGGGGAGGGGAGGGAAGAGGAAGAGAGGGGAGGGGGAAAGGGAGGGGAGAGGAGGAGAGGAAAGGAAGCTAAAATGAAAACACTCATTTTTTTAATCTCTTATGAAAAATAAAGAGAAAAAAAGTTGGAAAAATGGATTCTCCATTCCACCCCCAAATAAACTAAGTCCCATTTCCAGAACAGTGATGTTCTTCTTCAGTTTGTTTTTGTAAAGAAAAGGTAAAATATTTGTAAAAGGTGTCTTTATTTAACTTAACAGAAATAAAAGAAGTATAAAGAGGACAAAAGGGGAGTTCAGGGAGGAAAAGGGGGGTAACACACGGCAAACCCAAAATAAGAGACAATAAGAATGATATCTACCAGACAATGTAGTTTGTTTACCATAGCGTGTCCAATGCCTGAGTGCTTTGCGGAAAAGGGGGAAGAAAGGAAATTAAAAAATTGTGAACAGAACGATTGTTAATTAAAAAAACTAAAAACAAAGATGAGTCGTTAGGGTGTTAGTACATTAGTCGGTTAGTAAAATGACACATTGCATGAATGATCTCGTGTTAGTCTTTCAAAAAAAGGCACCCAACACAGAAAGAGAGAGAGAGGGGAAGACAATGTGAGCAGGAGGACTCTGGGAAACTGTCACCTTGGGCACAGAAGGGAAAGAAGCTGCATTCCTCCCTGTGGCCTCCATTTCCCATTTTTTTCTGAATACCATTCCTTTGTCCCAATTTCATTCCAGTTAAAATTGGCATAATACTTACTTTCCAGGACTTCGTGAGAGCCAAAGCTGCCCCCTTTCCCCCTCCCACCCACTAACAACGTGCACTGTAAGAAAAGACTCCATTAAGTTACTGTGTAACACACTCAAATATTTGTATCTAGGTGGATGTTGCCAAGAAGTCAATGTTTGGGACATCCTTCTCCCCTTACCTAAGAATTTAGAAAGAACTGAATCTCACCTGTTTTGCCTACTTAGTTTTACCACCCTAAGTACTCTAGGATTGTATGTAGGTGTGAAGTCTGTTCCCTTGATTTTTGGGGATATTGAAACATTGGAGAAGTAAGTAAAACACAGCTCTCTTTATCATACCCTTGCATTCAGAACTCACCATGAAGCTTGTGATTTTCTTCACTGCCCAATACAGGGCAGAATCTGGTTTATCTGCCATTGGACCAAAATGACATCTGCTGGATTCCAACCCCTGCCCATCCTGGCCCAAAGTCCCTCTGTCTTTAACAGAACTTTCCAGTTGCTTTGATTTTTTAAAAGTGTCTTTTGAGATGTGCAGGGTGTGCATGCCAGAAAGGTTAAATATCACCCAAAGAGCTCTAAAATGCAATCTCTTAATGGATTGGATCAGGTCCATCTGCTGCTAATAAAATAAATGCTTGTTGGATTGGATTGGATTGCTAAACAGCCAACAGACCCTTGAGCTGAGAAGCTGGTATTACCACTTTGGCTTATATGGTTTGGGCAATTTAGGGACAGAGAGGTAAAGCAATCCCTATGGTCATGGGATCAAGTCCCATGGTCTCAACCACAACAGGACAGGGTCAGTGAAAGACAGCCAGTGTTTAAAGACCCAGCCCAGAGTTCTACACTGCTTCCTTGGATTGGAAACATAAGTAGTACCTGATCTTGACTCTGTCTTTACCTAAAGATAGAACTTATGAATCAGGGACTAACCCAAAGGCATCAAAAAACAAAAGAAAAATTTGAGACCACTATCATTAACAAGGAATGCCTTGGAGAAACTGAAAGTAATCTTTCAGCTCCCTCAAAGAGATTGTTTGCTGAGGAACTAATTTAATCTTCCTGATAAAAATCAGAAAGGTTTGCTGTTATCTAGTTATTAATATTTAAGAATGCACCCATCACCTGCTAGGAGAGCAAAATGGGGGACTCCCAAATCTCCAGACTAATCCTTGGAAAGACAATTTAAAAATATGATTTAAAAAAAATACGGTACAAATAGATTTGGATTATTTAGTGTTACATGATCACATTTTAAAAATCAACTCTTTGCATCCCCAATATCTCCATCTCTTCAGAAAAAAATGCTTTTGGCCACACAGATGTGGTCAGGAGTTCAAGGAAGCAGGACTGTTTTGGGTACACTTTCCCCAGGAGAGTTGAACATTCCTTCTGCCAAGAGATACACAAAATTCAAACAGCTCCTCCAAGAGATTTCGCTGGAGTGAGAGCAGTGAAAAGATGCTCATGCCATTTTTACTTAAATGAATTCCTGGCATTGGGCAGAGGCAAAGTCACCTTCAAGGCATAATGCACAGTCCTGTAAATTATATGAATGTCACAGCGAATGTAGCACCTAGACACAGATGAGATCATAATCCTTATGGAACATAAGGTGTTTTGCATATTTAGCCACACTATATGGCTGGAAAGTGTTGTAATCACCATTTCACAGATGGGAACCACGATACAAAAGGTTAAGTGACTTGCCCAAGGTCATACACAAGCCTCATCTTGTGTATGAGGCTAGTGACAGAACCCCAGGGGCCTGGCTTCATGTCCTAGGACAAGGCTGGGTCTAACTTAAATAGGTTCCAAGGCTGGCATCAATCAATTAAAATAACAGCCCAATTAGAGTTAGTTTTTCTCAACATTAGTTATTTCTGTGTCTGAAGGATGACTTTGTTTTAAGAGTGTTTATTTCTTAAATTTGGTTTTAGTACCAATGAAGCCAACTATATTTTGTCTCAATTAAAAATTTCCCAGCCAGCTGCTAGACTATACTAGGTGAAATATTAGACTATCTAGACTATACTAGGTGAAATATTAGACTATCTAGAAAAAAAATTGTTTGGTTAATGGGGATCATGAAATTGTTTCTGTTTCCTACAGAAAAGCACTAGCTCATCATCAGCCAAATTGCCTCAAGGGTGTTATTTTGTACCTGCCAGTCTGAGCTATCAGCCAAAGCAGGAGGAAAAAGTCATGTTTCCACTTTCCAGGCTGATCACTGAAGTCCACGGGTATCAGTCCCTAATATTTTAGCAAATGGGAATTTTATGAGTCCTCTTAACTGCTGAGGCCTCACCCAGAAAAAAAATAAAATTTAAGAAAGCATCAACGACCTCAGAGGAAAAATCAAAGAGTGGTGATTCCAAAATGGATTATCTGAGTACAAAAAGATGATTAAAGGCTGTTAGTTATGTTGTGCTTGGCCCCTCCACCACAAATGGAAAAAGAGTCCCAAAGGATGCTTACCTGGCATTCCTTGACCTGAGAAGGGACCTTAGAAGTACTGCATAAACTTTTGTCATTCATTCAGCTATACATATCACTTCTTTATCAGCCAGTAAACATATGCAAATTCCTGTCAGTGCCCTTGTCTACATATTAAATTAATGAGACACTAAATTGGCCAAGATAACTTGACAAATTCATTTTGTGGGCATTCACATAGTGTTTACTGATTAATAAGACATCAATGATGTGTCCCATCTGAGTTAAATGACAAATTCACAAACAGTTTAAAAAAAAAATCCTCCAGCATGTAACATGAGTATACAGATGTCAGGATATCCACTGACCTTGACTGGAGATAAATTTCATGGACATAGAGGGATGAGTTTTTATTAGAAATGAAAAGTTTCCCTCTGATAGGGCTCTCCAGCTAAGAGTGTTATCACCTGACGGAGTTGCCTGGCTTAGAATAGGCAAGCGATGGGAGTTCCCCAGCACGGGCAGAACCAGGAAAAGCTGCTCCAAAGTTGACTTTCTAAATTGGGTCCTTCCACTTTGCAGGCCTCTCAGACAACTGAAGAGTCTCGTAGCCAGAGACATGAGCAATAAAGTAGGACCACGGCACCAAAGAACAGAGAAACAGAGGAATTCAGAGAGATTCTGGCCAATAAATTCCAAGGCTAAAGGTCAAAAGGAAATAAATAAAAGAAAAAGGAAGAGGAAAGGAAGACTTTGGGGAGGTAAGTTAAAATCATGACATCATGGCAATGACTAACTTAATTGAAAAGGAAAACAGAAACAAAAAATGAAGAATTCCCAAGCAGCAACATAACACTCTGTTCCTAATTGAATTTAACAATAATATTACTGATAAGAATTCAATGTAATTAAGGAAATGATTTTTAAAGAAAAGAAAAGCATAGCAAAAGGAGATGAAATTATTTTTAAGTTTCATCATTTATTCAACTGAATTTCTTTTCTTAAATAATGAGTGAAAAAATGGGAATTGAACTATGGAAAGAAGTATACCTCGACCATTTTTCTTGTGTGATCTTGAAGAAGGGGAGATATTAGCATACTTCTATAAACTCGATTGGCATTGCTACACCCTCTCCACCTTCCCCATCATCTGACCCACAATCTTCTACCTCAACTGACCTAGGAAGAATGCCTTCCTGGCATTTTCTCCCTTTCACCATTACCTGCCGAAGGTTGCGGGTCACTTTGACATCGTGCCAGGCGTTGTCATTGAATTTGCCATTCACGGGTTCCACGATGGCCTCAAAGGCCCCTGACCCGAGGTTAATGACTAAGGAGACAGCCCCATCTTTCAGCGCCAGGTTGACGTAATCAGCCGATTTGCCGGTGTGCAGGATGAGCCCATTACGCTGCCATGTCTTAAAGGAAAGGGTGATCTCGTCGCTGCTGCTCTGAATTGGGTTCTGAGACAGGTCGTAGCACAGGTACTCGGAGCCCCGGAAGGTGGCCACATTCTCATCTCGTGCTGCAGGCAGAGAAGAGAGGGGAGGAAAAAAAGGAAATGGAGTTAGTACTTGGGTAGCTGAGTTCAAATCTGCTACAGGTGCCCTCCTCCCCCAAAAAAAGTGTACTCAGAAGACATCAATTGCGCAATAATAAGAATTGCCCTCTACCCTAATTGCTGCATGTAACACTTAACTGCAATATAAGAAAGTCAGAAACCAATTTTAGTATTCATTCATCTAAACAAAAGACACACTCAATGGGTCGTGAGGTAGGAAATTCTGAACATTTAAGTCCTGTAAGACAGATAAAGGTGAGGAGAGAGGGGAAATCCAACACATTAAAAAGCATGTTGATCTCCCCATCCATTTGATTTTTGTATTCCTTCATGGGAGAAGGTGTTTATATAGTTAAAAATTCAGGAGATGAACGTTACCACATTTGTATTGCCACTGACTTGTAATTACTATCCAATGTCTCAGCTTTCTTCATTTGTATAATGAGGTAAAATGGTGTATTTGAGCTTTTATCTCTCTCAATACATGGTAAATAAATGCATTGATCAATTAAATTACCTTGGGCTAAAACAAAACATTTTTCACTATTATAAAGTGCTTCCCATCATAAAGATCCTTTACAGATTTGAGGGCAAGATCTAGAACTCGTGATTCTGCTTATTTAACAGCTAGATTACTTTTTTTTCCCCATTCTATGCCCAAATTAGATTAGCAACAGGTCTACTTTCCATATGCCAATACAAGAAGGATCTATGATTGAAGCTTCTTTTCCCAAATCAATTCACAAAAAAACTTATCTATAACTTACTAGAATGTAGACTTCTTGAGAATAGTGATTATTTCATTCTTTGTATTCATAGACCTCATGTCCAGCACATAGTAACTGAGCACATTCCCTGGCACAGAGTACATGCATGATAAATACTCTATTTCTCCATTATAAATGTGTGTTGATTTATTAATAGTACTGAGTCCTATGATGTTTCTTGAGACACACAGAGATTGTGCCTTGTCTAGGATCAAACAGCTAGTAAGCACTAGAGACAAAATTTGAGCCTAACCCTAATTCCACCCCCAACATTCTATCCACAATGTCACACACTATTTGTTTTCCACAAAATAACTTTATATAAATAGCCAATTTTGTAGAGGGAATTTTTGTCTAGATATGGGTTTGCCTAGATGAGTACTGAGGTCCCCTTGGCTGTTTAAAGGCTACCTAAGCTCTACTTAGGGCAACTAGGTGGCTCAGTGTATAGAGCACTGGGCTTGGAGTCAAGAAGACCTGTGTTCAAATATGACCTCTGTGACTTTGTGCAAGTCACTTGACCCTGTTTGCCTCACTTTCAGCATCTGTAGGTACTGTTTATTGACCAATAACTGAAAATCTGTAAATGAACTGGAGAAGGAAATGGCAAACCACTCACGTATCTCTGCCAAGAAAACTGCAAATGAGGTTATGAAGATTTGGACACAACTGAATGAAAAAACAGTAAGCTACACCTAGGTGGGGGAAAAGTAAACATGACATCATTTTAAATTAATGTTCTAACACTCTCCATGATGAAAACTTTACACTGAACAGTGATACTTTGCAGAAATTGTATTGAGAAATGAAAATAAAGCATGTGGGGAGAGATAGGGAAGGAACTTGATGTCTTAACAATGAGAATTGAATGAATTTACATGTTACAATTTAAAGCTACAATGAATTTGTAACTTTCAAAAGTTACAAATATGTCTTTCTATGTTTGGTAATGAAATCTCCTCCATATGTTAACATTCAGTTGGAAACCTGCTCTACAGATTTAAAGGTAAGGATAATCCAGAATTGATGGTGATAAATCCAAAGAAATTATCATTATTAAGCTATTTTCCCAAGTCATAGATTTCAGAAGTACTAACACAGCCACTTATGTGTAAGATAGTTTGCTTGTGTGCCCATTGCTCTCTGTAGGGCTTGGCTTGCATCCTTGGCACGATGAAGAAGGTATTAGTCTTCCTCCTTAGGTGTATTTGGGGGACACGTACAAGGAAAATCACCGAATCATCTTCCTACCTCATTTTCTCATCATTCCCTGGCCATGGGAGCAACACAAAATCATGGAATCTCAGAGTCAGGAGAAAACTCAGTGTTCACCTAGGGTTCACAATCATATCTGAAAAAGCACTTGAAAAACGGTCTCCCAATTGCTTCCTAAAGACTTGCAAAGAAAGCAAACCAATTACTCCATTCACATCCAGAGAACTCATTGATAGTTCTAATCATTGGATGGTTTTTTGCAACTTCTCTTCGTTATTCCTAGTCTAATCTCTGGGGCCAAATAATTCACATGACAACCTCTCAAGTAATTGAAGACAACTATGATGAGCCCCCTCAAGAAAGAAAAATAGGAAAAATCTTTTTTCCTCCTCTAATTTAGTTGGACCTGTGATAAATGTATGACCAATGTTATTGATATGACTGATGGACAACTATGAATCCTTAAAGAGCTTGCTTTTTCAAAAACTTTCATCCTGTTTATCCTGATGTAAAAGGAAAGAAGAATGTGATACCCACTGTCCCCGCTGTACATACAGTATTCCATGTCACCAACCATGTATCTTTTTTGAATTATCTCAGAGGAAGCAGTGTTCTTCATCCATAGAAAGGGATAAGGTTACAGGTAAAAGAGTGGGAGGGATTATGTAGAAAAGAGGTTGGAAGAAAATTGACCCTGCTTTGGCATCAGTGACAGCCTGTAATAGGCTGAGAATGGACTTGGTGTGAGTTCGCTTGAGATGGATAATTAACTGGACTGACAAAAGATTCTTTAGCTGTAGGTACTGTTTATTGACCAATAACTAAAAATCAATTACCCTGAAAGATTTGGCTCTGATTTTCATTAGTCAATAATGCAACTACCGTAAGTTTGGGTTCCCCAGTGGAGTCTTGAACCCAATGGGATGTGACCAGGTTGTTAAATAAGAAATTGGGCCTGAGGTGGGAAAAGTATGGCAATCAAAAGTGTGAGGGATGGGAGCTCTGGTAGCATACTCCAACCAGAAATGTGCTCACAGAAGAATCCATTTCACATCATTGCTGCAAAGAAGTCATCAGAGGCGCCCCATTAACCAAAAGAAGTTGCCAGCAATGCAACTTCAGATGGGCCGTTTCCTCCCTAGCAACATGAGGTAAACAAGGGGGAGGGTTCTTTACTCTGTCCAAGTTACATTCATGCACCTATTCTCCCTGGCTTATTAACCATAGCCAAGAACTGTTAAGCTCAGCTCCTTATCAGTCATCACAACCCTCACTGAAGCACTTAAGGAAAATAAATTATATTATACTTCCTATCTTCGGGAAGTAGGACAAGTCCCTTCTCCTATTTTTTTCTCTTCATAATATTACCACTATTCTCCCGGTCATCCAGGCTCAAAATGCTCACAACATGATTCCTTCTCCCTTGCCTCCCACATCTATAAATTGTCAAGTCCTATTAAGCTTACCACAGCAATATTTCTCGCCGTCCCTTTCTATTTTCATAGCCATTACTATCCTAAATCATGTTCATCATGACCTCTGGCTTGGATTATTCAATCATCTTCTGACTTGTCTCCTTGCCTCCTAATTTCTCCCTCTTTCAATCCACCCTATCTACTGCTTCTAACTTAGTCTTTGGTTTACAGAGAAATTATTTGGAGGTCACAAAGTCACAGATTTAGAGTTGTAAGAGATCTCAAATACCATTTGGCTGAAGCACCTCATTTTATAGCTGAGGAAACTCAGGGAAGTTAAATGACTTATCCAAGGTCATATAAGTAATAAGCATCAGAGGCAGAATTTGAACCTTGGCCTTCTACATCTAAAATAAATGTACTTCCCACTATACCCCATTTCCTGGTTTTAGAGTTATAGGTGCTAGGTTGAGATCCTCACACAGGTATCCTAAAAATTGAAAAAAAAAGTCTGATCACTACCCCTCTTTGGTCAAAATATGTTAAGATCTCTCCTTGATCTAAAAAGTACAAATTTAATTCTCTTCACAAGTTGGTCTAGACCTGTTCCACTCATTCTATTTACCATTATTCCCCTTCATAATGAAGCATACTCTACAATTCTGCAGAGGATGTAATTTGGGTTGGGTCATGAAGGAAGCCTAGGAAACCGGGAGAGCATTCTGTCATGGGAGTCAGTCAGTGAAAAGAAAAGTCAAAAGATGGAGTATCATGTTCAAGGTCAAGCAAGTAGACCAGTGTAGATAAATCATAGAGTTTGTAAAATCTAGAAAAGTACAAATAGACTGGAAAGGTAGGAAGAGAATTAAAAAACAAATGGAACATCTAATATTTGATCCTGGAGATAAAAGAGAAATGTGGAATTTATTACATAAGGACAGGGGAGTGACATGGTCAGACCTGCGCTTTAGGAAAACTCTTTTAGCAGCTGAATGGAAGACAGATTGGAGTGGGAAGAGGCTTGAAGCAGGGCCATCAGTAAGCCAGTTGTAAGTGATAATTTAGGCACAAAGTGATTGAGGTCCACACCCAAGGGTGGCTGTGTGAGTAGAGAGAAGGGGGACGTAGACGAGAAATGGTGTGAAAGTAAGAACAAGACTTGACATCAGATTGGACATTCAGGATGAGTGCAAGTGAAGAGTCAGGGATGGCATCAAGATTGTAAGTCTGGGTAACAGGGAGAATGACAGTGCCCTGAACAGTAATAAAAAACTGGACAAGAGCCCTGTGTTTGTGAGGGGAAGTTAATCTGATTCTGAAACATTCTGTATTCTCATCATCCAGAAGTGATCCTTCTTTCCAGATTAACCATAGAACTTTGTACCTCTCATAGTATTTTTTATATCTTCCCTCATTTGTAGTTTATTTCTTTCAAGTCTTATTTCCTCCAACCAGACTGTCAACTTCTTGAGAGCAGAGACCATATCCTATATCTCTTTTTTCTATCCCACCCAGTGCTGAGCATGGTTCCTTGAACATAAAGTTTGCCAAATGGAGACTTGAAGGTGAGTAATCAAACTCAATCATCATTGCTAAGCATTTTCTCACAGCCTCAGATTTCCAAAGTGCTGCATACATGATCAGCAGCATCTCTGTGATTGTGTGTGTGGTCCTTGGCTCAACATATGGTACATTATTGGGCCTATTCTATAAACATGCAAATCAAACCTTATAGGCCCACTCAATTAAGATAACTGGGTAGGAAAAGAGCACTTTTAAAGATAAGTCTAAATTAATCACTGGGTACACTTCTAAAGGAGAAATGTTTGACACAGGGTAATAAGATAAGCAGCAGCTACTTAGCATGCTAAAGAGTGCTTAATGTTTTCTGCTTGAATATTAATTTACCTGGAGGCCATTGTGGTATGATGAGTGGGGTGTGAGGCTTGAAGTCAGGAAGGCCTGGGTTCAAATCCTGCTGTTGATACTTAGTCCCTGTGGCACCCTGGAGAAATCTCTTAACCACTATATTTCCCTAGGACTTATCTACTAAGTCAGAGCAGGATAGTAATCTACATTCGTGGAGGGATTTCTCACATGCAGAGTCCCCCATCCAGGTGAAATCACAGTTCTTTTACATAGTTCTGAGCATTCATTCACATCAAAGAATCCCACAGTTCATGTAAAAATAGGTATTAATCCCGTTTTACAGATTGTTCTGAGGTAACCTTCTGAATCTGAATTCAAGCTAGAAACAGAATCCTGGAGAGACAGATCCTAGTTCAACTTGATCTCATCTTTGCTCAGAGAGTTCATCATAATCATACAGTGTTAAAGACAGACGGAAACATTGGAGATTGTCTGACCCAATGCTTTCATTTTAGCAGTGAGTGAACACACAGGAAGGTTAAATCACTTGCCCAAGCTTGTTGGTGGCAGGAACTGAAGGAAGCTGAGCTGTTCTCAGATCATTTCCTCATTCACTTTGAGGAATAGCAATATACTTTCCCAGTTCCTCTCATTTCATGCACACCTTATACTGATGATGTAATTTTCCCTATTATACTATCCAAAAGTCCTGCAGAGCTCCGGAGAACTTTTGAGGTCAGTTACAGAACATTCAGATCTCAAAGGAACTGAACAGGTAATAAATACATTGTACTCATATGAATCCTATTTATTGATTCTGTCTCTTGACCTCACCGTTGGAAGATCTCTCTGCTCTGTCCTCCCCTCTCCTACTCAGAGAATATATAACTTGTTCCTTTTGAATGAAGAAATCACGATAATGACATTGGTATGAAGGAGAGAATACAGCAAAAAATAAAAAGGAAATGAGAAGATGCTTATGTAAATCATATGTATATTTATGCTAATGTTGATGCAATTAGACCAGGGAAGATTCTACATAGCCAAGTGTTACCCTCTGCAAATATCTACTGAAGACTGCTTCTCTAGTTCTGCCATTCCCAACCTCCCAAGCTCCTGGTTCAATAATGAATTTCAGAGTCACTTGACAAAAATACCACTTTTCCATCTGCTCTACCCTTCCCTTATGTCAAAGGCCAATAAATTGTTGAAAGCCTCAGTCTGAATCATGTATAAGATAATCAGAATCATCTCAAAGATGGCTTAGAGAACTTTTCAAGAGAAAAGAATTGTGACCTAGGCTAACGGGAAAATCTAGTGGGGAAAAATAAGTTCCATGAGACGTGTGCCTATACAGAGCATTGCGTTAGGTTGCCCAAATTCAGAAAAAAGAGAGCAGGCAGGACCCACTACTGTAGTGCTGTCCTTTGCTAGAGTGAACCTAAAATACATAATCTGTTTGTCAACCTCTGAGAACCTACTGAAGACAGTAAGGATGGGAGGCAGGGGAAGAGTGGAAATCTGAGGAACAACAGACTACAATCAGTTCCACATCAAGTTCTAGACTGAGAGGAGAGGAACCCAGAAGGTTGAGTCTTCATAAAAGATGCTGACATCTCAGAGCTGGGGAAAGGTGAGCTCATCCCCAAGGAGCTGCAAAGATCTCCATGGACATTGTGACCATCATTTCTGTGAGTTGTTAACAGGGAGATGGTTACTGTTATTTATTTCCTTAGTGTGGTACTTTGCTAGTTTGTCTTTTTTTTTTTTTTTTGTCCTACACTTGTGATTTGATTAGTATAAGGAACTCTCAGGGAGGAACCTCCCTCTACTGACAGAGTTCACCAACCATTCTGATGCCTGGGCGTGCCAAGAGATTAAGTGACTTGCTTAGAGTCACACAGATAGTGTGTGTCAGAGGCAGGACTTAAACCCAGGTCTTCTGGACTCTGAGGTCATCTGTCGATCCACCATGTCTCTCAAATTAAACAATTAATTCTGAATAAAAGAAGTGAAGCTTCATTCCATCCATGGAATTTGCATATTGGAAGTGCTTCTGTAACCTCTCCTTTTGATTGGATGGCTCCTCTTAAACCCTCCTCTTAAGGAGGAAGCCTAGACCAGCCACGATTCCTTCCTCTCCAGGCTGTGGTCTACACAGGTACCTTTGTCTCCCCAACCCCTCTTATGTGTAGTCTTCCTCCATTAAAATGTAAGCAACTTGAGTTTAGGGACTATTTTCTACTTCTTTTTCTACTTGTATTTGTACTTCCCCATGTTTAGCACGATGCCTGGCACATAGTAAAGACTTAATAAACTCTTGTTAACTGAAGAAAACAATAAGAGAAATTAAATTTAGAGATGGAACTTACTACACTGATCATCTTTTTCAGAACAGTCAATTTTACAGCCCATCAAAACTAATATCCAGGAGGTTATACTTTGTCCAAGGTTACACAGGTTAAAACTAGAGCTCAAATTAAATGATGAATGCCAGCTTCCAATTCATATCCTGTATAGTTGCTCTTGTAACCCACAACTAAAAGAGGTTGAACTAATTGATCTACCAGCCTATCACAATAACTGCCCTTCCTCTTTTTCTCTACTGAGGGCCCTCATGTGTTCTTGTCACCGTGGCGGTGACTTGGTCTATAGCTTGCTATCAATAGGCCTAACTAAATGTGACAGGCCAAATGGTTGCAATAATGCATTTTCAAGGCTAATGAAAATCTGAAGACTATTTAAAATCATGCAAACTCTGTTTCTGAGACTCTGGCTACGTCTAAGCCTCAAAAGGATAGAGAGACAATGAAGTCACCTTGTATGGTTACAAGCTAAATAAATGGAGAAAATGAATGCAGAAAATTATGTAACAGCATAAAGCAGCTTAGCATTCTGTTACCACTTGGCAACCCAGAAGCATTGACTTAGCTAATGGCCTGTTTAGATGCATATAAATTATATCACCCTGAAGTTTACAATCAATTCCATAAGTGTTAAAATAAAACATTATTCTCCTTGCATGAAAAACATAGCTAAACTATATGTACACCAGTCCTTTTCACATTATTTGTAAGTGTCTGATGGATTAAATAGTACATGTTATATGGACTTATAAAAAGTAGGATGTTAAATTCAGTTTGCATACATATGTAAAATAGTGGTCCTTCAAATGACTTGCTAATGTAAACACTGATGCATTCATAGTACTAAGGAGGATTTATTCAATTCAGTGTACAAAAAAAAAAAGCCTAGCCATTTATATAATAGGATACTATATTCTGAGTCAGTAAAACTGGATTCAAATTCTGACTTTATCAATCAATACCTGTGTGACCTTGGGCAAGTTAATTAATCTCTCTGGGCCTCAGGTCTCTGTTTTATAAAATGAGAGAATTGGACCTTTGAATTTGGAGCTTTCAACTCACTGACCTCTGTTTTTATGAAAAACTTCAAAACAGTTAAAAACATTTCCCCTAATTAATGCTTACCACACTCTTCCACCAAAGAAGGGTGAGAAAGAAGTCATGGAACAGCATCCTGGAGCTTTTAATGGCTATGAAGATGGTACAATATCCCATGGTGACCTGGGGAGTATCATTTTGTATGGATGCCAATTTGGTGTCACCCCTAAGTCACACTTTTCTGTCATTGTAGAAGCCATTGTCCATCCCATCCAATCAATCAGCACTTGCTCTGTACTAAAATACCTAATCTGTGTTTGAGAATACCAAGAATGAAACAATACCTACTTACAATGAGTATACATGCAGTATGTAGAGAGCACACATATAAAGTGAATAAATGAAATATATCAAAAGCAGTTGAATACAATGTAGTTTGAGGGAAAGGTCACTGGTAGTTAGGGGAGTCATGAAAAGCTCTACAAGGAGACGATGTAAGCACTCCAGAAAGAAAACTCTAGCCATACTGCACGGGCTCATTAATTAGCACACTGAGTGTCACACAAATACAAAATATAGTTTGTATTGTTATTCAGTTAAGTTGTGTCTAATTCTCTGTAACCCCATTTGGGGTTTTCTTCACAAAGATAATAGAGTTCTTTGCCATGTTCTTCTCCAACACATTTTACAGAGGAAATTAAGGCAAAAAGGGGTAAGTGATTTGTACAGGGTCACACAGCTAATAAGTATCAGAGGCTAGATTTGAACTCAAGTCCTCCTGACTCCCAACACACACACACACACACACACACACACACACACACACACACACACCACATGCATGCATGCACACTCCCTAAACCCATTCATAAAGTCCAGGGGAGTGCTTAGTACACATCTGTGACCTGCTAATCAAAGACTTTTGTGAGAGTAAAAAAACACAAAAAAAATTATTTACTTCTCCAAGTTCCTCCTTTAGTACAACCTTACTAGAGAGGATCCTGGGTTCTCAAATGCTTTGCTCACAGACCAAAACTTTTGCAACCTTTGCTCAGATAAAAAAGAAGCACTTGCACTTTATCCTAGTAGAAATAAGATGCCTCTGGAAATTATTAAGCTAGAGTGAAATATAGTAAGATATGTAGTTTTGGGATATTAATGGCTCAGTTAGGTAGAGGGCAGATGAGAGAGGGAAGAGACTGAAGGCAAGAAGGTCAATTAAAAGCTTAATACAGTAGTTCAGGAAAGAGGTTGTAGCCATGGGGGAGAAAAGGGGAAAGATGTGAGAGCTATCTCAAAGGTAGGACGAATAAGACTTGGCTGGATATGAGAGGGAGAGGGAGTGTTATGAGGCAAAGATTACTCCAAGATGGCAAACCTCGGTGATTGGAAGGATGGAGCTGTGCTCAATAGAAATAGGAAAGTTATAAATAGTAGGAGAGTTTGGGGGTAAGATAATGAGTTCTAATTTAGACAGGTTGAGTTTATGATGACTAAAGGATATCTAGTTGGAGATGTCCAATAGATAGTCAGTAATGAAGGGCAAGAGTTCATCAGTGAGGCTAAGGCTTGAGGCACAGGTTTTGAGTCATCAGCGTAAAGGTGTCTGTTAAACACATGGGAACTGATGATATTACCAACATGATAAAGACCAATGGATCTGACATTTTGCATCAATGAATCTCAATAGGATAATATTGGTGAAGCCACAAATTGGGGTTAAATGCCTAGGAGTAAGCATTCAGATCACTAATCATAGGTGGTAGGATATGGGTTTGACTGGGAGTAGGGGGTGGGGAATTAAGGCACAGAGAAGAAAACTCTTAGGGTAGCATCTGGGAAAAAGTCAAATCCAGGAAATCATACTAATTACCTTCACCATAGGACTGTTGAAATTCGAAAGAAAAACATTGCAATAGGCTTATTAAAACATTAACATCTATGGCGTGGAAGTGACCTCCCTACAACACACATCACAGAGCAGAACAGGATACTCCAGCGCTGGGAAAGTAAGACAGGTTCTTGTTGTATTTGAAAGGTGCTGACCAAATTCCCAGAATGCTGACAGTCATATATTTTGTTTTCATCTATGTCTTTTGTCCTCCAAATCAGCCTATAATGCAGCTGTGTGGTACTTTCACAGAGAGATAACCTTGGCTATCCATAGGACTTGCCAGATCCAAACATAGCCCTTCCTGCCAGGCAAAGGGATTACTAGTGACACCATTTCCTACTGTTTGCCTTTCCCAAATACTACCAGCTTCAACACAGAAACCGGCAAAAAATGGGCAGTGCAAAATACAAAAATGCTCAGTGGAATTTTATCAAATTATCATCTTTTCTACTACACAATGTGGAAAAATCTCAGGTTATATTTTGGCAAAAGCCCTCCCTCATTTTAATTTTCAGAATATACAGTGAGTTTACTCAGATGCCTTGACTGCTCCTTTTTCTTTGTCTGGAAATACTAGATACCAACGGAAGCATTGAGCTCTGATCAGGTAGTATTGAGCCTCTGAACAAGACTTAGAAAGAGACTCTAGCCATTTATAAACTTAGCATCACAGAGTTTTTGATCTAAAAGGGACCTTCAGAGTCTATCTGCTTCATTTTAAAGATGTGTAGACTCAGGCACTGGAAAGTTGTGTAGTGTTCAGAGTCACACAAATGAGTAGATCACAGAGTTGGGATTAGAAAGCAAGTCTCCAAAGTGTCACCTCGAAAGGAAAAACCAAATGGCCCTGCCAAGAAAAAATATGTGGAGATTCTAATCCAGTGCTCTGTCTTTCACCATTATTGTTTCCCTTTGCTATCTTGCCCTGAAGGTTCACATATCTGCTTTTCTCCAGAGAATGCTGCGTGCATTCTAAGTATTTTTAAAAAAAAATTTTTTTTTAAGATACTTGCTGTATCTGTTCCAGTAAATCTCTTTGTCTTCCTATATCTGACACTAGGTTATACAATCTATTTAATCAATCAATAAACATTTATGAAACCTCTACTGCCAGGTATTGAGGACACACACACACACACCCACACACACACACACACACACACACGATGAAATTTTCTATCTTCAGGGAACTATCAATGGAAACATATGTATATATCAGTAAACAAATGTAATGGTGGAAAGGAGGGAAAAGTGGTACTACTATCTAGAGAATTCAGGAAAGTCCTTTTCTAGGAGACCACACTTAAACTGAGATGTTGTGAAAATCATTTGTCAGTTCTGCCCCGGGCTGTCAGAATACCAAGTCATTGTGAGTAGACCAGAAGGCCCCAAGGTAAACAAGCACACCCTACATGTAGGCACTGGAGTCATGATAGTCTACCAAAGAGAATCTACAGGTTCTACTCTACCTACCTACATAAATATGGAATATAGCAGAACCTTGTTGCTGGACAGTGCTGAAATTCAGCTCCCAAGTCTCTACCAACACATCTCTAGGCTCCCTGCCACTGTGCTCAGCTTACAATCTACTCCCCTCTCTCCTCAGATCTTCGTCCCTCTCCTCTCCCCATTAGTTTTGGAACCTAAACTCCTAATGCTATGTTAGGAAATCTTGCCTTAACTCATCTGATATTGCCTGAACTGACCCTAACCTTCTCAAAACATCTTAGAGAAAGTAGAGAAAAAGCTAGAAAGCTGCCCCTCCTGACCCAACAATAAGCGCAACTTGCCTTCTACCTAAAAGCAGAGTTGGAACTAGAGGCCTCACCCCTAATCCTTTCACAGCTTAGGCTCTCTCCCATAAACACACAGCATAACAAACAAATGAAATACTTAACAGCTATGATAGAAGTCAGGGAGTCAAAGAGTCAAGCCATGAAGTAGATTTCAGGTATGGGGAATAGCATTTACAAAGGTATGGAGACAGGAGATGCAATGTTGTGTACCTGAAACAACAAGTAAATCTTTAAGGTAATGAATGGGAAGCTACTAGAGAAGTTGCTATTTTCTTAAGGTGACCAGATTGGCAAAAGTTGAGGAGAGGAAAAGAAAAGGCATGACAATAATGTTATTGTGACAGATTTGTTGGATATAAGGTATCATAATTCTGTTAGAATTTAGGTTGGAAATTGTTCAAGTGAACATGTGTTAAGAGTTGCACATGTGATCATACTTTTGGATTCTTTCGTTACCTGTCTCCTCACAATGTCTTTTGAGAGATAAGAAATAATTCAGCTAAACATCTGAACATAGTTGTCCATAGATTAGTCCTAGGAGGATAAATGGTTAAATGATCAACCTGCCTCCTGCCAGTACACCAATTATTCAAAAGCAAACTATAACTGAACACTAAAGACAAAATACTAGTCTGCACCATCCTGCACAGTGAGCAAAGAAAAATATCAACATTCATATTTCCCAGGGCCTTTTTCACCTCTAATTTTTAGACCCTCAGTATGGAGGATGCTGTAGAAAAATAAATGACCCTTTCTCCACTGACTGGGCTGTTCAATAGCCTGTGGATGCTTCCTGAAAGTGATGAGGAAGAAAATGGTAAATCAAACTGTCACTGGAAAAGTAAACAGCTGCCTTCCTGAAGAGGGAAGTGGCCTCAGTCCAAGAAAGGACAGCCCAGAAAATCAAAGCTCCCTGAAATCCCACAGCAAAGCTGACAACCTCATTGTGGTCAATGTCATAGCAATGAAGACTAAATTATTAAATGATAATAGGTAACAGATATAACACTTTAAGGTTTGCAAAGCAACATGTGTACATACATATATACAACACATATGTATATATGTACACACATGTGTATATACATACTTTTACATTCTATTTTATATACCATATCTGTAAAACATTATATCTATATCTATATACTATATTCCTGCCTAAAGGCTCTCTTCTGGACCCTCCTGGCTTAGGAGTGATTATCAATACTAACCTTTGCTGTTTCCTTCCCAGCCTGATGTCTTTCTTTTCTTTGTCACATTAAAGGGGCCAAGGCCTGGCTACCCCTTAAACAGGCCTATTTAATGAGTGGGTGTTACCTCCCCCTAAGTGAGTACCTGCATAGACCTTGACCTAAGGAGACAAGGTCTCCTGGTGCATCCTGGGTCATCTCCAGTCACACTGATGAATATCTTTCCACTGGATTCAGATGGCTCTAGAGGAGAAATGAGGCTGGTGACCTTGCACAGCCCTCCCTCACCCAAAACAAAGTCAAATGCAAGCCACATTATCATTTCTCTGAGAGGATGGTCTTCTTTAGCAACGAAGGACAAACACAAGCTATACTACTCTACAATTATGTCCTAATATTTAGCAGTTATTGTTTGTTACTGATGTTATTGTGTCTCTCACAAAAGACCCTGCAAGAAGATGATTAATGAAAGACTCCAAGAACATGATCACATGTGCAACCTTTAGCATTGTCATCACATGTTCACTCCAAACATGTTTCATCCAAATTCTAACAGAATTAGGCTTTGTATCCAACAAAACTGCCTCAGTCATGTTACTATCCTGCTCTTTTTCTCTTCTCATTTCCTAAATAAGGAAATCCTTCTACAAAAGTTTCAATAAGTGGTCATCCAACTGTAGGGGAATCTACTACCTCTTAGGGAGAGATGTTCCACTTTGGGGCAGCTCTGATTGCCAGGGCACCTTTTCTTTTTATTTGAAAGTGAAATAGATCTCATGGAACTTTACCTCATTGCTCCTAGTTCTGCCTTCTAAGGTCAAACAGGACAAATTGTCCTCCTCTTCCCTATGTGTCAGTTCTTCAAATATGAGAAGGCATCTATCATGTTCTCCTTAAGTCTTCACTTCTCAAGATATCCCCTTTTCCTTTCACCAATCCTAATTTGGCATAACCTCCAATTGTCTTATCATCCCAGGTACCCTACCTATGCAGTTTGTCAATATTGCTTCTAACATGGAGTGCCCAGAACTGAATAAAATATTCCAAATGTGATCTGACAAGTATAGTGGAATAATCACCTCTCTTACTCTAAATATTAATCTTCTATTATGAATACTAAAACAAAATTATGTCGATACACAATGGAGCAAGTGAAAACTGTATTATTCCTTCCAAAGGAGCATCAGGTTCCCCTTGGAGAAAGATACACAGACACACAGACATACAGACACACACACACAAAACTGGTATCTGTTCATCTTCATAATGGGTTAGACCAAGGATGGGGAACCTGCAGCCTCTAGGTCCTTGGATGCAGTCTTCTGAGTCCAGGTTTTACAGAGCAAATCTTTATTAAGGAGATTTGTTCTGTGAAGTTTAGATTCTGTCAAAGGGCTGCACTTGAGGACTCAGAGGGATACATGTGTCCTTGAGGCTGCAAGTTCCCTGCCCCTGGATTAGACAACCAAAGAAATATTTTGTGTACCTGGTTTTGTTCTGAACACTCTGTTACATGCTACCTTAAAAGTAACTAAATAAACAGAAAATACAGAAACCTCTATTCTTTTACAGAAAAGAACACTAAGAGACAGAACGATAAATGACTTGGAAAGTATAGTTGGGACAAGGCTGTGCCCCTACTCTAGGAGCTACTTCTCACTTTCTTTTCTTTTTTTTTTTAATAAATTTATTTATTTAATTTTTTACATTCCTTTTCAGAAAATTTTGGGTTCCAAATTTTCTCCCTGTTTG